>CM036554.1:9356717-9921717 GCA_020745685.1 Tautogolabrus adspersus | reverse complement strand
TTTTCTTTTTGTGTGAGTGTGAAGTGCACAGGGCAGTGTGTTTATGCGGGTGTGGGAGCGTTCTGTTACCATAGCCCCCTGCAAATATTGACCGAGTCGAATAGCTACAGTGAGTAGCTGAAAAGCAAACACAGCGTGTCCTGCTTCACCTGAGACTACTTGAGTTTTGTCACCGACTTCATAGTCCCCTGTACTAATTTCACAAGACAAGCTTCCCCTGATTGATGCTCTCAAGATGTAATATTTTTTCTAAAAGACAACTTAAACGTGCGTCACAAGGTTGACCTATATTTCACAAAAGCTCTGACCCATGCTCCTCTTCTATCTATAGCTCTAATCTGTCTACATGGTCTGTCTGCAGCCTATTTTCACACACATTCCCGGAAGCTGTACTTGTTCCCAGGACTTAACTGTCTTCATGTGATTCTCTTTATTTAATGGGTGTGTTGGCAGGCGATGTTAGTTGTACGTTGTATTGACTTTGGATGACACAGTTAGTGTGTGTGCATCTGTCAGAGTTTGGCTGTGAATGTGTGCTTATGGGTATACATGCATGCAGGCAGGCAGATGGTCCAGTTCTGCACGGACACCCACAGCAGCACTCATTATGTATGAAGGAAGCAGACGACCATCTTACCCTGACAAACACGCGTACACACACATTACACACACCCTGGGTTTATTTTTTGCAGGTGCAGTGCTTGCTGGCATTTGAGATAATTAAAGCTTGACCTTTCTGAGGTGAGGCACAAAATGTCACCCAGGCTGCTTCACTGACAAGTGGATTCACCCCACAGGGGGCTTCGGCGAAACAGCTGAGGATTCTCACCGCCCTGGATGAGCACTTAGCACCCTTTAGCCCCTCTTGCTCCACACTTTTCTGCCTGTCATTGAGAAGTTGCACTTTCTTCCTGCTTTCACTCACAATGCCTCAGCTCAGCATGACTGACCGTCTCAAGAGTTATGCAGGTGGAAGACGCACTGAGGCTGAAGTGTTGTTGGGTCAGTTCTTTTTGTCTTATATATCAGAAATGATTAGGATTTATCCAGCATACAGCATCATCTCTTTTACATTAATAGATTCAGAGATAACGTGTATTAGGAGATTTTTGAGTTCTTGAGATACATTTTTTTATTGAAAAAAAACAACAACATCAAAATAGAACGCTGCATGCTGTATTTTTTTGGCCACTTTTGAGAATGGCCTGATTCCATTGATAAATCCAATAAGTTTTTTTATATGAAAAGTAATGCGGAGAGTAAACTTTGTTGCTTTGTTGTAAACCGCTGTTTACAAAAGAACAGCACTTCGTTTTGAAGTGTAAATACAGTCACCAAAACGGGCCGAGGGCTTACCACAAAAGCCGTCTGTCGGCCAAACAGCATAGTCACTTAATTACAGCCAGCTTCCTCTTTCTATGGTTGATTCTGATGAAACAGTTTGACTAATACGTTTCAACTCCCTTTCCATAGTCTCACATTTGAATTAATTTTACATATAAAATTATTGTGATCATGAAAAAGATGATTGTCTGTCTGTGTCATATCAACCATCCGTGTGAGTATGGGGGACGTGGGAGGGCTCAGCTGAGAGCAGACTTCAGGGTTTGATGAATATGAGCAAAATAAGGATAATAAGCATGCCCCTGGACCCCCAGACCCCTCCCCTTAGCTGGCTAAAATCCAAATCTGCATCTAAAAAGAGTAGAATATTTACTGGTGTATTTTTTGTCATGGATTAGAACAAAACCTCCAAACCACTTGAACTTGTGTTACCAAACGGTCTTACTAAAGGCATCTAACCAAAAGCTGATGGAAAAAAACCTCATGGGTTTTGAAACAAGTGAGCCAGAAGTTTTGAAATGCTCACAGCCGTGTTTTTGATACTGTCCTGCAGCACTCCTCTGTTTGCCATAGAAAGTGGTTGACTAACAGTGAGTTTGTATCCCTTTGATTTGATGGTTAACATGTGAAATAAAGTAGTGAGTGTACTTTAGTAAATGCATCACTTTTTTTTTTGTGCATGGATTGGATGGATTTGTTTACATTTCTGTGCTATAAACTTGGGCTGGATAACAATCATTCTTAGTACTATGATAGTATTCCTGGAATAGGTTTGAAACATTGCTAATCAGGACATCTTGCATACTCTACGTGGTCTATGGTTATCTTAAACACAAGGACAGGTCAGCACTTCTTGGTGTGGAGAATATAGAAATGTTCAAAGGAACCAAAACTATTTAGAAATACTTTAAGAATATTATTGTCAGCTTTTTTTATTTTGCTAAATCTTAGATTTTTTGGCTGAAATGTTTTGGGGTTTCTTTAAACTCTGCTCTGTTATTAATTTCACTGCACCGTCTTTAAGAGAGAAAGACATGAAAGTTAGAGCACTGCAAACTCTCAGTGACCTTGTTTGACTCCCAAATTTCTCACAAGCATTGCGTGACACTTTCTGGCAGCTATCCATCAGCTGTGTTAGCGACTTGTCAAAGTGTCCCCACCTGCCTCCCTCCCCTCCCTCTACACTCCTGCAGATGTGCTCTACTCATCATGCCAAGCCCCTCCCATCTGAGCTAGCAGTATACAATAAATGTAGTGTACTGTAGCCCCCCCCTCCCCCCCAACCCTCTAGGGCAAAAAGATGGCATGCAAGTGTGATTCAGAACATGACATGGGCACATATAATTATATGCACACACACACACAAACGCACAGGCTGCATGCGTGACCGCACTCAACGCACATGATCACAGACACCTGTTGATATATAAACCTGCGTTTGTGTCACACACGTGCATCACTGCACACACAACAATACACACACATACACTCCTAAATGTGCAGTATGTCCACACCCATGCGTGCACAATAAGTGCATTTGCTCCTGCAATGTCACATCTCACTGCTGACGTATACACCCACGCTGCTGTCCTCATAAAAATTTCAGTGCATCGTGCTTCAGCGACTTCCATTATCTGTAACACTGCAAAGCCATACAGCTGTGTGCTGTGTGAGTCTGTGTGCGGTTAAAGGCAAACATCCACTCTGAGCCAGCAGCCTGTGGAGAGGTTTTTCTACAAATGCATGTGGGTTTAATGTTTTTGGCCAATTATAGAGAGAGTCTACCTCCACTGTCTCTCCACTTTAAACTATAAAATACTCTGTCAGCATCACAGAAATAACATGGATAATTACATGTGTAAGTTTATATGAAGCAGCATGTATGTCATCTTAAACAGCAGGTGAAACAGTATTATAATGTCAGGCCCTCAGGAGAGGAGCATCATTCAGAAAGTAGCAGCCCTTATGTTACAACTTGTAATCAAAGGACTTGATACTGTTTTCTTCCTCCAGATTTTTTACCTACATATAACTGAGCACAATACCACACTGATCAATTCACTGTACTGCGTGGGTTCACACTTAACATTGTGTTCTGAAGTCGCAATGAAATAAGTGGAGCCATTCTTTGAAAACATGCTTTGTATGGCACATCAAGAAGACAAAAAAGAGAAATAGCTGAAAGTCGACCATCATAAACGTTCTCAGTGTGGATAAGAGGAAATGATCCTCCATAGCAGAAGACACTTTAAAAAAGCACAACGTCTAGCATTTAACAAGTAACAAGTTGCTAACGCTGTTTACTGACACACATTGCAGGTTATGACATCTACATTGATTGGGACAATGGAAACCATATGATCTCCTTTTTACTCATTTGCATAATTTAAAGTTATAAATGGAGAATAAGAATGAATAAATAATTTTCAAAGTAAAGGAGCATTTTCTATCAGTTTTTCAACGACTCTTTTTCACTGTACCTTCTGTGCACTTATACATTGGAACAATTAATATAGATGGCAAGTCAGTGTACCGATATGTGCCCTGTTCACATTTTTGGCCTGCTTTCCCTTTTTTCTGTTTCTCTTCTTATGCAAAGATCTACTTAGCTTCGTTTCCCTCACTGTTGGGCTCTGCTGCTGATTCTAAACACTCCAACGATTTGAAACCAACAAGGGCCGACAAGGGCCATTACTGCAGGACACAAAGCAAAAACTACCATCCCTAATGCTCACTGACGGCCAGATATGGTGTGTCAGGGCCTTAACTTAGCCATGTTGCTAATTCCACTGAACTGAACAGCGTTCACAACACATTGCAGTGTGATGCCGCTGCCACTGACCACCAGCTGCTCCTGACACAGAGATATGTAGCACAAGCAGCACCCATCATAGATAATTGGTCATCATGAGAGTTGCAGATGACACATGGTGGTGTGCGTGTGCATGTGTTCATACTTGTGTGTTGTCTCAGGAGTCGCCCTGTGCTTTTTTAAACCCTCTACAACAACCAGTGTGTGTTTTTCTGTCTGTCAGTGACTTCTTTGAACTTCGTACGCATCCATGCACATGTTTATATGGTGATTTTTTTGCGTTCAAACATGCATCTCTTTCTATTTATGCACCCACCGCAGTGTTTCTGTATGTCATGCGTTGCATTTGCTGTCCCCTGTGGCTCTGTTTCGCCGCGTTGTCCACCCTGACCTCATGCTGCCATTTGCTTTTCTGATTATTAATTCAACGTTTGCTGTCACATCCAATTACAGTCTCTCGTGCCTGTGACTTCTGACCCCTCCTTCTCCTTGCCTGTTACAGGCCTAACGCAGAGTTAAGACCAAGTGACCTAGATTGTTTGTTTTTCTTTCCTTCTACTGTAAGAGATCACATACATTCCCTCTGGAGCTGCCTATTTGCTCTTAGCATGTTGAAGTGTTTTTGGCTGATACGGGCTAGCGATAGATGTTAAAGGAGACAGATGAGGCTTTACAAATGGGGGGATTGTTAGAAACTCTTTGAAAAGATGTACATTAATGGCTCCATTCCAGGCCCCAGGGCCCCTATAGGCTGCACTATTACATCACCACTTAAACTTAGAGTGCGCTTTTTATTCCTGTTTTTAGACTACACAAACCCAATGGTCCTGATATGTAGGCGTAGCTGCAGAATCCAAGTGTGTGAGTGAATTTTTTATGCGTACATGCATACAGTAAGCTCACATTCCTGTTTGTTACGCTTGTTTTCCTTTATCTTTAGTGTTACTTTCACGTGTTCATGTGTTGTCGGCCTTGAGCGCGTCTATACCTCAGTGAAGACCCTATTCTGTGCAGCATTATGCACAGAACTGCTCCCCTTTTGTTCTCCTCCATATCAACGACCTTATGTGTCAGCCCTATCATATGGAACCCATACATCATACATACAAAGGGAAGCACAAGCTGCTAGAATGGAGAGCACCCTGACAGAGGAAAGGAGGAGAGATTAGTGTAGTGTGTGTTCGTGCATGCATTTGTGTATGTGTTGTAAAAGAGATGTATGCAGGAAATGACAAGGAGAAGTCGACAATAATGGATATATTCACTTGAATTTATACTCTCTATTTAATCTAGTTATTTGGATTTGACATGTTGCATGTTTGCAGGATTCCAGTCTGCCCTATCCGATGTATGATCAGAGTAAAGCCGTTGTGTAAACTGTGATTGCTTTGTATACATTGACAGGGAGGAGTATGTGCAGTGCATGTCAGCAGCTTGACTCTGCTTTGGTGTTGCGTGTGCAGTTTTCCCAGCAGATTATACGCACCCTCAGTTGTGTCTTGAGTTCTCTTTTAGTGGTGTGTGTCTGATGTTTGTGCCGCTGTGTGTGTGTGTGTGTGCGTGTGCGCGTGTGTGTGTGTGAGCTCAAAAAAAGGCCACTGATTGTTTATTGTGTTTGAAATGCTTCAGCTGCAGCAGTCAGAGACTGTTTACAATCAGTGAGTGTTTGTCTGCTCTCAGCTCCAGGCAATGGGCCTCATGCTCAAAACACTCTTATCCAAAGTTTTTATTTCTGACATGTCCAGGTGTTTTGTTGAATTTTTCAATATTTTCCATCTTTCCTATCTTCCACATTTGAGTGCCTGGTCGCAGCGACAGCAGGCTAAGTAAGTTGCTCAAGACGTCCATCTCCCCAGCAATGTTTTCTACCTCCTCTTGGGAGTTCCCCAGGCGTTTCCAGGCCAGAAGAGATATATAATTCCTCCGGCATGTTCTTGGTCTACCCTGGGTTCTCCTCCCAGTTGGGCGTGCCCGAAAAAAATCTCCAAATGTAGCGCCATGGGGCCTCCTAATCAGATGTCCGAACCACCTTAACTGGCACCTTTCGATGTAAAGGAGCAAACGTTCTACTCCGAGTCCCCTCTGGAAGTGCGAGCTCCTCACCCTATCGCTCAGGCTGAGCCCAGCCACCCTTTGGAGGAAACACTGCTAAATGATTCTTTCCGTCACTCACTGCCCAAAGCTCATGACCATAGTGTGATGGTTCATGGTTGGAATGTAGATTGACTGGTAAATAAAAAGCGTTGATTTTCAGTCCAGCTCGCTCTTCACCACGACATTGTTCGAGCAGCCAATGAAAAAGACTCCAAAAGTGACTCTGAGTGTGAATCACGGTTACCATCTAAGACCAATGAACTGTTGACAAAAACTGTACTATAACACTTATTATAATGAGGTTAGTGACAGTTCAGCTAGAAACATCCTTACCAGCTTTCTTTTTGTCTTTGTTGGGTTTTGATCCTGGTTTTTAAACGCTGGTCCATTTGTAATGAGGTGAAGGAGACCTCCTCGGATAATTTGGCTTTTGATAATACCTTGTGACTGATGGAATCCTGACCTAAAAACAAGCTGATTACTTTAACACAGGCGGATCTTCTATTTGAGACAGTTCAGCCTCCGTCTCCCCAGATATACTGGGACCACTAAAAAATGTGTCGGAGTGGCACTGATCTAAAGTGTAACTGTTTCACTAAGTGTTTCTAACTGTTTGAATAATGTAATAATAATTCCATGAACAATGTTCTTTATAGACAACTTTTAGATAGTAAATGATCAAACTATCTTGAAGGACTTGACAGGAAGCAACTTTTTGTTCCAGACTTATCAGGTCATAAAATACTGAGATTTAATATTCTGATGATTGAATATTGATCAGTATATAAATACGTCTTATGATCCTGTTTTTTTCCAATTCTATCAGAGATGATGCTTATCTTTAGTGATGAAATGTTCTCTAGTGTCTGCAGCTCTTTGTCTAGCGACCTTTACTCAAAAGCCGAATGACTCTTAATAGCCCTGGATACTGTGCAGACCAAAGGACAGATGTTTCTAACTTTTTCTTTCTAAAGCAAAAGTCATGTGAGTTGAAACTTTTACTTTAGAGCCTTTAGGTTCTGATTCTATCTCTTGCAAAAAAAATGAGGCAGGTTTTACTGCAGCCTTTTTCTTTTACTTGTAAACAACAATGTCAGTTTCTATTAACTGTAAAATCAGCGAAAAGTAGTTGCTGGTGTAAGTGCCTTGTAATTTTGATGTTGCTTATCATATAGAAAGGCCTCTTATAGTGCCTCAATGGATGCTGTAATGATAATAGTGAAGGAAGTGGCCCATTTCCAGCCTGTGGGTTCTCCTTGTGTCCCTTTGAGTTGTAGTTCCTCTTCGATAGAGCCGTTTCAGCGTCTGTGGCCTCTGGCTGTTGCATTAAAATATACATGGCTTTACATCATTTCAGTGTACATTTTTGACAATGCTGATGCATTTTACATGAGTGCAATGTAGAGTATATGAAAGCTGCATTTCATAATGGCTATGGTTGTATATTACCCTGTATAATGGAGCCAGAAATAATGTCTTACAGGCTATCGAGAGTATTTTATTTTAACTCTTAACTCTCTTTTGGTGCAATATGGCTACTCAGGGAAGGGGCTTTAAAAGCAAATTAAATTATATCTAACTCCCCTGGGATTTAAAAAAAAAAAGGCTGTTAAAGCTCTCAGCCTAATACGAGCACATGCTTCAGCCAACAATGCCTGACCACCACAGGCAGATCGCCACAACATGGTGACTATAGTGCTTTAGCAACAATCAATAAAAATAAGGCTTCTAATAGAAAGCAAGCTCATAAAAGCAGCTCTCCATCTGATTAGGAGACATCTGAGGGCTCTGCGTACTCCCCTGTACTCATGTTATTACTCATCTTTCCTATATGTAGTAACCACATATGTGCAGACACATTGTGCCCCTGTGGACTCACTGAGAACAGCTTTCTAGTTGTTGTTCAGTAATCAAAGCTGGTTATGGGACTACAATGCTCCTCCAGAGACAAACTCACACCATGAAGTGAAGAGCAACAGACCTTTTTTTTGAAGATTTTTTACGCCAGAGTGACAGAGGAGAACGACACGAGAGACATGATGCAAGTTTCAAAGAACCGCTGTCCCACCAGTGTGTGACAAGCCACCAAGAGGCCTTGCATTGTTTTTCAAGTACACTTTGTAGTTCAGCTCCAGAGGGGCTATTAGTGGAGACCTAATGAGGCATCAGTTATTCTGAACATACCCACATGAGAGTTACCAAATGTACAGATAGAAATATCAAAGAGAAAAAATGAATAAATGGGTGGAATCACAACACATTCATAGAATGCTATGAGCAAATTCTGACTCATTAGAATAATCTTGCCGCTATAAATGAGCTAGCAGAACAGGAAATATTATTCAACGTGGATCAGTCAAATCAGGCTGATGCTGTAACCTCTCAAAATTATCAGTAAATGTCAAATTCCTCGTCTTTACAGTCACACGATTGTAATCCAATTGACCTTCTATGGGAGATTTTGCACCAGCATGCTAGACACTACATAATCACAACACCGGTTTAGTGAATATATTTTGGAAAAATGTCTTCCTTCCCTCCAGTAGAGTTCAGAGACTTGAAGAATCTATGTGAAGGAACTTTTGACTTTTCTGCCTGCATGTGGTGAAAAACCTGATGTCAGTTTTTCCTTTCGTTTGTCATCTATCTGTCTGCGGTTGCCTCTCTCACCTGTCATATCCTGATGCTTTATGTACATCATTCAAGTGGGAACAGGCACACAAACATGCTGACTTTGACCCCTCTCTCTTTACAGGAGTTCATCCATGATGTCCTGCTGTGATTCATGCTAGAGTGTCACATTCCTGTTCATGCAAAGACAAATTCCTCCTGCGTTTTCAGCCCACTCCATGTGTGTGTGTTGAAGCTATTTTACTTTTACTACAGTGCATTACATTCACTGCCTCTTAAAAGGGGTCATTACTGTTAAAAAATAAGTTATGTTCATGTTATGACAAGTTGTTTTGAAGAAAGAGCCCCCCTCTTACTCTGTGTATATATTGTGGTGCCAGTGTACCATTTTCTGTAAATTGTGTTCTGTGGGTGTTTAGCTGTCAGTACCCTTGTGTGCGCTCATGCTTTCTGCAGCAGTTACAGGTCTGTTTGTACATGTCTTGCTCTTAATTTGGAAGTAAACTCTGCAGCAGAAATCTCTAGTGGGCCCATATCAGCGCCTTGGGTCTCACCTCTAGCTTCCGCAATGGGTGTAATTAGCAAAGTTTTCCTTTGTGTTGCTCTCTTCATTTCTGTTTTGGCTCGTCTACTATAGTATTTGTAGTCTGTCACTGTTAATGAGCGTGCGTACAAGTGCACAAAGCTGCGAGGAGACATCACACACCCACTGCTCTTTTTGCAGTTTTAACACTCCATTAGATAATTAAGGCAGATGGGCTGTTTTTGTACCATTTCAGATGAGACATTACCATTAATTAGTGTCAAAAGGAAGGAAATGTTTTGCTCAAGAACTTAAGTACAAAGGGAAACAGTGTATTTATCTTTTCATTGAAGCACTTAATAATCCGTCTCTCTCTCTCTCTCTGTTTCTTTTTTTCCATGTGCAGAGGCTGTTTGAATGCAAAAACTAGGAGGAGAGCTTCATCATGTGATCAGTGTACTCTCCCCTGAGCCCTCCGCAGTGGAAGAGTGAATCTATGAGTGTTGCAACCACTAGTACCCCCATCACCACTATCCTCGCTCCTGACTGCAGTCATCAAACTCACCTGTTCCTGACTCAACTTGTCTACTGTCT
The DNA here is from genome assembly GCA_020745685.1 of Tautogolabrus adspersus. Taxonomy (NCBI): domain Eukaryota; kingdom Metazoa; phylum Chordata; class Actinopteri; order Labriformes; family Labridae; genus Tautogolabrus; species Tautogolabrus adspersus. Next base: position 9,911,719 of record CM036554.1, on the reverse strand, counting down.
CCTTCCCCCGCTTCATCTTGGAGATAAGGAATTTTTCTTGTTTTCTAAACCGGCTTATTCAGGAACCCAACAGGATTTGTGTCTTGGTGACATCTACAGGAGTCATCTACGGACCCAAGCTCTCACATTTCCCATTCGTAAGGAGTTTACAAACACTTTTGGAATATTTACTCATGCAGTGCCCCTATGGGGAAGTAAACCAGCATAGGAATCCACATTGACCCCAGTTCAGCCGGGTCAGACCTTATTAAGGTGGTTTTTCAGTTAAGTATATTTGTGACTGGAGGTGGACTACGCCATCATGGCTGGGAAGGGCAACCCTCTGCCGGGCCCCCACCTCAATGGCTTCCCCATGCCCACCTACTCTTACTTTTTCCCACACATGTTGGGCAGCATGTCGCCTCCAGCCCTGCCAGGATTACCCCTCAGTGGTTACAGCACCCCCTCACCTGCCAGTAAGTGGACTTTTCTTTTTAGTCTGTGCTGCCGTTTTGCATTGTTAAAGTTGTTTCTTGAGTGACAGGAGGCAGGAAGGAAGATTTGTTTTCCTTTGTGTTTGTCCTAATTTACCTGTGCGGCTGTTTCCTCTATAGCCCCCTGCTGTGTGTGTGTGTGTGTCATATGCTTGTGTCTGTGAGTCTGCTGGTATGAAGACTATTTCATCTCATCCAGTTAAGATCATTTGAAAGATGTGTGTGTGCTGGCAAACAAAAACACACACCCATGCACAACCACGTCGCCTCCAGCGCTGTCCTTAATTTACAAGCCCACACACACACACACACACACACACACACACACACACACACACACACACACACACACACACAAACACACATGGAAACGTCAGCACGGATCACAAGGAAGTGAGGCAGGACAGCCAGAGAAGAACATTGTTTATTTTGGGAACACAAATTTGGCAAGAGTTACCTAAAATAAATCTCCCAAAAAAACTATCATCATAGCAATCCTTCATGCTACAGCTCCTCTATAAAATCTTTCAAAGAAGCTTCAAAACTAACTTGGGAAGTTTTATTATCCAAGTCAAACTAGGTGAAAAGTCATCATTCATTAGAAAAGAGGAGCTGTTCTGTATTGAATAAATGCACAAGAAAATCAGTTCAGCCAAACACAGTGGTGCAGACGTGTTCAGATCCTTGACTCAAAGCTTCAAGTTTAAAGGCATTAAAAACTCTATTATAACTTTTGCATTGAAGATTGATCTTAAGCTGAAATACAGAAGTATTATCAGCACAGTAATTATGCTTTAAGAATACAGTCTCCATGTGAAGTTCAAGTGAACAAATCTCAATTGTTGTTTGAAAAACAGTTGAAATGGTCGCGTTGCTTTGCTAGACTTTTTTTTATTTTTTTTAAGGAAGTAAGAACTTGAGGACTTGAAAAACATTTTTGCAGGTTTTGTAGAAAGTAAAGCCTGAACTTGCAAAGTTATATTGAGTCATTTTAGCTGACATCTTCCATCAATCAATCAATCAATCAATCAATCAATCAATCTTTATTTGTATAGCGCCAATTCATAACAAGTGTTATCTCAAGACGCTTTACAAAAAGCAGGTAAAGGACCTTACTCTTTGTCTATTAATATTACAAAAGAGCAGGTAAAAAGACCATGCTCATTGTTATGTTACAAAAAGCAGGTAAAAGACCTTACTTATTGCTATATTACAAGGACCCAGCTTAATCCATCATGAGCACTTTAGCAAAGCAGCAAAAGTTACATTGGTAAGAAAAAACTGCCTTATTAAAAGGCAGAAATCTTCGGCGTGATTCCAGGCTCATGACGAAACAGCCTTCACAGCCTAGACTGCGCCGGGCTTGGAAAGGGATAGGGAGAGATGGGATAAGATGCAGGAAGAGGGATAGGGAACAAGGGAAAAAGTGGGGGGGGGGGGGTGTCTTGTTTACATACAGTAGATTTCTTATTTTTTTTAACAGAACTAACCATGAGGAGGAGTTTGAAATGACGTACACCAACCAAAAAAAGTGGAAAATGGAAGTTAAAAAAGCAGACCTCCGATTTAAAGTTGGTAAAAACACTAAGGCCTTTCATCTACAAGCCGTCATCAGTGTGCAATTAATGAAAGTAAAATAGTTGAACATCCATAGTAGAGAAAATATGCAATTACATTTGTACAATATCTTTTTTCCCTGAATCCAAAATAAATCAAATTCTTTTTCATCACTAAATTGCCTCAAATTAATCTGAGGGTAGCTGATAGCTAGTGTTTGATTCACACTGCATCCTGGTATTTTTACTTTTCTTTTCTTATTTATTGTGATAAATTCTGACTCTTGCGATGTGTTTATGGCGAATGCTCATATTGCAGGGTTGGTGCAATTGCATTTGTGCCGCAGTCCTGCTATATATAATACGACTAAACCTCAAGCAGAACCTTATAAGTGCTTTGAAATGTGGTTCCTCATAGAATCCCTTCACCTCACAGCAGCCTGAGGAGCACTGAAAATCAGCTAGATAATCAATTAACCAGCTGTGCCAGCAGCGCAAACCTTTCTGCACATGTGTAGTCAGTTAGTGTGTATTGGTGTGGACAGACCTTGCACACACACACACAGGTTGGTGTGTGAGTGTGGAGGGGATGGGCAGCATATTGACTTTCTATCTGCTCGAGTTTGTGTCGGCTGTTGGCAAGTTAAGAAGAGTTAGTGCTCTGCCCAGTCACTCCCACTTCCCCAAATCCAGATACCCATCCATATCACTTCACCTAGAGAGGACAGGAGCACCCATCAGATTCCTCTTTTTTATACTCTGTGTCTGTGTGTGTGTTTCTGCATATTTGTGCGTATAAGTTTGTGTGAGTGCGTCGGGCCCCTCTCCCAGTGTTTGACGTGTGGGGCGGCAAGGTTCCTTCCCTTTCGCCTGGACAAACATTTCCTGTCTGTAAACACCCTGGAGAAAAAGAGAGAGGTAGAGAGAGAGAGTGAGCTAGGGACACCACAGCTTCCTGACGATCACACACATGCACCCACATACACTCTTAAACATAAACACAATCTTTGCCCTTCATGCTGGCTCACTTTCTCTCACACTTGCTCCTCATTGCATGCAGATAACTGCAGGCATAATTCACACATGCTCACACACACTATCGTCTCTTTCCATATAGTTACACAGCTTCTTCTATCAACCCTTTCTGGCAGATCTTTTCCCTTACTTCTCTCTTCCTGTAACCCATGTCTTTTTATTTTACTCACTGATTTTCACTCACACAAGCTCTTCAGCTAAACCCTCAGCAAACCCTATTCAACTCCGAGCAGTGACAGAGAGAGAGAAAGAAAAAGAGAGGCAGTTTGTTTGAGGCTCGAAGAGAGGGATTTACAGAACGTAAGATTGAAGGCAAGAGAGTGATGTTGGCCTTGAAAACTTTCAGTATGGAAAAGCTTTCAATGCACTAAAATATATATGTACTTGCATGCGTCCCTGGGTTTATGCTTAGCAGTTTGTCTTTGTGGAGACTGCTTGTTGTCCAATTTTGTCTGGAACAACAGTTTTGTCCTTGTTGTTTTAGAGCCTCTCTTTTCATATGGCAATATGTTTCAAGGCAACTAATTTCAGTTTCATCTTGGTTAAAAAGGTTTCCAGCATGTTAGGTAAATGGATTACTTGTTCTGTGTCTGTATTGTTTGAAAACTTGAAGAAGTGTTGGATTTAAACTTTTTCCACCGGATCAGATCTTCTTTGCGTTCTTGGTACAAGACCACCTGTGTTTATTTACTCTTACTTGATGTGTGTGTAATCTGATTGAGTATGATGCAGTTATGAACTGCATATGTAAAAGGGTGTTAGTAGAGGTCCCTGAAGCAGACAATGTTGAGTAAATAGCCCTGAGAACAGGTCTTGCCTTTTGGTCTAAATGTTGAACTGGTTTTGCATCAAAATCCTGCTCAGTAGACCTTCTCCCTTGTTTTTTTTGTGTGCGTCTTTTCTCTCTTGTTTCTTTCTCGCCTCGTCTCTATTTGCATACATCCTCCTCCAACTGGTTCTCAGAACTGTCCGGCTCGTCTGCTTAGGCCTTCTTTAGCAAATCCACAATGGACCAATTATTTGGACCAAGCAGAGCAGAAGGGTCAATCAAGGCCTACAACTCACACACACACGTACATATTCTCTCTCTCTCTCTCTCTCTCTCTCTCTCTCTCTCTCACTCTCTCTCTCTCTCTCTCTCTCTCTCTCTTTGGGTCCCTGCAGCTCTAGCCTCCTGGGTTATGTCTTCACATCACATTATCTGAAAATCCTCAGGTTAGGTTACGCTCCGGAGCCGATCAGTTGCAGATATTGATATTACATTTAATGGCTGCAGCTTTATTAGTTAACTGAATATTATCACCACCGATTGATCACACTCACATGCTCTCAAACGTGCACGCTGCTGTGTTAAGCATAGCCACAGCCAATGTTCTCATTACACGCACGCTCACACGTGCACAACTTTCATTAGTGTTCTCGATTAAAATCCCTCGCCCCGCACGTCCGTATGAATATGGAACTATCAGGCTATAACACCCCAACTATTGATCCTGTTATTATCATTAAAGCCTTCCACTGCCTGTCACCAGCTCTTACACTGTGCTATTACATTAGTGCTGTGTTATGAGGGACCATAATGAATGGAGCCGGCTTGCTACCTGCTGCCACGGCGGACTAATTGGCTTTTTCCCCACAGAGCGCTCTTGTTTCAGCAGTTGCAGTAATTGCTCGGTGCAGCAGCGCTTCCTCAAAACGGCTTACACACACACCAGCACCATCTCTTCGACTTATTAGCAGGCTTTTATGGCATTTATTAATGTGCCTTTTGGTCAGAAGGGTAAATATGAAAGGATGTTTTCAGACCTCAACATTGCTTGTATTTGTGTGTGTGTGTGTGTGTGTGTGTGTGTGTGTGTGTGTGTGTGTGTGTGTGTGTGTGTGTGTGTGTGTGTGTGTGTGTGTGTGTGTGTGTGTGTGTGTGTGTGTGTGTGTGTGTGTGTGTGTGTGTGTGTGTGTGTGTGTGTGTGTGTGTGTGTGTGTGTGTCCGGAGTGCGTTTGTTTGTGTGTCATCTAAGTCAGTGCATGGTGGAACGCACTGACCAAGGGTAAATATGGTTATGGTAATGTTGGGCAAAGTGTGTGTTTGTGAGTGTGTGTGCTGGTTTCTGGACAGACAGGTGGTTCCTCTCTGCCCCGGTGGTCTGCAGGAATCAAGGGGGCATGTCAGTACACTCCATGGGTGGCAAACACACATGCACATGCACACATACACACATACACACACACAGCTTATGAGTTAGGGATGAGGATAATGACAGTTAGAAACACTTGCGGTGTGCTCCTGGTTGGCCACAATCCAGAGTGTGTGTGGATACGTTACAGACACATAAGCTACTGACTGGAGCACTTTTTCTGCACTTCAGAAACACACATACTCACATGGACAGAAACAGTTCTCCTGAGGAGCCAGTCGTCATTATTGAAATGCCATTTGAGGGGTTGCCGATACTCTGGCTGCTAGGAGGCAGGCGTATTAAACAAAGCACATCCAGCATGGTTGAGTTGCTCTCATTCAGCCCGGTTTTACGACGTTGTTAATGAACTATACTTAGCTCAGGGAAGCGGGAAAAAAAGAGCACAAAGAAGGAGTGTCCTATTCTTACAATTCCAAAGAGTTAATTTCCTCTAATGCTACTTAAAGTTCCTTAAATATCTGTGATAGTTTAATATTCTGTTTGTTTTTAACCTGTTTGCAAAAAAATTTAAATATTAAAAAAAGTAGTTTTATATATTTCTGAATAAATGAGTGTGTGGGGGGGGGGGGGGGGTCTTGCGTCAGTAGACCCCTCCATCTCCCGTCCTGTCCACACACACACACATACACGCGCACACACACGCACACGCACACGCACACACACACACAGGCTTTGGCAGTACAAGTGTCCCCTTCCAGCGTCATGTGCCAAAACAGCAGCTAGCTATTCCAAACAGGGGCTCACCCAGGAGAACCCATCACCCTCTCCTCTGGCCCTCTGGCCTCCCCTCATATCATACCCCCCCATTCCTCGGTCACTACTCTTTCTATGTTGCTTGTCCTCGTTTCCTGCTCGATCAATCCTCCTCTGTCCACTCATCTTTCTTCTGTCACACCTGATCATACCTCCGCACTGTCCTTTCTCTCTCCCTCTCTGTCTGTTGTATCCTTTATTCATTCCCCCCTCTCTTTTCTCCACCTTAGGACTTGACAGAGCTATCATTACCCTGCCACCTATTTACTCGCAGCCTGTTATTTTCCATTTGCTTTGAGGGGACCTGGGGCCAAATCCTTGCCCAGAATACTTGATCCTAACCACAGGATTTATCCCCGAGTGGCTTGGCAAGTGCAGCCCTCTCCCCCCTCGTCTCCTCACTCGCTTTCTTTCTATATCTCTTGCTCTCTCTCATTTTGTCTGTCTTTCTATAGGTGTTTTTTCTTTTTCCATGGCCGCTTATGCAAATACAGGCACTTCTTTTCAAATAGCTGTCTGCCCATAATCCCATGGATGGCTCCATTTTCAGAGTGCCACACTCACACACCAAACACATGCACGCTTACACATAGAAAGTAGAATTCATAACACACTCTATTAGAAATACAAGGACACATACTGCTATCTCTCATAAACATTCACACCAGCTGGCACATATATGCACACATATTAACACACACACACACACACACACACACACACACACACACACACACACACACACAAACACACATAAACACTGGGAGAAAGTCCTCCTCTGCAGCGTGGCTGTTATATTTTGAGCAGCGAGTGCTTTAAGCTGCAGTCAGGCCGTAACAACTTCAAAACCAGCAGGCTGTCGCCAGCAGCCATGCAGCACTCAGCTGGGTAAACACTGGCATAATCTAAATCTCTCTGTGATGTGCCAGCGCGTGTATCTTTATTTCTGCGCTCTTCAAAAGCCCCGTGAGGAAGTCAAGACAAGGGTAAAGCGATAAGAACTCCCCCCTTTTTGTTTCCCTCCCGCTCTGCGGCTTCTGTATCCTTTCCTTCAACCCTCTTCAGCACTGACCCCCTTCTTCTCCTTTTTATCTCCCCTCCTCTCCCTAGTCTCTCTACACACATAAACACACACACACACACACACACACACACACACACACACACACACACACACACACACACACACACACACACATCTCTATCTTCTGTGCCCTTTTTGCATTCCCCATCTCATACAGCCATAACTCACTGTGCCGCATACATTCAAATGTCAATGATTCTCTCACAGGCATCATTCCTCTATTGTCCTTTGATAAGCAGTGGGGATGACGGCATCAGTTAAATATAGGACGTTACCTAATGGAGGAGCCAAAGGAGGGAGGAAATGAAAGAAAAGGAAAGGAGAGAGCCAAGGAAAGGTTCAGAGAGGTTGAGCGGGTCGGCCACGCTCAGCCAGGAGAGTGATTGAATTATCAAGCAGAGCTTTGCTTGTTGTCCAAGGGGGTTTCAGCAGGGAAAGCCCTTTTCTCAGGGGCTAATGCGCTTTTTCAGCCTGGCACAATGGCTAGCTGTGTTGCGCAAAGGGGCTAAGAGAACTCTGTTGGGTTAGAGCTTATGAGGCCACCAGCTCTCTCCTGGCACCTCTCTAAGGGGCCCCTGGCCACACTTAACCTCAAGCCTGTCTGTTAGCATTAGCACATAGCCTCCTCAGAGTGAAAACATACTGTACTGGTGGCAGCATTAGCACATTATTTAGCCAATTTTACCATATTACTAGCGGTAGTTTATTTTAACATTTCTCTTTAGAGCTGGTCTTCAACTGTCCTTCTTTGTCATTTTCGTTTTGACAGATCAGTTAGAAAGATTCTCAGTAGACTGAGATTTTTTTCTTATTTGACAAAACAGTTCTCCGCTGGTGCATGTCACATTATTTGACTATGGGCCTTGTCTTTGTCAACAGAGCTGATATCGGCAGACACCGTTTTTCAAGCCCTACACCGCTGCATACCTTAGTGATATTATCAGTGCCTCCGCTTCTTCTAAATGTGGTATTCAATAAACTAAGTGGCCTTTAAAGGCGCAGTCGATAGAGAGTTTTTAAATGATACTTTACGGGTCAAAGTTTCTCCACCTGCTCAAATTTTTTCTCTCTTTTCACTCTGCAGCTTCCATTAGCTAGCTTCTCTTTTGTTCCTTTTCATCAAGAACAAACAGCTGTTGAACAATTCTGCCTGCAGTGTTAAGAGCCACCTGAAAACAGGCAATAACTCTCTAAACCCTGTCTTCTTTCAAAGACACAAACATTTGTAAATTCTTTTTTTATCATCATGTCCCTGGTTTATTCCGTTTTATACAGCAACAACCTGTTTGCAGAAAAAAATGTGTGCTCCATTTGTCTCCCAAACAACTGATGTGCATTATGACTTGATTTGTCGTCTGATATGTTCGGTAACATGCAGCAAACAGATGTTGACACACTCGCTGTCAAACCAGCAACCAAAACATATGCCGGGAAACTTGGCGGCCCCTTGTTTACGCCTTTCTCTTATAATCTCATGTTTCTGAACTACGTGACAAAAACATCCAGGGATTCACCACACAGCAAAATGACGTGAAAGTGTGAAATACAGCATGGTAAAGCCTCCATAATTAATCTCCACCTTTGACCCAGTGTAGTGTTAGATGGATTAAGAGTGAAGGATTTTCAGGATTTATGTTTCACACAATCTGTTGATGGTTGTGAAACTGGTCGGAAATGGTTGAGTTCTCAAGGAATTCCTCAGTCAGTGACATTGACTGATCAGCTGATGTCGAGATAACATCTCAGGACACCCTCACAAATGCAAGTGCACAAAGACTGTACTGGCAACTCTTTTATCTCAAACAGACCTTTGCACAATAAGGATGGTGCAAAAAAAAAGATTTTATCCAAATTTGAATTGTGGCAAAACCTAACAAATAGCAAGTGATTCTTTGCAGTTCTGTTCTCTCTTTGTTGTTGCAGCTTACACAATACACATTATGACGAAGATTCAGCACCACAAAATGACACAATGATTGTCGAGCTCTTTGATGAGCAGCTTGTTTTGTCAGCACTTCTCCCATAGCGAGGAGGAATATGGTTTGTCATCAGAAATTCTCTTTTGAGGGTCACGAGAGGCAAAAAACAGACACTTACTTTACAAAGGGAAACATCATCTTTAGAGCCTGACTGGTGTAATATTCGGCTGAAATAACCAGGCTGATATGGGCTGATCACAGATTGAACTGTATTGAACCAACTGTTTCTGAGAATGTGCTTGTTTTAATAAATAAAAAAATCTACTAAATATGAAGTGCAAAAAAAAAAGCTATGCTTAGGAGTCTATTTAGAAATGGAGTCTTCATGTAGTTACTCCAATACGACACATTTCAGACTCTTTTAGATTTCTGGAGTTACTGGAATACTTCAGAGATTGCCGATCTGAACTCCATTCAACAAACAAGCATTTTAAAAGTTTTCTTTTTGTCATTAGGACCGACTTGACAAATCTTTGTACTTTTAACAAATCTGCATCATGACATGGTTATTTTGGCAAACCTAAGAGCTGTAACTAACAAGAAAATGGGTTTCTTTCACCTTCACTTCCTTGGCAGAGTGAAGCCTCAGTGTGATTTACTATTTGCAGTTAGACTGTTATTCACCAGAAATAGATGAATGGGCACTCTTGGTAAATATGAATCAAGAAATGGAGGTGTTTATTTTGCAGGCATATCTAGAGGTGAATTTTCTTTTCGCTTTTGCTGAACATTGTCACCTTTCAAGTTGCTGATTGGACTGTAAACAATGCAGTGCACAGAAAAGGAAATCTTGGTTGGAAGTTGTTTATGGCTAACCGCTGGCTACACCTGAATTACAGAGAAGTTGGCCATCAATCGCAGAGGCAAATTTCGCTGTGAGATGATAGCTGATTGGTTCTAAGATTGTTCAGCGGCTGATGTCAAACAGGGCTTTCTGGTGTTATGTTCACTGGCTGATCACTATTACAGTTCAATACAACCTGGGTTTGAATTTTCTGCCATTGACAATTGTTGGTTACAAACAACTTAATAAACTTTGTCTGAAGTTGCAATAAATTAGAGTAAATCGTCTGATTGAATCTACAGAGTGTGACTCCATATGCAATACTGCACACCCACATACCCTGCAAACCTGCAGTGAAACAACAGGACTAAAACAGAACATATTAAAGAAACAAGCAGTGCTGAATGATCACAAAGAAGGAGATAGAGCGTTGCTGCATACCTTAGGTCAAACCGAAGACCTCCTGCTCTGACCCGAAGACCCCTCCAATCGCTCATTCTTTGAAAGAAAGGGACAGAACGGAGGTGGAGGTTAGGAAGAGGCAGAGAAAAGATCAAGAGAGCGAGAGAGGGCGGCGAGTGAATGAGGGAAGTGGAGGGGGGACCCTGCAGGCATCTTAAATCACAGCAGGCCCAGACATAACCTTCACTGAAGAATCAGGAGAAGATCACTTAAAACAAATGACCACTGACTCACTGAAATACCTGCCAGGTATGGGGAGGTGGGGGGCTCTATTCATGTGTATCCAGTTGTCAGTTTGCTTTAATTGTTCAGACGCCATTTCAATTGTGTCATCATTTTGTTTCATGAAGTTGTGTTTATGCCCAAAGTGAAGGTAAAGCATCTCTGTTTACTGTTAACACAGCAAGAGAGAAACAGAGGGAGGGAGAGCTCAGGTGGTGCCAGAGATGGGATTTCGCTGATTCAATATTTACTCATCAAACAGAACTATTTCCTGTAAGCACTTGGCCTTACTCTCGCTCTCACCACCTCCTTCTTTTCCCCCTCGATCTACTTGTGTTTTGTCTCTTTCTTCCTTTTTTTCACTCCCCTAGGGCCGCCTTTCTGGACGCTTCCCGTAGCAACATCGTAAATTTCTGCAGAATTTGTTTTCCCTCCCTGAACCCTGTCGTTTGTCTTTATTCCCAACATTAACTTTTTCTTTTCTCTTTTTCTCACAACATCAAGCCCTACTTCTTTTTACTCCTTTAACTTTTTTGACCAATTCAAGAGATAATAGAAGCAAATATCTGCTGTTAACCAATGATCAAGCATGAGTGAGTTGCTTTAAATACAACACTAACTGAGGTTCCTGTGGTGTGTCAGACAAGCAAGTGTGTTTTTGCATTTGAATAAGTCCGGGAAATGTCCACGCCTTTTTTAATTTTTATCATGTGAGTTTGTCTTTCTCTGTCCCTGTGGGTTTGGCTTAGAGGCGAGTGTACAGTGTATTCCTGAGAGCGCACACACATAAACCACATCATGTTTGAGTTTCTGGAGAACATTAGCTGGTTTTCTGGTGGGAAACACATCTATACAGCCTCTTTTACTCCCACCACAGCCCCCAAAAGCTGAAGAAAGGAAAGGCAGCCCTCTGTCCTGGCAGATGTGCTGTCAAAGCCAGCGTCTTTCAGCCTGTTTGAAAAATAGCCTTTATGTCAAAAGCAGCCCGCTTGGACTGAAGCAGCACATGGAAAGTAGTGGAAGAGCTCCAGGGGAAAACGTTTTGGAGGGGAATATTTTAAGTCTTTATCATGAAGGTAGTCGTCTGTCTGTCAACACGTTCGCTGTGGGTTCTTGTACTGTGTGCCCAGAAGCTGACGTAGTTTTCCCTTTTTGTGCTCGTGTGTGTTTGAACATCTGTCCATTTCTCTCTGTGTGTGGCTGTGGATTCAAAACCATCCCACCCAAATGTGTACATTGGGAAATGTTGCTGTAGCTGAATGTTAACAAAGGAATATAAAACCTTGGATAATCATTGACGTCTCTTGTTTGCTCCTGGACCTCTTAATTTTCTTTCCATGAAGTATTTTGTTGCGCTCGCCTCTCCGCTTTAAGCTCTTGATGGAGTTGCTTCTGCATTTTCATCCACATGTGGTAGACTCGCTTTGGAAGCAGTACTTGTTCTGTTCCATCTCAACCTTTCCTAATGACCGCATTCTCATGTAATGGGCTTTTGGAACGAGTACAACATAGATAAGTGGTAAGCACTTCAGTTTGTAAGACCAATTTTGTAAAGCTCAGCTAGCCTCTTAACAAGCTGCTCTCTTTTTCAACAATGGGATGTTTTAATGAGATAGACATGCAGTTTCCATCCACCTATTCATCCTTCTAGACATGGTCTTAAAAATATGCTTTTCTACATCTTTATAGAAAAACAAAAACTAAAAATGGGAACAGCATTGAAAGAGGCTAATATTGTTTGATGCACTGAATGAGGAACATAACAAAGTTGTTGACCGTCTAAAGAAGATTTTCTCGGGGGGGGGCTTTGTTTGCCAACTGTAAGTTAAAGCAATGGTTTAACATTTTTTGCAACTAAAGTTGGTTCAAAACAAAAAATAAAATAAAGATCTGTAATGTGCATACATTGATGCATGCATATTGTTGGATAAATAAATAGTTACTTTATTGTCATTACAATGAAATTTGGTTTGGCAGCAATCCCCTCCATAGCAGTGTCAAAGTATATGCACCCATATTCATTCATAGGTTCATTCAAATGATTTCCTTAGCTGCTAAAGCTCACAGTACAGTAGCTATAGCCTTCCTCAACCATTGTTGTATTCAGTAGTTAGCTGAAAGCCAGCTCAGGCTTCATCTGATTGGAAGATAGTGTGAATTCATGGCTGATGTACACAGGGCTCCATCTGATAGGTCAAACGATCGCACACCTGTTGCAAATGCAAATGCATGGCATTGTTTTGATTATTATTACACTCTATTGCAATCTCTTCTCTGTACATTCTCATATTGCCACGATAATAAAAATGGGATTATTGGAGCTGACCTAATGAGACTAGTGCTACAACTCACATATTTGTAAGCCGTCACTTGTAGCTGTTTAGCTTTGCTTAGCATTAAGACTTCAAATGGGGGGAAAACGGATAGACTTGGACAATGGTTCAAAATCTGCTACAAGCGCTGTTGTTATAATTAATTGCCAATGCAATATGTTAAGTAATTAGTCTCTTAAATCTGTAGGCAGCTGGCGACATATTTATCAGACATATGATATGACAGTGGTGTTGATCTTTTCATTAAGATGTCAGCATGATGGCAAATAACCCAGGCTTCCCAAATTGCTTTTTCCTAAAAAGGGGTTCCTTACCAGCAGGGACTTTTTTTTTATGGCACCCTTGTCAGTTGAGCGTTCATTAAACAGACCCAGTTTTTTTTTGCAACAGAGGATTTCTTTTTAAATATCATTTTGCGGTCTTCATTGGAAGCTGCTTTAGCCAGTGTAGCTAAGTGCAAAGTCCCTCACAGAGCTGTTACTTTTGTCAGGAGTATAGCTCAGGTGTTGTGTTTCAGGACTTCGTGATCACAATGGAAGGAATGTTGTCACGCACATAAACTCATAAACTCAGACACACACACACACACACACACACACACACACACACACACACACACACACACACACACACACACACACATACTGATGGAAGTTTGCTCTTCACTCTGAAGACTTCAAAGCTAGCAGTCCCTCGAGGAACTTCAAACGCTGTGGAGGCCATTAAAAGACAAAAAAATATTTTCTGTAAGGTCTTGATTTATTTGATTGAAAAATGAAACCATGAACCCAACAGACATTATTTTTCCTTCTCACAGCCTGCTTTACCAGGCACAACTTAAAGAGCTACCAGGTGGGAATCCTCTTACAAGCAGAAAGACTCGACCTGAAGAGTCGAGCCATTTCTTGGTTGCTCTTGTCTTCAATTAAATGAAGTCCTTGCCCATTAGTCAATGACAAAAAGACTAAAGAGATCAAGCCTGCTGAGTGTTTGAGAGTAATAAGGAGCTAGTGAAATGTAAGTGCCTGGTGGAGTGATGGACTTGATGGAGAGTGTGTTATGAGACAAGGAGTGACAGGTGTAAAAGGAGGGAGTGAATTCAGAGAGTTGAGTGGAGAATTTTTTTTCCTTAAATTTGTCATGTTCCCACAAAATCAAACAGTAATTCTGTCTCAACTCAACATTTTTGCATCACTAGTCTATACTGAAGTATCAGGGGAAATATGCCATACAACACGCAGAGCTATAATTCTTTCAACAACCATACTCATCATGTAACACAACTCAAAGTATCTCAAACCTTAGAGGAATATGTTTTACTCTGTTTTTTGTTAAAAGGCATTTGGGGGAATTAAGGAAATTGGAGGGACTTGGGTCCACACCAAGAATGACATCACTCATCGTAAAACTGATGGCGGCATGCTCTGAACATTTCAGATGACGTTTTATGATTTTTTTTCAATATAGGGATTTTTTTTATCTGCTACACACATTTTTACTTTGTGCATTTTGCACAAAACCGACAGTTATGTGAAGACTGCATTAAGCTGTCTTAAACACCAAATGTACCTACTGTAGTATATCTTCAAGCTGAGCTTCCATTCTTTTAGACCTAGGATGAACTTCTCACATTGAATTATTTTAAAAGCACGAGGACAGATCTTCACTTCTTACTACAAAATGCATCTATTCATGATCCCTCGCTCCATTCTGTGGACTGTATACACTTATCTTAATAGCAGCTATATGTTTAGAATCAGTATCACAAATGCTTTATCTCTCCTTAAAGGTTGCAGGGGCTCTTATACAGAGTACGCGCATGAAGAATAAAGAAAATATGAATAGAAACTTAACTTTTTATGCTCCTTCCCCATATGTATATTCCCCACTCCCCCGATTTCGGACTCTATCCACTGTCCTGTCTCGAAATAAAGGGATAAATAACGCCCCAAAATAAACCTTTAAAAAAAGACATTACGACGAACTAAAACACAAATAAAACAATAGTGACCAAACAATCACTGAGCCACAGCGCAGCGTCACTCATGTCCTACATTCAATCAACTTGACACCTGGCTGTCATCAGTATGACGCATTGCTTAACAGTATAACAGTATTATAACTTATCGCCCTAAGCGTAAGGTCAGAGGAAAATGGCCTCTGTGTGTATTTGGTGAATAGCATGAAATGCATAAATGAACTTCCTGTTCAATCTAAACAGACTTGAAATGCATCTCAAGATAGACTGGCCTTTAAAGTCTTGGAGGGCCATCCGCTTAAAGACTTTCTATTACAGGAAAAGAAAGCAACCAATTGTACATCCAGAAATCCACTCATGCAACCATTTACGTGTGAATCGTACTCATCCGTTGAATTAAATTAGATGCAGCTAATCAATGTTTGCACTTGGAGTTCATACGAGGGAAATGTAACTGGGACTAAATGCTGGTTAGAAAAGTTTCAAAACATGAAATTCCAGGGTAATGAATGTTGTACAGTTCTGGGTTTCATTTTAAGAATTTTGAGGTAATGTTGTCTTTGCTTGTTAGTAAAGGGCTGTGTTGCTTTGTGTGTTGTCTTAGCTTTATTAATTTGTTTTTCAAAGCTCACAGACTGACATTTTCACCAACTTTTGTGGGTTCTGTGTATTGGCCACTCAGCACATCTTTGCAAATGTGTGTTTGTTCCATGAGAATATTCCTACTGTTTGTGTATGAGTGCTCCTGTGTTTTTGTGTGTATGCGGGGCCCTGATGAAATTGCGTCTCCTCCTCCTCCTCCTCCTAATGTTATCTCACTTCCTCTGGGCCCCCGACAAACCCACCAAACAGGGAGAAAATAGAGCGCTTTATTGGGAGGCCTGTCAGGACTCCCCCAGGATTTATGACCAACAGACAGTGTTTATCACTCAGGCGAGGGAGGGGGAAAGGAGGGAGAAGAACAACAGCATAAAGGAACAGAGCGGCCCTATCCTTCCTCCATTTACATTTAGAGACACTCAAACTGGCTGGAACCATTATTGGAAAAGAATGACTAAATAATAACACTGTTAACATCTTGAACACATTCGCAGGATAAACCAGTGCCACTGGAGATGTTTGTTGAATTTATCATGTTTATTGTTCAAGGTTTTCTGTAAACTAATTGCACATTTTTGCTTGTGTGCAAAAGAATAAATTCATTGAAATCAACTTAATTTCTGTTCCTGTGATTGAACAAGAACGCATGTTGACAAGGTGCTAACAGAGGGCTCAGTCACGCTCTTTTGCATGTAATAACCAGCAGTTGGGACCTATTATTATGTTTGATTGCTTGGAAAGGCTTTCGTCCACTGAATTTTCTTTCCACTCTGTGTTTACTTCTGTAATTTGGTGTTGGAAATCCTAGCAAACAACTGGGAAAATGATTGAGCGCTGGTTTAAATGTTTACGTATTCCTAAATCAATATTGTAAATAACCTAGAGATGTGCTGTGAAAATGTTGTGTGTACTGAAAATATTCTTCTAAACAACTTCTCAGAACCTGACTAAGATAAACATGCCCTCTCTTTACTCAAGGACATTTCGGCAGATGCTTCTTGCCACTAACACTGTTCCATTCTTCCTTAGTATTTTCAAAGGTCTTTTTTCTTTGTTACACTGAATGTTTACATTCATTTCTAGTTTTCCTCACGGCAGTAGATTACACAAATGCCCTCTGTTCTGAATCATAGGCTCTTTATTTGCTAAGTATAGGCAGCGATCAGTAATAGCTGTTATTTATCTCTGTACCAGATCTGTTGCATTTTGTGGATGAATGTAGATTGCTAATGTCAAGGTTTTGAATAGTGTGATCAGCTAAGTATTTACCGAAAGTTGCTATTGGCTACTATGCAAGTGTCAATTCACACTATCCACATGCAGTCAAATAAATGCATACACTTGGAGACTCGCCAAAATGGGGCATGACAAACTTCTGGACATGCAGACCCTTGTGATGATCTATACTGTACACTGTTGTGTAATTTGTCCTTAAGATATCCCAAATCAACCACAGTTAATGTTGTCCCTACATCAGGTGCTGTTTCATCTAGTGATGCCCTCTGTGGTGAAGGACGTAAACTCAAGGGGTAGAAGCATTGACTATTAATGTTGGTCACCCATTAGTTTCTCGACTAGAAGCCTCATGCTCTGCATTGGGTGCCACCATGTTGGTTTTCTGGAGCCAGTAGTTACCATATTTGGAGGATAGGTTTGTCCTTAACAGGATGTTACCAAAGCTGAACAGTCACGTCCTATTTGTGACAGTTTGTGACTTGGGCTGTTTATCAAAGCAAAGCATCAAAGACAGCAAAAATGCTGCTTGTCACCTGAATGGGTGAACAATTGGGTGAGACAGTGTTGTTGACCATCAAGTGCCACAAGACTTAAAGTAACCGGCCTTCTTGTCACTACCGTCTGCCACAGTCTCTCTAGGGAAAAACCCAAATAATCCTGACTCCTATCGATAAGTTGATGTATGATAAACACCGGACAAGCTAACAAGCTAAGTATAGCTTGTATTATTGGGGGCGGCAGTAGGTCAGTCCGTAGGGACTTGGGTTGGGAATCGGAGGGTCGCCGATTCAAGTGCGGACCAAAATATGGAAGTTGGTCTGGTAGCTGGAGAGGTGCCTGGGCACTTCCCGAGCACTGCAGAGGTGCCCTTGAGCAAGGCACCGAACCCCCAACTGCTCTGGTGTGCTCCCTGCGTAGCAGTGTGTAGCAGCCCCACTCTGACATCTCTCCATTAATGCATGTCCACAAGTCCTGTTTGTGCATGCGTGTGATTCGGGCCTATGTGTGTGAGAAGCATGTCTCTAAAATAACAGAGTGTAAAACTGAATTTCCCCTCGGGGATTAATAAAGTGTATCAAAATCAAAAAAATCAAAATCAAAAAAATAGCACAGTATACCTGCTTTCCTACAAAAATATCAATACAATGATACAAGTACAAAAATCACCAATGTAACTGATTGGGTGTGCCTGGTAAGTTTGCGAAGGGCTGGCATAATTGTCCCTCATTTTGTCTATCATGTGTGCTAAAAGGTATACGTGCACACATGCATGACATTGTTGTACGCACGTAAGTCCCAACTGAAGGGGGTTGAAATGATCTTCCCCATACTAATGTAATATTAACATAACCACACGCCAATCAGCTCTGCATTTTCATGTACAGTATGTCTTATACCTTGGCCTTTTGAAGCATTATTAATGTCACTCATTGTGTGATTATATTATTCAAAAAATGATTGTGCCAGATTTTAAACCTCTTGCTAGCTTGTCAACCTTCATACTGCTCTATCTAGCATAACAACACTGTTAGCTGTCCGTTAACTGAGCACTTACAGTTCAACAAAAAAACAACAATGTATAATGGTCGCATATTAGCATAGATGCACCTCTGCAACATGCTAATTAGCAAAAAGAAGCATAAAAACATTAGCAGGAATGCCTCATGTCAATCCATCATGACTACACAGTGATGGACCACAATGATCCACAACACTGACATCATAGACAAACTGAGATCTTATTGGCAGAAACAATTTATAAAAAGTCTCAGGAGAGAGTTAATCTTCTACCTCCCTCTACATTATTGTACTATCCTCCATCTCTGTCTACTGAGAGGATGAATTAGGGATGACACAGCCTCTGTACAGGCTTTTAGTGGAGGGGAAAGGGGGAGGGAGGGAGGGAGAGAAGCGGGTTAACGGAGTCATTAACGCATGATGATTTAACCGGTTTGATTTAGTGCCAGGCTTCGCTTTTCTGGCATCTTGTGCTATCCTCCTGTGGATTGGAGGGGAAAGAGTTTTCTTTTCTTTCACAACATCCTCCCTTTCTTCCCCCCAGGAGTTCCCCTCTATGCGCTCTTGTACAGTTTCCACTTTCTCACCTTCTCCCACCTTTTTTTATCCAACACAACCCCCCCTTTTTTATCATGTTCCCTCCACATTATATTCCCCTTTTTCCTCTGTGCTCATTTGTATAAAGAATTAATGCCCCCAAACAAGCTTTCTGTGTCAGCCCACTGAGAGTGTCAGCAGGGGCGCTCTGTACCCCCTTCAGTCTCAGCTGTGAGCGTCCCTCTAAAAACTGCCAAAACATACTCACACACAGGGCACTTATACACAAATATACACACACGTGCAAAATCACACACTTAGATCAGAGTTTTTCTACATTAGGGGCCTGAGGAAGGTATCACACAGGGTCCAACAGGGCCTTATCTTATCCTTGCCCTAGAGGAGTGCTCCATCCTTTGTAAGTGTGTGTGTGTGTGTGTGTGTGTGTGTGTGTGTGTGCGTGCGTGTGCGTGTGTGTGTGAGTGCTACATCAATTCCCCACCAATCACGTTTCAGCTTCCCCATGGTTCTCTTCTCCGTGGGAGGGGACTCCCTGCCTGACCATCAGGAATTAGATCAAGAAGCATCATGATTGGATTGAGCTTTGATACACAGAAACAAACACACACACACACAAACCATCGTCTGCTGCCTCAATAAGCACCCTGAGGTGCCGCACTAGTTATTCACACATATACATCCATACATTTTGCATGTACACAAATAAACATACTGTTACTCTTCCACTTGACTGTGTCCGACAATTTCCCAACCTCATGGGTACACATGAACAGCTGCCTATACACATACATACATACACACACACACACACACACACACACACACACACACACACACACACACACACACACACACACACACACACACCAGAAACTAGGGCAGTAGTAGTAGCTCTAATCTCTCCCTATTTCTACTCTTTCTTCCTCTCCCCTTCTTCTTCTTTTCCCCCTTTGATTTTTTTCTCCCTAAAGCCCCTTAATCAGAGGGACCCCCTGTCCCTCCCTCTCTCTACCCACGGGGCGTCCCAATTCTCCGACCTGGTGAATAATTAATGCCGGCAGGCCCAGTTGATTAAAATAACACATCAGGTCTCCTTCATTGGGAAGAGGCATGGCTCTACTGTGATATCGTTACAGGCACAGCAGAGGGGAGAGTTATTCCTCATATTAACCTTGATTAAGATTTTATGGAGTAAGACCATATGTGAGCGCAGAAGGTTTGCCTATTGTTGCTGGTTATGGTGGTTTGGACATTTTAAACAACAGTGAGGAAAAAAACATTGGAGCCGTACACACATTAGAGCCATTACTTACAGTGTTACGAGTGATTTAAACATCTAACAGACATATATATATAGCCTTTAAGTACCACTTCAGCCAATGTTTCTGACAACATTATAGTTGGTGTTCTTTTTGAAACAGCTCCTGCCAGCACCCTAGTATTTTTTCCGCAGCAAGTCCTAGTGAGCTGATGTGAGAAAGCATCAGGAGGATATAATCAGGAGAATTCAGACCTCAAGTGAGTAGGAGAGGGTGTTCATGTTTATATCCTGTGACCGGTGCACAGTGCATAAACTGTATGACTGAGACCACTACGATCTCCGTGCATGTAATTAAACGGCTGCAGTATGTTTTTTTATTCTCTAGTATGTTGTTCTGTTGCTACTTCCGACTTGTCTTTGTACGTCACGTCTTGCCTCAAGAGACCCCCCCCCCCGCCCCCCGCCTGTCAGACAGGGATAGTCACTTAAATCCAACCATGGATCAGTTTATTCTTCCAGCTTCCTACCAGAACTCTCTATAAAAAAATCCATAGCCTGTCGCTGTTTCTGTCTTTCCCTGTTCTTCCGCTCTCACTGCTTCTCTCTGTGTCGTTTCTCTATTTGTAAAGTTTTAAATTGAAGAAGAAGGCATCTTTGGGCAACACATAATGCATGTTAATGTGCACTACTAATGTCTTAGCCGTGCCATTGGCCTGTCTGCTTTGATTCCCTCTCTTCAACAACTGTATAATGGCTAGTGTCACCTCCCTCTCCTCACTCCTGTTCTTCTATCTCCTCTGTACATTTTATCACCACAGAAACAATCATTCAGCTTGAACCTTCTTTAAAGAGTAGTGTGGAATCAAGGGTATCGCACTCTTACAAAGACAAAGGAATTGTGTGTACTTTTGTTTTAATGAGGCATGTTCCCTTTTGAATTTCCCTGTCTAACAGGCAGATGCTTGTTGAGTGTGTGTGTGTGTGTGTGTATGTGT
The DNA here is from genome assembly GCA_020745685.1 of Tautogolabrus adspersus. NCBI lineage: Eukaryota > Metazoa > Chordata > Actinopteri > Labriformes > Labridae > Tautogolabrus > Tautogolabrus adspersus. The sequence continues at coordinate 9,890,694 of CM036554.1, read as the reverse complement.
GTATATATGTGCATGTGTGCGTGTGTAACTGTATGTGTTGAAGAGGGTTGAGGAGGAACTCATTAGGAGTGTTTGGCCAGCACACAGACACACACCGACACACGCGCGCGCACACACACGCACACACACACACACACACACACACACACACACACACACACAAACACGTTTGAGGGCTCCACACTACTCTGAAACATAGTTGCAGCCACTGGGGGTCATTGTTCCCCATAGCTGCTTAAATTCTGTTGTCAAAGTTCTGCTGTTGTGTGTGTGTGTGTGTGTGTGTGTGTGTGTGTGTGTGTGTGTGTGTGTGTGTGTGTGTGTGTGTGTGTGTGTGTGTGTGTGTGTGTGTGTGTGTGTGTGTGTGTGTGTGTGTGTGTGTGTGTGTGTGTGTGAGAGTGTGTGAGTGGGTCCATGCCAGCAACAGTTGCCATGAGGCCTTGCTCAACTAAATCATATATTGCAATCAAACTTGTTAACTTTATTCATATTACCTCATGTAAGAGGTAAAAATGTTCTATAGTTGATTGGATTTGGAAAATGCGATGTTTTTTCAAAGAAACTAAAATAATTTGTGACCTTGTTTCCCACAAAGCGCATTTTTGATTCCAGGAAATAGGCATCTTTACATTAAATCACAGAGTCAATTCTTTTCTCTTTTTGTTCTTACAATCTCTCATCTTCTTTCAAGTGTTTTTTTAAATCACTTTTATGCATCATCCCGCTGATCCCCCTTTCACCTCTTTCACTTCAAGCTTTAATGCTTCTCCCTTTTGTAATTCCACTTCTGTTTTTTTTCTCTAGTGAGAAATCTCTTTCAGATCCATATTGACTCGCTTTGATGTTTTTTTTCTCCATAGATACAACTGTAGTGTCATTTAAGCTGGTTTGTAATTTAGCCAATATAATCTATTCGTTTCAACTAGTGCTAAATGAGCACAGTTGAAATGGTATGTCTTGAAATCTTTAATGCCACTTCACTGCTCCTAAGTGTCAGGAGTTACCTGACCTCAGACATGCACCTCTTCAGGTGAGTTAGAGGTCCATACCACCTGTTAATTGGATTATCATTTGACCTTTGACCATCAGTACTAGCTAGTTAAGTACAGAGCAAGCACATGATGACTGGCGGATTAATGCCTGATCCTTGGATATACTTAAGCTTGTTTGGTCAAGAAACCAACCCTGCAACTGCATATTGAGCGCAAAGACAAGCAAATGGTGGGGGTGTACGTGCACACACACACACACACACACACACACACACACACACACACACACACTCACACACACATGCAGATGTAAAGACGTGAGCCCACACACACACACAAACAGCCAGCCAGGAAGCTAACCTACATCAAGTGACCGTGTGTTGTTTTTACAATCAGCTTTCTCTGGATTGCAGCTTAGACAGCCCTCCTCCCCATATCTCTCTCCCTCTCTCTCATCACAAAGGGCGGCTGCTTTACGACAGTCTGCCCGCAGTAAAAGCCAAGGGTTGTGGGGCAGGGGGAGCAGGAGGCTGTCAGAGGATGTAAATTACACAAATAAAAGTCCACACTGGCACTGAGCGTCCCCCAAGAGAGACAGAGAGAGTGGAGGGAGGGTTCTTGTAAGTTCTGAGAGGAAGGAGGAGTGGAAAAAAGAATGAGAATGTATGTAGGTTATAGGTGGTAGACGGAAAGCAGAAAATATGGCATGAAACAAAAGTACAAAAATATTCAGTGTGTGTAAATATGAGGAAGAAAGCTTGTCTCTGCACCTTAACCATTTCTTTGCAGATGACTGTTTTCTCTCTGTGATGGAAACCACCACCCTGCAGCATTGGTCTTCTACATTTTCAGCAAGAGTGTAGATGTGACCAGATGCATTCAGTAGGATGTTGGGTGTGCGTTGTAGTGCTGGAGTTATTTCAGTAGCTTGGCAACAGTTGGAGTAAGAGGAAACCTGACTATAACCAGGGTTTCCTCCTTCCCTCCCGTATAAAAGTGTGCTAAAAGGATGTTGCCACTTTTTTGTGCATTTGTAGGGCAGGAATGTGTTCATTTTGCAGAGTATTGTGTAAAGTTACCAGTGAGACCGTCAACTTATTGACATGGGAAACTTTAAAATCCTGGTTTTGGTTTGTGATGCAGCTTGTAGTCATTATCATAGCGAATTGATCTGATTAAGTTTGTTGTTTTTCCTTAAATTGAACTTCAGACGAGTCAATAAAAAAATATAACAAATTATTCTGCAAATAAAAGATGCGCAAACAAATTCCCCATTGCAGAACCTGCAAGCAGAGCAGTGAAGGTCACACATTTGCTTACATTTCTATTTACTATTTGAACTGTTGCAAACTAATTTTGTTTTGATCATTCATTTATTGACTTAAAAAACACTTTCAACTCTCTGAGGCTAATGGAAAATCAAATTTAGTAAATGGACGTGAGCTTGTACAGAGCTTTTCTAGTCTTCTGACTACTCAAAGTGCTTTTCCACTGCAGGACACACCTACACATTCACCCACTGATGGCAGAAGTTGCTATGTAAAGGAACCATCAGAAATAACTAATCCCATTCACACACATTCATACGCCGCTGACAAAGAAGAAGAAGCAAATTGGGGCTAAGTGTCTTGCCTCAGGAAACATCGGACATGTTGCTGCAGGAGCTGGGGATCGAACCCCGACCTTCCGGTTAAGAGACAACCGACTCTACCAACTGAGCCACAGCAGTGATTTGCGGCATTTACAACAGATCAACCAAATTTGTAATATGAAATCTCATGAATTATGAGCGATTTGATGATTCAGTTAGTTCACATTAAGCATTAGAAGGCTTGCAGAATATGATTAATATACATTTTATATGCACCCACTTAAAGACAGAGTTTCTTCCACACAGTCACACACACACTTCCTAAAGAGATTCTTTTGTAAGCCACTCAATCTGTGTCACCCGAGAGAGGAACATATGAGGGGCAGCTGGCCGCTCGCTCTCTGCCTGCTGCACCGATAATCTGACAGAGTCCAGCCGTGTGACCAACAAACCTCATGGCAGGTCAGCATAGTGGCAGACGGCAAAGCGGTTAAGTTGATTATATAGAGTTGTACATTTCCTCAGGGAGGCGGCGTGGTATGAGAGGGATCAATTGGACGGAAAAGAATCGATCTGGTATAAAATGCAGAGAAAGAAAGAAAGGGAAATGAAAAAGTGGAGGACTCTGTCAGAGGCAAAAAAGAAACGATGAGAAGAGAGTAAGATAGTAAGAAAAAAAGAAGGGAAGATCAAACAACTTCTATAGACTAAAGCTGTGAACATACCTCTCTTCAGTTGTGTAAAGTGAACTCTAGACCCAGAATGAAGGAATCTTTCAAGTCAGCCAATACAGAGCTCAAACCTGCAGCTCAATAAACCAAACAGTGATGTATGGTCTGGGGGGACGGAGTCCAACGCTTTAAGGGGTATTTAAAGCCTCTAACAAAGTACCAAAAAACATTCTAAACATTCTCTGCTGAAGAGATGTTACGTTTGTGGTTCATAAGACAGATAGCAAATGAATACTAAAAAGAATATTTTCCCATTTCCAATGCGATCTCTGTTTTTCCAGGTAAAGCCAGATTCATAATGTTTTCAAGCGAGTGCTAATCACACAAGTGGCCGACACTATTGTGAACATTTAAAGTTCTGCGCTAATGTGTGCATGTCAAATGAACAGCCAATAAGCTTGTCTAGTGAGAATCAAAGAATCAAAACAAGACATAGAAACATGCTTGTGCTTTATATTTTGCAGGATAACTTATTGTAACAGTGTCTTTACAGGTTTGACTTCAAAATCCATCAGACAGCTGCAGCTCATCCAGAATGTTGCTGCCAGAGTCCTCAGCGACACGGAGAAGTAGAACACATTACACCTGTCCTCAGAAGTCTACACTGGCTTCCTGTGTGGTGAAGGATAGGCATTAAAATCCAAGAATGTTAAGCATTCAATGATCTTGAGCCAACATACCTATCAGACCTGCTAGTTTGTATGAGGCATCGAAAATCCCTCAGGTCCTCCGGGACACGTTTACTCTTTGACATTACAAGAATCAGAACCAAGCAGGGTTTGGCAGCTTCAAATCCTGTTTGGTTTATTCCCTCCTCAACTGTGTTACAAGCTACTGGTGAACCCGAGGCTTTCTCAGTCTGTAAACTCTTTAATTTACAGCTGCCTTCCATGAGTTCAATCACATTTTATCTCCTTAAAAAAACACTTTGAAGTGCTTTATGTATGAAATAAACTGGACTCACCTTCTTCAGATGTGAGTCAGCAGGAACTACTTTGATTTCAAGTCCCTGCTTTTAATTGAATTGCAAACAGAAATAAGATATAGTAAATATTCCATTGATGTGTCTAAAGATGAAGATACATTTTACAGCTTTTGTGACTGACTGAGAAGTTTGGATGTTCAGTTGGTAGAGTGGTGTGCCCCGTGTACAGAGGCGACAGTCCTCGTTGCTCTGGTTGCTGGTTCAACTACTGATCAGCAATGATTTGGTGCATGTTCTCCCCCACTCTCTCTTCAGCAGTGCAATGTAATAAACGCAAAAGGCCAAAAAAGCATGTAAGCATGTTGTACTTATGTATGTACTTCAGTGTCCTGGTTCATGTAGGCACTGGCAAATACTGTTAGCTTTCACTGTCAATGTAGGACATGATATTAATATATAACTTAAGTTTCCTTCATTTAATATCAACCTATGAGCCACCAACATCATTAGTGATTCATATAAGTGTCTTTTTTGGAAAATGGGTCTATACTTTTGTTTTTGGACGACCGTATTTTCATGAAATGGTCTTTTATTGTGCCCCATTACTCTTTTGGTTGGTTCTGTTCCTAGAATTAAGCACTTACTTCCTTCCTTGAAAATGGATGTTGCCTCCAAATTGTATTTTTCTTCTTCTATGTAAGCAGTCAAGTAATTGCATTTGTTACCATGCCAACAACAGTAGTACTTTGTACTATTGGAAAATATTTTTTCAGTCTCCTGCAAAGTGTTTTTCTCTTTCGTCTCAAAATATTGCATCGTATTTGAAACAGACTGAGAAAAGGCCATTTGATTGTTAGGCATTTAGAAAGCTCTATGGAACAACAAATGTGTACAGTCACTGCTCAGCCCTCCAATCAGAGGGTCATTCTAATCGAATCTGGTCAAAACAACCTTAGTTGAGTCCACCGAAGATTTTTCACATTATATAAATACGTTCTAGCGAAAACAACAATTTCTGAAAAACATTTTTTTTTCATCAGGTGTATGATGCTCTGAGCCCTAATGCTCCCCATGTTGTTCCGTGTGTGTGCTTGTGTGATTTTGTGTGTGTGTGTGTGTGTGTGTGTGTGTGTGTGTGTCTGTGTGTGTGTGTGTGTGTGTGTGTGTGTGTGTGTGTGTGTGTGTGTTAGCTGTTTTGTGTGCCTCTGTCTCTTCGGGACAACAGGCATACCCTGCTTGATGTGTCCCACTCAGCTGTTTTGCCAGACGAGTGGGTTTTTGGCACAGAGAGAGACAGGGGATGGTGTCTATTGTTGTCTGCTTGCTGGAATGATCATGCACCTGCATGTTGCTGATGGTGGGATTTGCTGCACAGTTTGTGCGTCAGTGTGTGTCAGTGGTGGACTGTCCCAGGGATAAAGCTTTATGGCAGCTATTATGTGAGCCTTGTATGCAAAATCTTTTTTTTAAATCTCAAAATGTATTTTGTTAATGAAAATATATTACGTTTAAATCAGTTAAAGAGGTGCCAGGGTAGTTCAGTTGGTAGAGTGGTGTGCCCCGTGTACAGAGGCGACAGTCCTCGTTGCTCTGGTTGCTGGTTCAACTACTGATCAGCAATGATTTGGTGCATGTTCTCCCCCACTCTCTCTTCAGCAGTGCAATGTAATAAACGCAAAAGGCCAAAAAAGCATGTAAGCATGTTTGAGTTTAACCTCATAGCTTAAAGACATTTGTTTGAAGATGAAGTTAGAAAAATGTACGCCTTTCCTCCCAGGATTCTTAAATGTAACTGTTAGCAGGTGATGTGTTGATGGTTGATAATGTCGAATATGTTTTATAAATTGTAATGTGGCCTGATGTCTCTCCACATTTTCTGTATTATTTGGGAATTAGTGGAATGATAACAATTTGTAAGACTCTAGATTTTACAACCTGGAACAAAGCAGTACGACATAATAACACTATTTTAGAGTCCCACCCTGAGCCTGATGTCACAGGAGCATGGTCACTGTGTAAATGTGCTCTATTGCCTCTTATATGTGCACATCGCTCAGTTGTTGAGAAGTAGACGAAGGGTTGGAATAAATAAGCGTATACTTTATACTACCTGCTGACAGACTTATCTGGCAACCTAACCTTTTTAAACAGGTGCTTTTTATTTTGTTATGAATTTGCAATTCAGCTTGTTTGATAGGTTTACTGTTTATTCTTTTATTCTTATCTTGTTTTTGTTTTTGCATTGTCAAAATTAAAAAAAGTAATAAATCAATAAATGCACCGTGCAGCGTCTCAAAAATATGTCCTACTTTCAACAAATCAAATCAAATAAAACAGTTTCTTTTATTCATGTCTGATTGTAATATTTCATATATATAATTATAATAAAGGGAGTTGATTATATCACTTTAAAGATATGATTTGAAAACAGTCATTTGTGAAATTCTAAAGCTGGGTTATAACTCCTTAAAGATTTATATCTAATTGTGTCTTGCTCTTTGTGTGGACGCTCTGTGCTGTTGTCTTCTAGTCATGTCATTGATCGACGTCACCTGTTTAATTATCCAGTGTCTATTTTGATGCATGGAACTGTCTTTGTGTCCGTCTATAACCTGCGTGCACGTGGGTCTGACTCTGAATGTGTGTGTTCCAAGTCCAAACATTTAACACACCCTCCTGGTTCATGTGTTATTAGGGAGCATCTGCCGGGTCTAAGCTGGGCACATCGTTACCATTGTTATCCAGCTGAAGCCTGTCCGACACAAATTATGATTATCCCTCAAAGTTGAGCCTGGAGCACTCTGGCTAACTGCCTGGGTTTGACTGTTGAACCCTGAGGTGAAGTCTAGCGACTCTCTTAGCATCAGGCCTGCAGGGCGTTATATAAATGTGTGTGTGTGTGTGTGTGTGTTAGTGTGCGTGTGAAAGAGTAAAAGAGGGAGCATTCTGTGTACAAGCTGTCTGCCCAACCTGCTTGATCAAAAGATTACAGGGTATTCATGCACAAATTAGAGCGAATTCATTTAATGGCTTGTTTGTTCTTCGTCGTGTGTGAGTGTGTGTGTGTGTGTGTGTGTGCAAAAAAAACGTGTGTATTTGCATTCAGCTCCACACTGACAGACTTTTTTTAATGTGAATTTTTTGGGACAGATGAATGTCAGCAGATCCATTATCCTTTATCTGAACTCCCCAGAGCAGAACGACAGAGAGAGAGAAAGAGAGATAGTGGATGAGGGTGGTTGAGTAGGTGGATAAATGAATGGATGGATGGATGGATGAGCGTCAGTGTCCTATGACACACTCCTGTTAACTGTCGCTTTCTGTCCTTCATGAATTATTCACTGACAGATTCCTCACATGTCCTAGCTGCGTTCTCCCCCATTAGAGAACACTCTCCCTCACACCTCACACTCTTTTATTTCTTTTTATTATACACTAAGTGAAGGACAATAATGGAATCTCATCAATATACTTACACCAGCATTGAAGCAGTCTGTAATCATCCTTTAAAAAAGACATACATTTACGTTTCACCCTCTCCACTTTCCTTCAAGTGGTTGCAGGTGTTTTCAGATTTCTGCATGTATACTTTTGTATGAATGTATATTCTAGTTCATCTCTGGTGTCTACTAATTTCACCTATTTTTATGCAATGTACCAGAAGACGGCATGTTTGAGATGTGCTATTAATGTGTAGTTTGTGTTATTGTGAGTGATTGTTAAGATGGAGGTTAAAGACTTCCAGCGAGCTTCAGAAAGTGCTTGGCTTCTTGCAGAGCTGCAAAAACCGTTTGAAATTGAAAGTGACAAAACACACATGACTCTGTCTGCCGCCTCTTACCACACAAGAACACGCATGCGTACACTCACGCATTTAAACAAAAATTGCGTGCAAGCATTGGACATGTGTATGTAAGCTGTTTCGCAACATGGGGAAGTTAGAGTAAGAGTAGGGAAGTGAAGAAACCATTAGTCATGAAAAATGCAAATGGTGTTTTTTGACATCATTTACTGTATTTGGCTGCTGGAACAACGTCAACACTCTTGTTTCAAAGTTGCTCCAATTCAGGGCAGGATTTATGGCAATATATATTTCAAAATTTCCAAAGGAAACCATTTGAAACCTCCCCTATTTTTGATAAGATACGTCAAGCAGAAAAGAAGGTATTTAGGGGGAGTGATGGTGGAGAGGCTAAGCAGTATATTGCTCTCTCTCAGAGGCATTCAATTAGCATAACTTTTCCAGTCATGTATTGTCAACTGTAATGTAAGAAGAACAACCTTTACCTGTCACGATCATGAACCCTTATCTTTAGTAACGGCTGTATTGTTGTGGCTGGTGTTGTGGTCCAGGATGCCGTACAGAGGGGAAAGAGTGATGAACGATGCATCCAGAGAGAGAGGTAGGTAAAAGGAGATGGGCTGTTGGCCAACTGGGTTAGAGGTTTTATTGTTGGTGTCCGCTTGGTTGCATAGAGACTACCTCAGACAAACACACACAGACCTGAGAGCATAACACTCATGGTCAAACACAGTCTAGACAGCTTGACGCTTTGCTGTGTGCAAACTGAAATATGCATGGTGGGTTGTTTGTTAACTGCAAACACAACAACGTTTGTAGATGCACTTTCAAAACTTGAATGAGGGATGTTCTTGCTAAGCTAAGCTACATTTATTGCAAATACTTGAATGTAAAAAATATAGACAGTTCAGATCAATAGAAAGAAGAGAGGAAGTGAAAAAGTTTTAGTTGATAGAAAGCTGATTATTAGACGTATATTGAAACATGATTACCTTTCACATCCTAGCCTTCTGGCAGCCCTGGGCACTGTTCTCACCTCCATACATTAGCAAGCTCATCGAACCTCCTCCACCTTTTAACCTTTCAACACATTTCACAGTTGCACCTTTTTACCGATTTAACATGCAAACACTGATCCACAGGGATCCATGCTTAAACACCTCAACACAGATTGATATATGCACATAGCCCGACACTTTTGTACATTGGTAAGTCATCGCTTTTCTACAAGAACAGAGAGTCAGGAGAAGCTACAGAGAGAAATAGGGAAAAACAGAGAGAGGAGGAAGAAAGGGAGGCAGAATGGGGCTCTCCATCATGCTGTCAGTAAGGTGCAGCTTTAGCGTTAGCAAGGAATAAAGAGTGTTTTTAAAAGGTGCTGCGAGGTGCAGCTAAGATGAGTCGGATAAATGACTTCTCTTTTTCATTCAAAGTGCCCAGCAAAGCCCACAGGGTCACCCTCTGTGTGTGTGTGTGTGTGTGTGTGTGTGTGTGTGTGTGTGTGTGTGTGTGTGTGTGTGTGCGTGTGCGTGTGCGTGTGTGTGCGTGTAAAAAGTGGATAGAGAGAGATCGTGGTTGCAAGCATGAGAGGAGAAAGTGTGACGGCGTGTATGCCTCAGCCTTGAGTTTGCGCTTCAGAATGCATGCAGAAAGCCAGACTTTTTCCACGGCCGGCTGATGTTTTTGTTACTCCTGACACTTTAACATATGATGTTTTTTCTGCCTGTTGCCCCTCCGCTTTCAGCGCTGAGTGGGAAAAGTAATGTAGTTCAGAGGGGGCATGTAAGCTGGAACAATGGCTCAAAAATATTGAATAAAGAGTGAAAGGGAGCAGGGCTCTTAATGACAATAGGCCAGGGCTGGGGGTGAGGACTGATGATGGGGGGGGATGGTTTGTATAGATAAATGATAGATCCTCACTGGTTAAATATTATCAGGCTTCTTTTTTCATGTAACCACCCCCCCTCCTGTCGCGGTATCACACAGAGAATGGTTAGATGAGGCTGGCTAATGATCTGCCCATCTGAGCCTTTCACTTTTTGTATTAGCCCATTTACTTACTGTGGAGACACTCCCCTCTCTGTGGGTTCACAACACAGATGGTTTGGGTCGCCATAGTGACTGCCCAGCTTTATTTGTATCAGTTCAATGTGCCTTCTGTGCTTTTTTTAATTCTTGAAGTTTTGTTACGGATGAGCTGCTGAATTCACGTATAACTTCTATTTTCTGACAAAAAGTTGACATAGAAGGGGAAAATGCTTTAAAATATTCCTTATGAATGGAAGAAGCGTTTAAGTTCTGCAGATCTACTTATTAGATATTTTTCAGCTACATTAATGAATTATTGAGTCAAATGTTTTTCTTCCTCTGAAATAGGTGAAAAATCATGACAATAAATTCCTCCTAAATAACTTTTACTTTGAGGGAGGTTGTCTGTGCTTCAGTGGACACCATGCACCAATGGAATGAGGAGCAGAATATTTAATGCCATTTGCATTCAAATAAAATTCATACTAAAACTATTAAAGTGTACATTTTAACATTGTTTTAAATGAAACATACAAGTTAGAATATTCCTTTCAGTGCATTTCAGAGTGTTTAAATGCATTTAAGTCACTGAAATCTAAAACAAAGTAATACAAGGAAACTGTGAATGTATTTGTTTGACTTCCTTAGAATAAAGGTTTAAGTATTTCTTTCCTGAGGTCCTTGGTGCATCTTCTTTTCCCTTCACCATTTTGAAATCAGGATAATATCAAAAACAGCAGAGATAAAATCATGGACAATGATTTTCAGGTCCACTTTGTGATAGTTGGGGTATGATACAACAACTTAAATGAGTAAAAATGACGCCCAAAAGTCTGTCCATTGTATTTAAAGCCGTGCATTGTGTGGGTTTACTTGGAGTCGTGTCAATGAGAGGGCACGATCATGTAACACTGTTAAACATTAGCACGAAAACTGCTCTGTGATAAGAATGTCTAAAGAGCAATGGATGTATATGTTTCGTCAGGATAATCCATATAATGCTGGTCATGTTCTTCCCCCTTTTCCCCTGTGTGTTTGTTTTTGTATTTCTGCCTTAAATATCAAGGACAGGACAAACAGGATCCCAAGACATACACTTTGACTTTGATATCAGCTTTCACAGTCGTTCTCTGGGTTTGTTCACTGTGCCTGACTGTCTGCTGCCTCTCGCTGAGCTAAGAAAAACCCTTTTGACTGCAAAAACAACCCAATACAATAAAAATCTGTTCTCTGATGAGACACTTTTCACTGTCAGGGTCATCCCAATTTCTCAGATGAAGTTGACCCATACACACCTCTGGGAATTGTGGGTAAAGGGGGATGCCTCTCATCCAATTAACTCCTCTCTTTCATCCACATAAATATATATCTACACACACACTGGGGCTGACGTGGGGTGTGTGTGTGGTGGGGGGCAATGACGGAGAGGGTGAGAGGTGCCAGAGAAAAGGGGAGTCGCTGCTCCCTGTGTCTTGTTCTTTTGAAATGCTGATGACTCCTCCTCCGTTACCCTCATCACTCTGCTCCCTCCTCTTTTAATGTGGCAGAGTCATCCATTCCATTAACCCTCCTCCTCCTCCTCCGACTCCCCCCACTCCCCCAGGTTGGACTGAGGCAGATCCCCCCCTATCTCTGCCTCGCCCCAAACTCCCACTAAAAGGCAGGGTAACAGGGGCCACAGTGGTGACGACGGCAGGGGCATTTGTCATACTCCGAGCCGCCGCAGTCTGTTGCTCTCCCCTGGGCCTTTGTTGTCCCCCAGCTCCCAACTTGCTGGCTAAGCAGGGGATTTCACATGTTTCATTAACGTCGGAACCAGCTCTGCACTTTTGTACTCTGACACAGTCTCACTGCATCAACAAACACGGACTTAATAACATAAAAAGCAGCAACACCGACATGTTCATAGGAGGGAGCAGCCAGTTTTTTAAAAGAAAAAAAGCAGGATGTACACACAGGCATGCATGCACACAACCGTTATAAAGAGTGTGGACTGCCCATCCAGCCTGCAGTTATCCAACCTTGTGGCATACATTCAGTCTTCATACTAAGCACAACAATCAGTTGCCCTGACCAGCGCAGGTGTTGGGGGCACCACTCGAGTGGAGGTCGCCCTCAGAGGCGTTATAATGCTTTGGGCCTGGCACAAAAACACTGAGGGCAATCCACTTAAAGCGAACCACTAACACCCCCTCCTTCCACCTCCTCTTGTATCCCCTCCGGGCCACCCCGAGCATCACACTTCTGAATGGAAAACGGGAAATCGGCCCTCTGCAGCACTTGACAATCTAGAGAGCGAGAAAGCAGCGAGAGGGAGGGTGGGAGAGAGGAAATACTGTGAAAGCGGAGAGGGGGGGGGGGGGTGTATGTGAGTGATAGGGAGGTTTTTTTCAACGCCTGGCACCCAGACAGCAACGCATAAGAAATTTGTTAGAAGAAGATGAAACGACTTGCGCTCAGGCATCACAGACAGAATCAAAGCTTTAAGAGTGTTTTGATGAAGATGACTTTTTTTCCCAACCGCTTCCTCATACTCTCACTTCATTTGACTTTTTGGTGAACTCTGACTTGAAGCCAGAATTGCTAGGCTGCAGTAACAGACCTGGATGTAGGAAATGGAGAAATGGAAGGTATCAAGAAAACAAGTAAAGCTTGTTTTTACTCAGTTGTTTTTGAGTCAATGCCTGTCTGTGAAGGTTCTCAATCATCCAGGTCATGGTTACCCAACATTTAATCCAAAAGGCAACTGGACTTGGTTGAAGATCCTGAAGATGTTTTGATCCAAAAAAGCTTCTTTAGTTCTACAGTCTGCAGAAGCCTCTTGTGTGCCTTTCTGAATGTCTTCTGAATGCCTTTCAAAATGTCTTTAAAGAACTTTATCCAACTTGAGTTGCCTTTTAGGGCGCACTCACACTAGGTACCCTGCTTAGGCACGCTTTACCCCTAAAGTCCACTTCATTTGACTAGTGTGAGTGCTCCGATCCGTGCTTAAGCATGGTACACTTCCTTGGCCCTGGAAAGCTTCAAAGAGGTGTGCTTCTGCACGGTACACCTAATGCACCAGCACAAGCACGGGTACACAACGTGGACAGCCTTCATTATCGAGAAATCCCGGAGTATTATGGCTGTATCTGACTAAAATGACTCAAAATAGACCACAAAGTCAGTAAAGTAAATGTTGTCTGTGTTGTTCTCCGACGTGCGGACGCGGACTCTTTTATTGTTTTATTTTCAAGTTTGCCTGTCTTGTAAACTAAGCGCATTTAATAACTACGTAAAGCCATTTCACGTTATTATGACGTCATGTACAAGAGGTAGTCCTAGAGCAGTGTGAGTGCAGGCCAGCGGGGAATGGAGAGGGGGGACAACTTTGCCTAGTGTGAGTGCACCTTTAGGTTGTATCTTGAATCAGTGATGACAAAATTCAGTGTGGGTTTTTGGGAATGCAGTGATGTGATCTACATGTTGCCATCCTCTTTTTGAGCCCTTCACTTTATGCCCTGCTGTTTCTCATTCCCGTGACATCCATGCCGCTGTTTTCTTACGCCCTCGGCATCTCAAACAGATGCACAGGCTTCCCTTCCCTTATTTGCTGTGATAATAAACACACAGAGGAAACTTGTCAGCAGCAGAGTAGAAACACTGAGAAAGCCTGGATGGGTTGTAGGGGAGATGGAAAGTTGTTTTTTTTTGTTGTTGTTTTTTGGGGGGGGGGGGGACTGTTCTGTTATCAATGTTATTAAACCCATTATTTATTTTCTGCCTACAGTATGTCTTACTAACTTGACAACTTGAAATGAACCGTGTGTTGGTCAGTAAAAAGACTGTATGGAAAAAGACAGTGTTGGGACTTGAAAACCTGAATGGGACAGCTCTTATATTCTTTCTACCCTTTAGTCGGTTAGGTGGATTCAAGATGTCCATTTTGTCAGCCCGACTTCTCCTACCAGCGAGTCCGTAGTAAAATTACGTCCGACGTGTGAGTGCAGCTGCGACTGTTTTGCACATAGTGAAGCTGCTTCATACTGTTTTTGCTCTCATGCATGTTCTTTACCACTCGTGGTTGTCACTTTGAATACGTCCAATTACACAAATTACATGTCATGCCCCAAAATGTAAATCTGTTTGATCAGTTATGGCATGTGTGTATGGACGAGTGTGACAGTGTGTGTGTCAAAATTAGTTCAAAGCAAAAGAAGCTTCAGGTAGGGATCTGGTGTGCTCGCTGGCAGGCACATCTTGGGAATGAGAGAGAGCGTTCTGGGACTGCAGCTTCCTGAACTGCATGGGAGCCAATGAGCCAGGTGTGCTTGATTCGCCCAATGAACCCTTTCTCTTTTCACAATCTGAAGGCCACATAGAAACAGCTGCACACAAATCAGGACAACCTCAGGGTTATCACAGTGACTATCAGATGTGACTTGACCACTGGTTTGTACTCGGCAAACACAGCTCCTAGACAACATGTAGTTGGGTATTTTTGAAAACGTTGCTTTTTCAGTGCATTCTGGCCTTTCGTACACATGCAAACTGCGTTTTAGGTCACTAAAACTCTTAGTGAAAACTCTTCTCAGGGTGGAGATTTTCAGAAACTCTGTTTATGGTTTTTATGGGTAGACAGGGTTAAAAAGAGTTTTGGGCTTGAAGCGTCCCACTGTGTCACTTTTGTTTACATGAGATTAGTGCGATGGCAAACGTAACCAAACTACAGCTGGTGGTAACATTAGTAACTGGACTTTTTGACATGTTTTCACAAACATAAATAATTGCTCTCTCACTATGTTGATGAGCAGAGGCGCCTGCATGGACAACTTTGAAAATGAAATGATCATTGCAGAGGAATGACAATTTTTCGTTTCGCATGTCAAGGACATCGTTTTGATTTGCGTTTTGTGTTTTCATGTGGACGAAGATGTTTCTGAGAATTTAGCATGTGTGCATGGGATTATTTTGTTAAACGGAGGAGGAAAACCTCAGTTTACAGTAAAAAATACCCTCCTGCGTGTGGACTAGGCCTAAGAATATTGAATTTTTTCCCATAGAAAATACCTGACCAAAATGATGTCTGTGAAAACAACTGCTCCGTGCTTTTTTTCATTGATCTGTTCATCTTATTATATCCCCTTTAAGTTAAAACCAATCTTTGAGTCTCTTCCGGCACTCTTGGTCACTCCTTGTCTCTGCGTTTTCATTCTCTTTCCCTCTTAGCTTTCTTAATGGAATTAGCCGTGTGTCCATCCTGACGTACGAAACATCTCCCTGTTTCTGACAGCTAATAGGGGCCATTCCAAGTCCGGAATGACTGATATTGAGATATCCTTCCTCCAGGGTAACATCTATAGCAATTTCCCCTTGATTTGCTGAGTGACGGACTCTGTGCAAAAGAGCATAGACCTAATGATCATTGCGCAGATGGAGCGTCTAACTCAAGGCCATAGAGTGTGTGTGGACGATTACAGGCCATACAATAAGCTACATCTCCTCCCCCACTCCTCTCCCTCTGCTGAGGTATTTCCAGAATGCCGCCGGCCGTGATGGATTTATGAGTGGGCCATACTTTGGTAAACACCGATGGTGGGCAGCTCCCCCTCAACCCCCCCCTCCCTGTGATATAGTGAAGGTCCCCATAAAAAATAGGAAAACCAGGTTACGGCCACCATAGAGCAGGCCTGAACAATAAAAGGCTTTATGGGCAGATATGGGCCTGTACCATAAATGCTGGAATCTGCTGTCTGAGGGACATTAAAGGGATAATGACAAGGGGGAGGAAAGGGAGGGGAGGGGGGTTAGCTTTCACAAAATCCCTGCAGCCACTAGATTCTTTTTTAGAAGACACACACACAGCGGCACACAAACCGAGGATCTGAAACACACCAGTGCAGAGATCTATAGAACAGTTTAACTTTGGGTCAGGCTTTCTGTGCGTGTGTGTGTGTGTGTGTGTGTGTGTTTGAAGTAGATTGACAGAAAGGAAAGGTGGATGCGGTGGGGTGTTCGTCGATAACTGCAGCTTGTTCTCACATCGAAGGGTCGGGCCCTCATTACACGTTGGCTCGCTGTCGGGGAGCACAGCTGTTGGGTTTGGCTGGCGCTGTCTGTACGTGCTGCACAAAACCAGCTGTGCAAACAAACACACACATACATACACACAGGAACTGTAATGGCAGCAAGGGGTAACAGAGACAGGTTGGTGGAGTTTCAGGTAGACTTAAAACAAACATGTACCATGGCGCACACACACGTGCACCCTGGGGAGATGAGTTCCTGGAAAGAAAGTGGCATGAGGATGTTGGCTGCTGGAACTATGCCAGCGGTAGGAGTGGGGGAGGACAGGATTATGATTTCTATTACAATTGGGATAATGGTTTTGCCTTGTAGACAGCATATTTTTGCCCCACAATGTGACACAGACCTGGACATCCTTGGGTAGGGGGGTGGGGGTGGGAGTTCGTAAGGAAAGCACTTTTTACTGCTTCCTAACAGCCCTGATTGTGCTAAGAAAGAAGCAGAGTGGGGGCAGTAAAAATAGTTTGACACCCTCAAGGTCCAGGCAGCAATCTCCTCTCCGCCCTCACCCATAAAACTCTTAGAATTCCCTTCCTAAAATCCCTCTCCCCACATCTTCCCCTCCGCTCTCCTCCATCTCTCAGCTGGACTTTCGGTTCCAGTGTTGCTCCAAAACAAGGACGTTTAACACTCATTGCATCCCTTTAGTCTAAGCACTTACATAACCAGCTATTCCTGCAGAGCATTCATGTATGAATGCTGTTGCAATCCGGCCCTTCAGTTTGCCTGAACTTGATGAAGAGTCTTTCCTCTTAATGACAAATTGGAAATTGGAATTGTAACGTAATCTCTTAATTATTTTTTCCCCGCCAAATTACTTTTCAATTTCTTGAAACCCATTATAAGGTCACTAACGTTTAGGAAATCTGTGGGAAGAGTCCTTTTTTAGATCAAATCTGGTTCTCTTCCCTCCTCCTCTGTAACAAGCAATGATCAACAATCTGTTATCCCTGCGCTTGTTCTATGCTATCACAGGGTATTACCCCAGGATGAATGCTTCCCCTTGGAGAAGAAAACAGAGCCTGGAAAAAATTAGCATTTTCTGACAGCCATTACTCAGATGGCTAATCCTGTCAAGGAATGTGTGGCTGCGCTATCAGTGCAAGCTAAGGGGTCACCACGGCCCAGGCCTGCACACTGAGCTCTTATCAGGAAGGGTAAACACACCGGGGTCTGCATTAAATAAGTGTCACGGTCGGTGGGGGCGGAGCAGGCTGAGCCCTCCTGCCAGGCTCCATGCAGATAATCCCTCTCAAAAACCCTTGTTGGTCAGACCCAGCTGTGGCCTGTGGCTCAGGTGTGAAGAAAGTGGGGGGAGGAAAGGTATTGTTCAGGCAGTGGAGTAGGTTACAGCACAAGTAGATCCGTTTTTTTAACCTTGTACACATTAGAGCAGATATATTTTTTATGAATTTTACTTTTTCTACCCATACAGTTTTGTTCAGGTCAATTTTGCAAGTTTTGAAACAAAACCCCTTATATAGTCCATTTTATTTTTCCCTTTTCAAGATGTCGAGAATGTGTCTTACGCGGACACTCTCCTGCTCCGTGCTGCTATGTGTGAAAAGGCAAGTCTGGACAATGCCTGGAGTAAACCTTTGAAAAATGATGAAGTTCAGACACTGCCCGTAAATGATGTTGACCTTGTCGAGGTCATCTGAAGCAATGATCAAACATGCCTGATGTTTTCAGGGTCAGCTGAAGTGAACGTTTACTTTTGCTTGTGTCAAAGTGGGGGAAAAAATTATGAAATTAGAGAGATGCTCCTACAAAGTAACATCTAATGGGTGATGGTCTTTATCTCTACCAATGAGCAACATCTCTATAGTTCTGCTGAGAAAGCTTTGGCATGGACTCAAACCTGGATGATGACACAGCTGCATGTTTGCGTAACAAGTTACAACAATGTTGCACGGAATGTTGCAGAGTAAAGGTGGAGTAACATTTTATAAAAGAGGTGGTGCAACTCTGAAGCAAACAACTTCCTGTTCTTTATTCCAGCTGTGGGTACACTGTGAGAAAAGTTAACTGTCAGTTACCGTAACTGGATGACTTTGCCACTTTAGTTGCTTTATGTGTGCCGGCTGAACTGCGGCGCCTCTCTGGGCAGCCCTCGAGGAAAGTGTAATGGTGTAACTCTGAGTGTACAAGGTGGGAAACCTTGAATAATGTGGGATGAGAGCGAGCCAGAAAGGCGAATCCGAGTCAGCCAGTGGGTCACCCGGAGGTGAGGCTGCCTACTTCTCTGGGTTCAGGAAAAGTTCAGCTGCATAGCATTAGGCAAATGAGGGAGACAGGGCTGGGGGAGAGAAAATCGGAGGGTAGGGACTGATGAGAGAATGGGGGAAAGGGTCAAATTAGTTGGAAGGAGGAGTCCGAATAAAGACTGAGAACATGGACCGGAGCTTCCAGGAAAAAAGACCGAGAGATCCAGTCTGGTGCAGCTCTCATTATGTCCATGAACTCGTGTAAAGATATGAGAGACTCATTACTGAGCTTGTATAACTTCATCATGTCCTCAGATGCATTCCTATTTAAAGCCCCCGCACCCAAATCTGAGGGAGGGCGGGGGGGCTCCCCTCCCACAGTCCCATGCAGGGCCCTGGTTTAGACAGAGGGAGATCCATGGTGACGTCCCTGAAGGGGTTAAACGTGGGAGGAGCCACGCATGAAAAGAGACTGATGAGGGTGGGAAGGAGGGAAAAAAAGCAGAGTGGAGGAGGAGGAGCCAAAGCCCTCAGCTGCTGTGCCTTGTCACATTTTTTGCAGAACATGATAGCGGCTCGGTTTGGTGTGGGAAATGATTTAGGCTTCGCTCTGCAAACACAAACAAGGCGGTGCTGCTGCGTGCTTCACCCGGACCTGGATATCTGAGTGCGGGCTGAGAGCGAGGGGAAGCCGCTGGTTGGTGTGGCGCACGGAGGGAGACCGGTTCATTCACGGGGGCTGACAGGAGTCCACCCACTGCGGGCGCAGACGGGACAACCAAGCGAAACCCAAAGGACGAACTGCAGCTGGAATTTCCTCTAATATTTGTGCTTTCATCCCATTTGAATTTTTCACATTTTTGTAACTCTGACTTGGGGGATTTGTGTCCTCTTGTCTGGGATTGTATCGGTTTATTAGGTCTTAATGGTGTGGATATAGCCTGAAATGTTGCTCTCTGTTTGAGAAAGGCCGATATATTACGCTCAAGTTATCCGTGTCGTTTTCGGTGTATTTTTGTGTGCATATTATTTCATTGGACACCATGCAGACTGAGTTTTACTATAACGTTTCTAAACTGAGCGCGGCCGATGAGGCTTTTTCAGACACCGATTGACTCCACGGGTTAGTTTCGATCAATACAGTGCAATAATAAGATGCCACATGTTCAAATGTCCCCGCTGTGTTCGGATCTACCACTTTTCCTTTGATTTTAATGCAGTTTCGCCCCCGTTCTGCCTCCTCAGTTTCTCCCTCCTCCGGTGGCGAGCTGAAAACCTTACGGCTCGCGTGTCCCTGCGTGCGCCACAATAGTTCGTTTTTGGACAATAATCCCTGATTTACGCCCTGCTCCGTATGATGTACGAGAGCGTGGACGTTGTGGGACTGACTCCCAGCCCGAACCCGTTTTTAATGATGGATTACTACAACCAGAGCAGAGGATGTTTGATCCCAGAGAAAGGACTGGTGCCCGGAGCGCCCCATCCATACAGCACGTCCATCAGGAACCAACACTGGAACGGCTCCAATCACTGTAGGTGCTTTCCTGCCTCTTCAACTTAATTCCCCATTCTCCTAAACTTAAATTCTCCATGTTCGTGTGTATGTGTGTTTTAACAGATCATATTCACGGGTTATGTTACATTTAGTTTTTATGTCGCGCTATAGGCTATTAGTGCGCAAATAATCTTTGGTATACGGCATTTAATTCTGTGTTCCCAGCCTGTTTTATCTTAATAATTTAGACCCCTTAATATGTGCCAAACAGCGTTGCATGCTCCCACCATCACTGAGCCTCATAACTGCATTATATATACTTGACCCACTTTCGGCTCTCTGTTTCCTGCCTCACCGTGCGCCCATGGTCTGGGTATTTTTTCTCAGAAACCTCGGAGAGACTGCAGCGCTTTGATCCAGGCCACGTTCGCTTTAAAAAAAAAAAAAAAAGTGTGTTCCTTAAATATGCAGATGCTACAAACAAGGTTTTCCAAAGCAGCGCTGATGATAATCACATCAAACTTTCCTGCCAATGTTATTATCCCTCTGGTAATCTGGATAGCTTTGCCCACAGGCCACAGTTCCTCAGCAGCTCGGCCTAAGACAATCTTGTCTGTTTTATACCAAATAAGGCCATTTCTGAAAAATAAAATGTGTCAGAACAATGAATCATATTAAGTTGGTATGGCTTGGAGGATATTTCAACACATAATGCTCTAAGAATCAAAAACCATGTTTCATGTTTAAATCACACATTAGTCTTATTAACTAGACAGTTTTGTCAGAAAACATCAGAGTAATATTTACATTCTGAAAATTGCTACCTAAAATATATATTTCAATGCTCCTGTGCCAAGTGGATGACAGCTTTTCTGCCATGTCTTAAAATAGCACTCTGATGCTGCTTTGAAAATCCCAAAGACTTAGTTTGGATAAATTCTGTATCTGCACGTGTTTGTGTTTTAGCATAGGTGGTTCATTTGGGCTGATAATTCATCTACAACCATGTGGCATTTCACTTCATTGATACGCTATCTGCTGCAATAAGAGATTTATTGCAACAACAAAGTGTCACAGAGGCTCTTCCCTTTCTTTACCTCAAAGGAGCTGCACTGCACAAAGCTCTGGTGGGCCTTTTTTTTTTTGAAGGGATGGCTCTGTTGTCTTTCACAGCTGAAGGAGTGTAAAAGGCAGGAATCTCCACAGGCTCTTAAGGGCCAATTTCCTCCTCGTCTCTAGACCATAGAAACACATTACAAAGGGAAATTTAAGTAGGGATTTCTGATATTTGGCAGCTTCAACAAAAGCAATCAAAGCTGTTTATTTTTTGCACTGTAGTCTTTCCTCCGCTCTCATATTGTGACTGCTTGTTTTTTCCGGGTCAGATAAGATTAGAAATTCCTCCTGACTTAAAAAACAACAACTCCTTACATTTTTTCAAAGCAGATAAACAATAAGCTTGATAGTATTTTATCGAACTGACCGACAAAAGCGCTCTATTGGCAGCATTGATTCAAACCATGTGAGCTCGTCTGAGGGGGACGATGGGGGTTTGGCCCAGGAAGAGACCTCTGATCCCTTACTCGACTCCACATTGTGTTGCTCAAACGGAGTACTTGCAGGGGGTGCTGTGTGTGTTAGAGTGGGTGGGGGGGTAGCATAGCCGCTCTTTGCCTTACTGCTTGAATGTAATAAAAAATTTAGTGCACAACCAGGGAGCGGTGGCAGTGGGAGGGGGTTTAGAGTAGAGAGGCGCAACATCCGTTAGTGTCATCACGTGGCTCGGAGGCTTATTGGATCATCTCTGTAGAAAACAAAACACAGCAAGATTTCTTTTTTCTCCTGCAGGTCTTAAGCAGGAATCCAAAGCAGTCCGGCTCTAAAGCACGAGACAATTCCAAAAACATCTGCCTGCTGTGTCTTTTCTGAACTTTTATAAACACAAACTTCACAGACAGTAGTCCCATGGTATGTTATCCTCTGCACGTGGGTTAAGAAACAGATTGCTGCTGGAGCTAAAAATTTTCTTACCCCTTTAGTGTAATTTTCTTTCCCTTTTTGGGCCTCTGTTTTTTTAAGCCTGGGTTTAACTTTTCATTACAGGCTCTACAGAATAGCTCTCTAGTTCTAAGAGCACACTCAACGGCATCTCCTGGACCCATTAAGTGGCCGGACACAAGACCAGATCACAAGGACCCTTTATCCCTGATGTTATTGTTCTTAAAAGATACAGCAAAGTTAGTTGTTTGACTCTCTGAAAGCGTTTTATAAGCTGATTAATTTCAGATCAACAATGCAGAATCTTTATGCTAAAACGTCTGTACCCTTGCAGATTAAATGATCTTGATTTCTTACTGAGTGCCTGTCAGAATCTTTACAGCAATTATGGGCTCATGCATGAAAAGAATGTGCATGGCCTTGTTCACATGACTGTCACACACTAAAAAAAAATGGGGAGCATGGGGTGGGCTCAAATGCTCACCAGCCCATACGCTTCTTTGCTCTTTGTTTTTTTTTCTCAGGCTGTCCACGGTACGAAAGAAATCAGTCACCAGGGATTTCCATTGAGAGTAGACGAGGCAGAGAGGAGGGCAAGTTTTTTGCTAGTTTGTCCTCTGAAGGCAGGGCTTGCCAAGTGGGCTACTGCTGGACACGAACACTGTGTGTCTGAGGGGCGAGTGACGGGCGGCTTAATCTGACTCATGTGGTATTTAAGTGCGGAAGTCGTTTTTGCCCAGCAGGAGACAAGGCCCAAGAAAAACAGATGTTTTTTTATTGTTTTTTGCAGCAACAGCCTGTAAGAGCGGGAGCAATTTGAAGCGATTGGGGGGGGTGGGGGTTCAAATTGTTTTTTTTTAAAGAGAAAAAACATGGAAGTCTGAGCTTTGCTACTCATTTCTCTTTTGGCTTTCAGAGAGGCTTCTGCACCTGACAACGCAGCAAGAGCGTCCAGTTTTTTGTGCTGGTTGTAACACATGGATAACTGTTTGTGATGTGTTTGGACTTTGTGCAGGCCTTGTTAAAGGACTGTGACTATCACTTCCTCCTCCATTTGTGTATGCAGATTTTATTTGGCATGAGTGTGCTGAGTATTGGGAAAAGCCTGAACAAGAGAGTATAAACAGAGCAAGGCTCATCCTGTCCCTAAACAGAATTGGCTGGAGTACTGTCGGACAATGAAATATCCCCTGACGTAAACAGCTGGAGGTCATCAACTTAGGTACACCATGAAGAATCAGATGTATTCTCCTGATCAATCCACCCCTGATTTCTCAGTGAAGCTGCTTAAATAATCAGTAAAATTATGGATTTGGACTTTTTTGCAAATCCTGGTCTCCAGATTTCCTGAACCGCAGCTTTTGTGCCTGATTCTTATATTTCCTTGCTTTTTTTTCCTCCATGCAACTGCAAACTTTCATGGACAGGCTGATGAGAAATTAGGCCTTTCCTTATAAAGATGCATTTATCCTACCTTGATGAAACTGGCAGGATAAATTGACAGCATTGAGACCAGGTCCTCTCTACCTGTTCATCCAGGGAGAGGTGGCGTCATGCAGGCTCCTTATTGCACCACATCTAACTCACCCCTTTTAGCCAACAGTGACAGTGATTTAGTGAGAGTGTGTGTGCATTTGGAAGCGAGAGAGATCAGTATGTCCACAGAAACCCGCCTGCTTTCACCTTCAGGTGCACATCAGTAACACATTTTGTCATCAAGGTATGTTTGTAATGGAACAGAGGTGAAGGAAGTTCAGCAGTGTTGCTGTCGCTCTCCCAGGAAAAGGCTGCAGGGCAGCATTTCACAATCTGCCATCACTTGTTCCCTAAAATGCCACCTTGCTGCCAACCTTCAAAGTTGTCTTGACCCCTTTTAATGCAATCTGTCATTTACGAAAAAGAGATGCCCTCAGAAAGGGATCATTAGGCCATAACAAGTTTACAAGGAGTGACAGAAACATGTTTTTTTCTTTGATAGAGCCCGACATTTCACTTCTTTTCTTTACAATAAGGTGTGGTCCATCACCTTGAACATAACCAGAGAACAAGCTTTTAAATACACAAACAATGCGACAGCTGACAGGCAACCTATTTTTTCTTTCCTCGGGCTGGAAAATTGCAGTGTCATTCTGTTTTGAGTATGTCAGAAATTCTGCATATTTAGTCCTTGTGTGTGAAAGCATGCCATCACCCACCAACGGGGCCCCAGCTTGTTTGTAGAGAGAATTAGCCGGAGGCATCAGTCAAAGTGTACCGTACACCGGTTTGGTTTGACGCTAAATCCCCAAACAAGGGCTGGTGTACTTTGCAAAGCCCCGTTTGATGAGCAAAGCAGCGCAGACAAAAGACCAAGGCAGGGTCATTGATTCATCAGAGCTCAAAGAAAGGCAGCTGATTCCAGACATTGTGACATAGGGGCCGTAATCTCACCATCATTAATTACAGTCTCCCCTGTGTCTGTCCTGTTTAATACACACACACACACACACACACACACACACACACACACACACACACACATAGGGGGTGAGAGGGAGATCGAAACAGTTCAGGTTAAAGGGGGGTTCCACGCTCTAAAATATTCATAGCTTCTTCATTTAAATCAATTCAGCTCTTCGGGGGTACTCAAGCGTCAACTGTCAGAAATTGAGCCGGGCCTGTTGTAATCACTTCTTTACTTATCTCTACAGATGGCTCGTTCGCAATGGGCTCTGCATGGCTAGCTCAACAGCACACTCCCTCCCTCACTCCATCCCATCTCTCCCATCTTCATGTTTCATCCCCACCCTCCCATAATGGAACACACATAAATTCATCTGGAGTATTGAACCAGGGACATTCATCAACCCCCCAGAATTCATCTGCGAGGCATTTTCATTCCCAAAGTGTCTCCTTTCTCTCTCCTACTTTATCTCTCTCTCTCTCTGTCTCCCTCTCTCTGTTTCCCATCTCCACAGTTTGCATTCTCGTCTGGCCAGTCAGTGTCATGATTAATCTTTAATGCTTGCCTGCCCTAATTTTTCCTTATATTTTACAAGATTCCCCCCCCCCCCCCCCCCCCCCCACTGCTATATATAGAGTGATTACATGGAATTGTTGCGTTGTTTCATCAGTTGCAGAGGGCCAATACCTGCATGCGCCTCTCCTGTGCAGTCCACTATACCCTCTCTCTCAAGCCACTCTCTCAAGGGCTCCAGCTTCCGCCAGCACACTCGTCCCCAGTTTCCCTTTAGGGATCAGTGTCAACATCACATGCATGATAATTCTTTACACCTCAAGCAGTTCACACACACACACACACACACACACACACACACACACACACACACCGATGGAATGCCCTTCTATTAAAAGAGCAGGACAGACAAGTAAATAGGCTAGAGGTTAGCATGCTAAAAATACAAGAGCCTGGCAGTTCTCCTGCCGTCTGGGCAGAAAATAGCACTGTGTTGCTGCCGTCTCAGTCGGCGTTGATAACTAAGCAGCAGGCGGGAACTCTGTGCCTGAGGTCATGTTTGTGTAAAATGCAAGAAAGAAGAGGGAGCCCTGAATCACTCAAACCTACTCTTATTTGTTTGCACACACCAAAACAAAGTCCCCTGGGCTACAGCTGGTCTTTTGATAACTTGGCCACCAGCCGGCTAAAAGAATATCAGACAAGTCTGTGTGTTTCAAGTGATTGTGGTTCATAACTGGAGTCTCTACTCTACAAGCTTTCATAATACCTGGTGTTGGTGTCTTTAACATGCCCCAAGGGAGCAAACAGGAAAGATTTGGAGGTAGAAAAGCCCCTTTATAAATGTCTTGATTTATTGATGTAATGTGAGATATCCATATTGTCTATCTTCCTGTGTCCCAGCCTGGTGCAATCTGGTTCTACTTACTAACAGAGGATCTGGTCCTGTCTGGACTCCACTCTCATCTCTTTCCCACAGCCCCTCTGAATCATTTCATATTCATTACGTGTCTGGCTGGAGCCCGGCCTCTGACATTTGACTCCTAAAAGCCCACCTGGGAACGGGATGAAATAGACTTGCCGAGAGTATGGCGGAGGTGGAAAGGAAGAGTGGAGCTCAGGATAGTGATGGATAGAACAGCATGTTCATCTGAAGGAGGATTACAGGCTCGGGTTACAGGCTGCTTGTTCCCTCTAACCCTGTTTATGATTTTAGCATTGTGTGAGCTGAGAGATGCCCCGTAGCTGAGCAGCTACAAACACGTGTAGGTTAAGAGAGGTGAAATGAGAAGAGGGTGAAACAATCGGATCCTGTTTGTCATGAATAGAGCCACTGTGTGTTAAAAGGGAGGCAGAGTGAAATCAAGCAGCGGGTTCATCTCAAGAGAGACATATTGATAGGCAGATACATCATTTGTCCCCATGGGGGAAACTGGTTGGCATAGCAATCCCAAGACATTACACCTCAACACAAATGTTACTGCTGGAAATACCCATACCCACAACTCATACTTTATAAGACATGTTAAAAAAAATCCAGAATGGGGCTCCGTTAAGAATCAGGTTCAGGTTACTTTAATTGTACCCGTAGGTAGATTTGTTTGCAGCCAGCAAGATCGACATCCATCATGACACACAGATTACCAAGCAGATGTAACAATGAACAACACATAAAAGAAAACGAGAACTATTCAAACCGTTGGCTGAGTGGTTAGTTTCACTCCCCATGTACAGAGGCTGTAGTCCTCGAAGAGGCGGCCCTGGTTCTAATCCGACCTGTGGCTTCTTTCCCGCATTTCATTCTCCACTCTCTCTCTCTCTCTCTAAGGCTATCCTGAAGGAAAAAAATGTAGGAGCATACCAATATAGGAGGCAAAAGGGTTTGTCTCTGATTAACCCTATGTTGTTTGTGTTGACCATCATTCTTTCTCCGTAGAAGCAGTTATCTAACCTTTGTTGGGACCTGTTGAGTCTTATCTGGCCCATTGTTGGAGACACAGAGAGGGAGATAGAGTTGCTTGATAGATGTTACAATAATCCCGTGGTAATGTCAGATAAATACACATCAAAACTCTTATTGCTACTTGTGAATACAGGTTTTATTTCAGAGATGATTCACTGGGAAATAAACTGCGGTAAAGCTCCTCAGGATAACCCCTGATCTATGAATGAAACTCGACACATAAATACCTCTGTGTATTCTTCATTCCTCGTTTGTCATCTTTTTTTCTGGACCCCTGCCAGCCCGGATGTTCCCTTAGATTTAGAGAAAAGGAATTGGCCGATGGGTAACTATCCAGCTATGCGGCGCTCAGCGCTGAGACTGAGAGCACAGTCTGTTATTTCACTGGATTTTTAACAGTAACCTGAGGAAGACATTTTTGAATAGTAGGCCCAAAAGAAGAAGGGAGGAGACAGAGAATGAATAGAGGCAGCACTAAAGGATAATGTGTAGAGTATGTTGTGACTTTTTCCCAATCGTGCGTTTGCTTTGGTGTGACCAAAGTCTAAAAGTCTTCAAGTGATTGTCTCAATGCTTCACCGTCTGCAAACACACTTCTGTTTATTGCACCAAAAGATAACTGTGATCAAAGAGGAAGCCTCCTTTGTGCTTTGTGAAGATAAAATCAAAAGACCAAGACCCCTCTGACAGCTCTGCTCCCCCCTCCTCTCTGTTTCTAGTCCAGCCAGAGAGCTGACTAATGGAAAAGGTGACACACTCTGAACATGAGTTGTTGGGTCTCACTCTGTTGAATCTTTGTGTGTAGTAACTGGTGACCGACCCTCTTAACTTGTAGCTCTGCTTTTCTGTGCCACTACCGCCCTGATGTGACACCTTACTCTGCCCCCGCGCCATACGTGGGAAACCTCTGCACAGTGCCGCTGCCACTGTGGCGGTTCCACAATAGGGCTGGATTATTGTGTCTGGGCTGTCAGCACCTCTCAGCTGAAAGAGGGAGGGTTTGGGAGAGAAAAAGAGAGATCTCAGTCCCCAGAAAGGGGAGGGGGGAGGCTGGTATTTTCAAACAATAATCTCTGTGGAGCTTTCAGGGGGTTTAATGTCATTTTTGGCCGCTGGATTTTTGGCCCTTTTCTCCTGTGAACAAAAAGCTGTGCAGCGCGAGAGAGGAGGTGGAATAGAGTGAGGAAATGAGTGAAGGGAGACAACAGACAAACAGGAAAGACAGACTTGGGGGGGCGGGGGGGCTGTTGGCGTTGGCTGGGTGACTGATATTATTACTGTTCTAGTGCAACTGATTGAGGCTTGGCCTGTATCCAGTGGCTGCCAACAGGCCAGTGTTGGCAAAGTGAGTTTGGTACAGGCTGACCTATATCCCTGTCCTATTTAGCACATTACAACATTTGTCTTTTATCTTACCCATCTCTTTATCCACCCCTTCCCCCTTATTCCATTGCTCTTAAGTTTCCAGCAAATCGATTAATTTCTTTAATGTGCCTGCCTTGTTGCCTTGGCAAAACCTCTGCCCTCAGGTCCCATCAGGTTTCCGTTGTGTTGAAATCTCGCTGAATCTTTTCACCAATGAAAGTATTAAACTATTAGGGCAGATAAATGGCATCTTTAGCCCACTGGTGCTTTTTGACTTAGTACATTGCGTGCAATCCACATGGCTGCCCAAATGTGCTCCTTCTGGCTACAGGCAAGAGTGGCAACACTAATCTCCCCTTGCCGGTGAATTATGGATTGGATGTAATGCAGTGATTAGACACACGCACCTACACACACGTCCCGCTACAGCTAGGTTTGCCCCTCTGCAATGAAAAAAGGGGTTTCCCTCGATTCACATCCATCCATTGTACTACTCCCTCACCTAGCCACCCAGCCTCGTCTTCACCCACACAGCTCACCTCTAATCAACCTCCACCACTACATACATCCTGCAGCTAGCACAATCCGCTCTCACACATTTGGCGCTAAAGCCTTTCATGGCTGTAATCCCTGACACCAGGAAGAGATGCATGGGAATCTTGGTCAGCTGACTCTAAAGAGAGAGGGAAGGATGATGGAGGAACTACGGCAACTAGCCCACCCTTCCCTCATATGCAAAGCCTGCTGGGATGCTCCTCGGGCTTGACATAACCCAACCCCACCTGCCCTCGTTGCTCAGCGGGAATCTCCATCACTGGCTTCCCCTTAGCTGGCCTACTTGAGACTGTTTGATCTCATTGTAGAAGGAGGCAAGCTCGCCCGCAGCCCGGCAGGCAGAGAGCTCCTTGATGCGGAGGGGTTGGGGAGGTGATGCAGGCTTCAGTGAAGAGGCTTAATAACTGTATTAACATCGGTGGCTCCCCCAGGACCTACGCCTACAGAGCGGTGGAGGGAGGGTGGAGTGTGAAGCTGCCTTCTTTCGCTTTAAATGCTCTGCCCTAATTTACTCTTTTCAGCTCTGCTTTCTTAACTCAGTGTGATTTATAAATCACGATTTATTAGTGCAACAAATTAACCAGTTCATCTTTCTCTTTCTTCATCACACTCTTTTATGTCACATTTCTTATTTTTTCACTCGGCTTCATGGAAGTTTCTCTCTTCTCATCTTCTAACTTGATCTTTTCTCTGCTTGTTCGTACGCTTAATTACACCTGACTGTTTGTTTATTCACAACAGATTGACATTATGCTTTCCCTCTCATCACATTAAAGCAGATTTTCTATATTACAATCAGCTCTGAATTAAAAGTACTGCGATCTTTCCTCACCTGTGTGTGTCACTATTCACAAAAGTTCCCCTTATCCCTTGAATAAACCACAGGAAACTGTTAAATAATGAATTGGCCCCACTTAGCTTAATGGACAGAGTTAACTGGGAGAGGCGTGCGTTCCTCCTTGCAGAGAAACTGGGTTGCAATAAATGGCAACCTGTCCTCCCCCCCCCCCGGTCACAATGAGGCCCGGGTCACACGGCAGAGGGAGATGGAGCAGTCGACAAAGGGCAGCCGGGGTTAACTGGACCCT
Organism: Tautogolabrus adspersus; assembly: GCA_020745685.1. Lineage (NCBI taxonomy): Eukaryota > Metazoa > Chordata > Actinopteri > Labriformes > Labridae > Tautogolabrus > Tautogolabrus adspersus. Next base: position 9,860,932 of record CM036554.1, on the reverse strand, counting down.
AGAGGGGTGGAGGAGGACAGGAGGGGGGGAGTGGGAGCGTTTACACTAGCTCACCTGAGGGCTCAGCTCAGCTTACTTACACTCATTGTTTTTGGCAGGTCTGCTTACTAATATGTGCATAGTCAACAAGCTTGTCTGAGGGCTATAACATACCGTTCTTTTTCCTTATAGATTAATCAGAAAGATTTTTTTGTTCAATCCTTCATCCTTTAAAAGTCAAACGTTTTCAGAGTCATAGTTACATCTAACAAGTGCTTCTTTTGTCAAACGAACATTAGAAATTGAATGACTTTTCATTTACAAATTAACAAAATACACCATTGTTTTGATTTTTTTACAATTAGGCTGATAAAAAATAGTCAAAACAATTTAGGGATTTGCAAACTAGTCGCAATTATTTTGTAATAATCAAAACATGTATTAACTGTTGAATGTATGTATGTGCATCCAAAACATTTTTTACTGGAACTTTTCACACTTGCACTCAAAGATGGAGCAGGTATGCTTAACTGTAGGACAATTTTTTTTTGGTGAACTTTTGCACCGGATGTGTACTCTTAGATGTTCTATGTGCCAGATGCAAACTCTGGTAATACCTTTAGAAAATCACATTTGCATAAGTCAAAAAAGGTTGTATGTAGGTATACATTTTAACAGACAAAATCAACAAGCAGGACATGTTTTTGTACTGTCACTATGTCTGCAGATGCTGCTGTTTCAACAACAACAGTGGACCCAAACTCTGGCTTATATCAAATGTTATTCATCTATATTCTATGCAAAATATCCGATTTTGTACATTGTAGCCAGAAAACAGCAATGTCTCACTTAAACCAGTTTACTGACTGGTGGGCAGCCATATCACAGGAAATGGTGTGTGTGTGTGTGTGTGTGTGTGTGTGTGTGTGTGTGTGTGTGTGTGTGTGTGTGTGTGTGTGTGTGTGTGTGTGTGTGTGTGTGTGTGTGTGTGTGTGTGTGTGTGTGTGTGTGTGTGTGTGTGTGTGTGTGTGTGTGTGTGTGTGTGTGTGTGTGTGTGTGTGTGTGTGTGTGTGTGTGTGTGTGTGTGTGTGTGTGTGTGTCGTGATCAAATGGCTCCCCCCAGGCTACACTAAAAGGTCAGGGATCCATGCAGGAAATTAGTGTCTGTGGAGAGACAGACAACACACATACACAGTCACACACAGAGAGAAGTGAAAAGCACAACCCGAACTCGAGGAAGCTAAACATGTCCTTCATTAAATTCGACTAATATCCCACTGCGCTCCCTCGATGACTGCCCGATCTCATCAGCCATTTTTGCTAAACTCGGAGCTAACTTAACCTCCTGGTGCGATCGACAAGCACCTATTGTTTTTACATTCACTTTTTTTTTTGTATTTGGATTTTTTGCCGACTTTAAAGAAAATTTACCAATGTACCAATCTCTCCACCTCTGCCCAAGTTTCTGACAAAGCAGACCCCACTTTGCATCAGACAGCTGAATCGAATGTGTCATCTGTCATCATCAGTCGGCACTAGCAAGAGAGCAGTGGAAGGAAACTGTATTTTAAGCTAAAACTTTGATCTTTGTGAGAAAAAAAAAATGTAGGTAAGGTGTGCAGATAAGTTGCCGTGTTGCAACTTCAGCTTGTGGATCTACAAAATGAAACTATATTTATATGACCGATGGTCCGTCAGAGTGGTTGCTTTGTTTCCAATCAATGTGCAGTTAGCTTGTTTTCCTCTGCGTCTGGCTATTCTAAATATGTCAGCTGTCTCCTAGGGGTCTTTAGGCCATCTTAACCCCTGTGCTGACCTAGTAACCCCCTCGTGTCCCAGCACCACTGAGCTCTTTAACAGAATAGTGACAAGATAATAGCATGCTTGCTGTATCTTCTAACTCCACGCCTATGCAAATACCTCCACTTACATCCCCAATAATATGCTTTCAACTTCCAACCCTGACATTGGCACTTGAAGTTAATTTATGACGGAAACTGTTGCATTATGGGTTTCATGTACAGTAGAGGAATGCATTCTTCGCCTGCTGAGGCTTGACAGCGGTGGTAAATTACAAGCGAGTTTAACTATTAGCTCTAACTCTCGTTGACGAGTACAAGAGATGACAAAGCTAAATGGGTGTCTGGGTTTTAAGAGAAACGCCACATTATTATGTAGCATCTCTGAACACACACTCTCACGCATACACGCTGCACTCTTGACCTCTCCTCCACTTCCACTGTCGCGCTCCAACTCTGAAGTTGAAAAGATCAAACTCTTGTAATCTATTCCCCTGTGATTGACTATTTTGTTGTCCACAGAGAGGGGGGAGAACATGAGTCGAGAGAGGAGGTTTAACATGACAAAGCCGGTCCCTGGTGATCCTCCTCATCTCCTCCCTAGATCCACTTCTCTTCTCCTCTTGATCCCTTGCTCCTTTTTTTTTTCTCTCCTCCTCCTCCTGGCCCGTGTTAGTCCACTTCAGCCCTCTAATGCAAATAACCCTTTGCACCCTCCATATTTATGACCCGCTTCCTCCACTGTTAAATATGCGCTTAAGAACTGAAGGGCCAGTCACATTGGATTAGTGAGTATCAATGGGCAGATAACCTCTGTGTTAGAGTTAGTGAAGAGCAAACACTCAAGCACAAGCATTCACAAAGGTCTTTTGGCCTTCAAACACTGTGTGTGGCAGTCAGCTCAATAAAGATAAATGGGCCCTGGTTAATATGTATGGATGTGATTTCAGCTGAGGTTGATAAAATCATGGTGAATATAATGCATTTACAAGCATTTCCTCAACTGTGATTGAAGACCTCTGAAAATGTGTCTCTGAATAGTAAAAATGCATATTCAAGTTAGTACCTGAAACTAAACATTCTAGTTCTTAGAAACTTAGTCCAAAAAAACGCTCGTTCGCCTGTCAGACTATTTTGAAAGACTGTGGGCGTGGCTCATAACTCTTGATTGACATCTCCCTGGTTCTGCACACGGCATAGAACTATTAAACAATCAGTTGAACAATATGTTTGTGTGGTTCACTCATTTTCAGGCCTGTCAAAATATGACATTCATTTAAATTGGTTACAGAATGGCGAATAACATACAGTATACTTCTGTTATCCATGTCATTGTTGGCAGTTAACATACAGTACACGTGCTATGTTAGCTGAGTTCCCCCTGTTTGTCTGCTAAGCTGTGAATGTTCTTAATGTAGCATTAGCTAGTGCTAAATTATTAAGAAACCAAAGTCTCCCCGCTGATGCTCAAAACCACGAGCAAAAGATTATCATTCACTTAGCTAAAGAAAAAGTAACTTTTACTTAAATTGGATCTCTTAATTATTTATTTGATAAACATCACATTCAAACAAAGTACAAGGAAAGTTGACAGAATACCCCTATTAAATCAGAAATTTGGATTGAAAATGTTAGTTCTAATATTGTATAGATGTTTAAAGTTGTGTGAACAAAACCCCATATTAGTTTTAAGACTGCTGTGGATTTGAGTTTCCAAAGCCTTGTTAATCTTCTACCCAAAACCTTTCAACTACAACATTTGTAAAACCTGCACTTTGTGCTCCTAAAGTCTTTTCTTCAAATATGTTTATTTATCTTCCAGCAACTGTCTTCTTCTGATACCTTTAAGGTCGCAGGAATAATTCCACGCCTCTGACCCTCTGACTTCTTATTACTGGCTGCTTGTAATGTCGACGACCCTGGATTTTACGGGGATGGAGGGAGTTGAAGCTTATTTGGCAGTGGCACTCATTCTAAGTGGCTGTGAAAAAAGAGCACCAGCCAGACGACTAAAGCGGTAACCTTTAAAAGGCTTTTGTTAGACCGCACAGTCAGTTCCTGGATGAGCTAAAGGCCCAGCTTTAACTGTTGCTTCGGCACCCTCCTGCCTACTTGTATGCATGAGTGCCGTTTTTTATAACAGAAGGAAAAAAGCATGCACACAGTCACCCAATCACGCACAATTCTATAATTAACCGATGCAGGCACTCTGTAAAAGAGAGGCTTAATGTTTCATGAAGCCGTTTTCACAGTCAGAGCGGGGCATTAAAGAGCGGTTTGTAAGAGGCTGTGGTTTGACTTGTGTGTTCGTGCTATGATCCAATGATGACCTTGATCTTGAATCATGTGTCGTATCACAGCTGTAAGTCAGTCCAGGGAGGGTGTATTAGTTCATATTGAGAGAGTTTACAAAGGGTGTGCTCTGTGGTTACACCTGCTCTCTTTCCCACAGTGAGGAGTGTGTCAAGAAGCAAACAAGCTGGCAGTCACGGCTTTTATTTTGAGGTTTTGAAATGTTTGTTTTGCATGTCACAGACCTTACCCAATCCTGTCCTGTTAGCGTAGTTCTTCTTCTTTTTTCCCTCTCCTCTCTATCTTTAACATCCCTTGTTTCTCTGCCAGCCCCTGCTCGTTCTCTTAATGTGGGTCAGTGATGTCTCTCAGCTGATAGCTTTAAGATGCGTTGTGTGTGTGATCAGCTCCTAAGGATAAATAAATGTTCAATGGTGGATGCACCGTGGACAAACTATGCCTGTAACTGATAGAAAGGGCTTGCTAATCTTAAGCTTGCGTTCCCCATTAAGTTACACGTCTTGTATTTTGATTGTTTTAGTTATGAAGCTAACACACAAACACATTGAGGTCATTTGAAAGCCAAAATCAGATGTCTAAAATTCTTATATGATCCAGCACACATACATTTTTTAAATTCTTACACACGCTTTCATGCCCACAGCATAGAACAACGTGTGTGTGAGGCCGCACAAACATGCCGCTCTGCCTGTCCACATCCCAGCATCCTCTGGCCGACAGAGGCTGCCTTTTTTTTCTACCCATGTGCCCACCACTGTGTCCCACACCATCAGCTCATGCCAAATATCTCCGGTCACCCTTGGGCAAGTGCCAACTTGCATAGTCCTACTGTCAGTCAGCAGGCACAGACAGCTGCTGGGTAGAGTTACACCGTGTTACTCGAGGTTGCGGGGGAGCGTTGTTGCCAGGGAAATTGTGCTTCAATTGAAGAAAATAGCTGCATCAAAAGCCTATTTTTGTTTACTGCACATTCATATCTGAAAAAAATGGAGCGCACCCATAATTTTAAACACTTTAAAAGGATTTTACATGGTTTGAATGTTCTTTAGGTTCATTATTTGTTAGAAAACTCACAATTAACTCAGCCAAAGGTTAGCATGTGGCTGCAGCTCAGCTACTATGGTTAGGAATAGGATGAAGCTGCTGATCCAAGTCTTAACCCCCTGTAGACCTCACCTTTGCCAACTGCTCCATCCCCTGCCACGGCCTCCTCCCCTATACCTCCCCCTGCACTCTAGTTTGTCCACACATGTTCTCAGTTGCGTCTTTATTTGCCGGGGCAGCGGTGATAGGAAAACCTGGTGTGTTGTTATTTCAGAGGCCTGGCAGCATGGAGAGGGAAGTTATCTTGGGCCCCTGGAGAAGGGGGCTTAGGAACATGGTGGGGGCCACTCGGTTGATAAAAAACAGACCTGTCTTAGACAAGAACATGCAGACATTCACACGCACAGTATATCCTATACATGCATGCAGCATATAACAGGCAACAAACACTTACTGTACACATGCACTGAGGCAGATGCACTCATCTCTCTTGCATTTGTTGTGTAAGTAATCAAACTACAGAAATGCAATGCATACATTTACAACTCACTAAGATATAAAGACACTATATGGTGCCCTCACTAAACACAACCGGGTGTTTTCCCCACTCCTGGCCCACCATTTCCTGGTGTTGAGGAGGGATCATCATAACATCCAAGAAACCCTCCTTACTTTGCACCGCTTGCCCTTCGGCCTCTGCCCGGACCCCCATCTATCACTCATGTATGTGTGTGTTTTTCTTGCAGTAACATGCTAGACAGTAAGGGGAGTTATTTGGCCCCAATTTGGAGAACTACTCATCAAAACTGCATCTTGGAGCCACCGTAGCCTTCGAAAGTAAAGCACAGCCCTGTAACATCTCAAGCTGTCACATCAACTTTTGCTCCTTCTGCAAAATTCGAATATCTGCAGTGGTTGCAAAACAGCAGGCTGTCATATCTCTGAAATGTGCACCGCAACATGCACTCCTTAGTGAATCCCTGTGGCACCCCCCTGCAGAAAATTATATTGAAAACAGATTATTTTCTCAGTTTGATCTATGCCTATCATTTCCTTGCATTAAGAGCGTCATGGTGTGCGTATACTGTACAAATAAAAATGTATTATAACTCTGTTAGAAGCCATACATCATGCCAGACCTCACGTTTTCCTAAAGTGATGTTATTGCACAACTCTGTGACTGCAAGTATGTTCCCATTATTTTGCTTGGAAATCTTGGAGACTAATTAATAGTGACAGCACCCTGTATCTCCATACACTCCCCGTATTTCTCCCACTCTTTAGTCCCCTTCTTTCTCATACTAGATCTGTACTGAGAAGCACACTGCAAGCTAGACATGCAGCAGCTTAGGTGCAGCACAACCAGGCAGGGAGATCCTCAGTAATCCTCCTAGCTTACCCTCACTGAAACACACACACACACACACACACACACACCTACACACACACACAATTGTATGGTGCCATAACAAACATGATATGAGTGGGAGTAGTGACAGATGGCCTGGCTGCTAACATAACAAACTTCAGGATCCAGAACAATCAGAAAGGGAATAAGGCACTGTAATTGAGCCATTGTGATTCATTTGCATCTTTAGGTGGAGGAGGACCGATCATATATTTATGTTTCCATAATTGGAACTCTGGCCTTTTTTTGTAAACTCAAGGTCCTTTGCTTTCTGTGCCTGATGTGTAATTTTCATGTCTTGTGTGATATTAAGGTGGAAAGTGGCGGGAGAGGGGGGTTGGAACGGCTGGATTTAGTTACAGTGAATATGGGAGGCGTGAGGCTTGCTGACTGCTCTTCTGCTCCATGTTAACCTCTGGTTCTCCTTCCTGTGTGTGTGTGTGTGTGTGTGTGTTCCATTTCACCCCCTATACCCCACCAACAGTTTCCTCCCCTCCTCCCATCCAATAACTGTTCACACTCAGTGTTTGAACACAAACACACCCCGGCGTTTCTCTGCTTACAGCTGTCAGTCTGTGCGTGCCTGATGGTGTGTGATCACGCACACATGATGCCTTCATCACAGCTCATATTAAAATGGCGTGTGTGGCTTTCTGGCTGTCAGTAATCAGTGTGAAGGCAGCAATGGGAGCCCCTTCCATTTTCAGCGGAAAACTCTGTTAGAGAATGGCAGGATTTCCCTGTTAGCGAGGAAGTAGTCCCATTTCCCCCTTCAGTAATTGAAGAGTGCTGACAAAGCATTCCCTGCTTGTGTGTTTATCGTTTTTCCCTACATGCCTCTCACCCACATCCCTGACACAGGAACCAGAAACAACGTCTGAATATTTAGCAAAAGTCAAGCAGCATGCATGAGCTGTGCTCTTTTCTGCTCGATTGTCGGTGTGTTTCACTGCACTTCAAAGCTCTTAAGTTGCTGCCAGTCATTTTTATGGACATGCATGATGCATTGGCCTACTACTCCCATGGTTTTTGTGAGCCGGTCTCTATCCCTGAGGCAGTTCCATCGGCCATCCTGCTTCATCATTTTAAGCAGACTTCAAAGCAAGCCTTAATGCAGAACCCTGTGGCATGGTGGTCTGTGTGGTGTCTCATCTCCTGCACACTCACTGCATGGAAAGACAAATGGACCTCTATATGTTCTTCCATGCATCTTCCATGTGGCCAGCGTGTGTGCGTGCGTGTGCGTGTGTGTGTGTGTGTAATCTAATAGAAGTCAGGGGAACACAATGGTCTGTGATAGAGTAGGATTCAACAAAGTCCATCCCCTCTGCCTTCATTTTCTGCAGTTTTTTTACCCACAATGCAGCCAGCCAGCGGAGCAGCCAGCCTGCTAATGTAGTTAGCTTCCCCCTAATGATGGTGAAATCTCATTAATATGCTTCACAGCTGGGCCCAGTAACCAGTGGGGATGAAGGTAATCAAATCTCAGAGGACTAACCTAAGGCTGAACCTCGAGAAATGCTCGACAGCACTGGAGACAAACCAGAGTCTGGAGGCTTGATAATAGCCAGTGGGCTTGTGTATGTGTGCGTGTGTGTGTCTTGCTCTGTGGTCTCGATGCCTTTGAAGTGCTGATGTTAGCCAGGCCATCTAATGTCAGTATCAGAGCTCCAACCAGTATATCATCAGAATAGATTTCATTTCAGTCTATCATATTTGTCTGTAGAAGTCTCGGCATGCAGTAACGGAGTGAAGTGTCTGTGAGGGGCGGGGCTTCTCTCTAAGTGCACTTGTGGCTCATGATGTATGCAAAGTGAATCTGAAGAGCGGCATTACAGACCACTCACACTTGAACTTAATTAAATCACCGGTGCTTTGGCTCGTAGTTGGAGAAACACCACGCTACATTAAGCTATGAAGATATGTGAGGGCTGCAGACACGCACACAGAGGGTTAGTAAAAGTTGTCTGTGGATGTTAACATTAACGGTTTGTACGTTTAAGCAAGAAGCTTTGACACATCAGTCATATAAAATGAATGTTATGAGAGTAGAATGTATTCTCACATTTAGAGCAAATCATGATGATAAAATTCAGAATGAGAACACATCCGTTAGAACTTGTATTAGTTTACAGCTCCGGTGAGGATTTTTTTAGCTTGTTATGAGACAGACTGAACCCTGATGCCTCTTTCAGATCGTAATAGTTATTAGTTACAGTTATTTTTAATGCCTTGTAGGCGTCAGACAAAGCGATTTACAGCATGCAGACTGGAAGAGCCTTTAATTACATTTTCCACAGAAAAGAAACATAGTGGATGATACGTTTGACAGTTGGAAGACAGCTGGATGATTTCTTTAAGTGACAGAATACATAAAAACAGCAAGAGATAAGATGTACCATTTTGTCCACAGGGGTCACAATGATTGAAACTTAATTCAAGTTCCTCATAGTAGCTTTAAATGTAGGTAAGCCAGACTCAGCCTCCTGTTAAATGGACTTTATCTGTTCAGTGCTGCAGTGTCAGGTTTGTTTCTGCAGGTCACACCTGACAGCAGCACTTTTTACCCCCGTTTCTTGGACTGGTCCAACAACATGCCAGACTGTATTCTCCAATGTGTCTCTGGTTAACAATAAAAGCAGTGGCCATATGCTTTGTGTGGTTTGTGTTTCACCCCCATTGCCGTAGTACAATGGATACTTATCAGTTACTCTGCACTGTTTTTCATTTAAAAATTATTTTCATGGTCGCTGGTTCCTGTGCCTGTATTCCAAAGCAAATCAGGCTGTTATTGTCTATTCATTCTGGCCCTCTCTCGGCTAAAGAAATGATATTATATCTGCAGCTCGAGTTTTAGTTACTGAGCCGACTTTGCAGGCTCAGGAGGGGCTCCGGCCTGGAACACTTTGCCAGACACACAAGTTTCCAGCGTTAACATGTTGCAAGGATATCGAGGGAAAGCTCTCCAGGCGAGCATGAGTCAGTTCTTCCAGTGTTTGTGCGTAGGATTTCGTGGGTCACACAATAGGCGGGCTTGTGGTATAGTCGGTGTTGATCAGATGCAGGCTGGTGTTGAATAAAGCCTGGGTGAGGGCTGCTGAAGAGCTAAGTAGATCTGTCCTCTCTGCCTCTCCGTCCACAGGCCTGCCATTGTTTTGCTCCATGCCTCGGCTTGACAAGGCTCCAGAAGCCAGCCATTGTATTTAATTACAGTCGCCAGCCCCCTCACAGACTCTGGTCCTTGTGTCCCAGATTTCCAATGGGTGCTCTCATTAAGACTGTATTTATGTGTGTGTGTGTGTCTGACCCATGAGGCTTTTTTAATGGCTTCAGGAAAACCCTTTGCCTGTGTGAATGTAAGCATGGTTAGTGTTTTTATGTGTATGTGCCAAAGTGGGTGGCACATCTGTTTGTCTATGCATTTCTAATGAAGTCAGCTGGATGAATAGCTCTGCGGCCACACTAATAATGCAGGCCTCTAATAACTCCGCGTCAACAGAGGCAGAAGAGCGCAGAAAACCGTGAATGGTTTTGTGCTAATGAGAAAATATGCCATGTTACGTAAGGGGCCACTCTATTTAAGTTTAATTTGTTTGACACGAGTGTGGCGACTGCAATGCCCAGTGGCGTGGGCAAAGATGGCCTTAATGACACCAATAAGATTGCGATAAGAAACAGATGACAGAGTCCTTGCCTGCAGAGGTTGTTTCTGAAAATGTTTCCGTACTTTTCCCCTCAGAAACAGTAAAAAGTTTATTGTTGCTGCTGGAAAATTGTGTGATTTTTTTGATTATGAGCATCAAATTCTGCACACTCTTTTCCCTTAAGAAATTAAACGTTTTTTTGCTCGACACAAGAAGGGATTTGTTTCCAAATACATTTAAAGAATAGAATCTAAAGATTCAGAATCTAAAAGAGGAAGAAGGAACATGATTGAAGTATTACAGTCTCTCCTCTCTGTGTGCATACCACTTTTATCACTTCATCTGTTTTGTATTTTGTCTCTGTTTTTTTGCTCAAACACACCAGAGTTCTCCGTCTCTCCTGCGTCTTCATGGCTTATTGCTTACCTCCCTTCATCTTCACCCTACATCTTTTTTCCTTCTTTCTCATGATAGTCTTTTTGCAAAAGAATCCTGGTTCAATAAACAAACCCCCCCCATACCCCCAAGTGTTTCACTTTCTTTCTTTTTTTAAAGTTTCTGGCATCCTTAAATCCATATTGAGTCATTTACACCATGAGCATCAGCGGTGTCTGCTCTGCTGGTGTGAGGGTTGCATATGACATCCAGGCAGCTCATAAATGGGGTGTCTTTATAACCCGGGAGTGATTGGGTGTCACTGTTTTGTGTTGCAATGTGAGCTTTATTGCTGTTCAGCTTAACTGTCCCCGTCACCTGAAACTCCCTTGGATTCACTGCGTGAGATAACACACACGAAAGATTTTTTTTTTGTATGCTGCTTGTGTTTGTTTTTTATTTACCAGGACATGTGGAACATATCTGGGCTTCAGGTTGGTTTATTTTGGTTGTTCTGAATGTAATCTTCTTCTGCACCATCTGCTGCATGGCGATTGGCAAGCTGAGACCCGCACACAGACTCTATAAAAGGATAGGAAATGGTGAGAGAGAGAGAGAGAGAAAAAGTTTATCCTTGCTTCATATCACACAATGTGCAGTGTGATTAGAGTTGTGTGTCGTCACGTGGAGCGTCTTCCCAGCTGTACTACGGGCCTGCTGAACCGTCCCACTCTGTTAAATATAGATGGCTTATTTACACTCCAGCACTGAGCTGCAGGCAGCTTCTGAGCTGTTTGATCCAACCTTTAGTAGAGGATGCTGGGAGAGCAACAGGGCTGCAGAATGCACTCATGCATGCAACATTTCAGTATGGATATGTATAAAACCAATTTTCTTCAACTAGTTGCTGGATGTCAAGACTCATGCATCTTGTTGGCATGACTATAAAAAAGGCTTAAACAGCAGACATGCTGGCTGAGAAAGGTAGTTCATTTGCAAACAAGGATTATTCACTTAGACCGTCAGCCACAGGCCACAGGGTGCAGGACTCTGCTGTGAAAGTGTGTGTTTGATTGTGTTGATTAAAGCCCCATGTTTTGTAACACACAGGATATTGAGGTCAAAGTCCAATACATTTTACATGAAGGCAACAGCAGGTTACTTCCTCCAAACCCGGGACTACTTTGTTTACCATGTAAGGCACATCAAAATATGGGAGCTTACAAAGCGCTCACAAGTTGTTTGGTTTGTCATATTAGTTCTTATTGGATGAGTGTTCCCAGCCCTTCTGTGTTTACGAGTCTCATATTGAAGAAGACAGAATGAGGTGTGTGTGCTGGGTTGAAATAGGATAAACAAGTTACGCAGCAGCCTGTCCTGAAAGATCAGAAGCACAAAGAGATGAGGTTTTGCCTTGTTTTCAGTATTTGTAGCTCTTTATTGGTACAATGTGACCTTTATCCTTATATATTTTCAAGCATTCAGACTTAAAACAGCGCAATTTAAATGATGCACAACTTCAGGCCGTATATCAGAGGAGAGAACCTTTCTTTGAACCCTAGAAGAGAAGCCGCTGTTGGCTGTTGCACACATACACACACACACACACACACACACACACACACACACACACACACACACACACACACACACACACACACAACAGCAGCCATAATTTAAGCAGTAAATATTAGACAATTCTGCAGAGGCTGTTGTCTCTGCTGCTTTGATGATCTGTGTGTGTGTGTGTGTGTGTGTGTGCGTGCGTGCGTGCGTGCGTGCGTGCATGTGTGCGTGCGTGTGTGTGTGCGTGTGTGTGTGATAGAAAGTGTCTGTTCTTTGAAGACATTTCTTTCCTCTGGCAGATCAAGCAGAATGCCACAAATGAAGAAGTAGTCCATGCGCTTGCAGTGTTTTTATTTAACACATTGTTAGAACATGAATGCGTTTCCCTTCTGGTGATTTGTATCTGTCTGGAGTCTGTTCAGAGTGTGTGTGAGTGTAATCCTGAGATGTACTGTTTATCCCACTGATATCGATTAATGCTTCATGTCTGTCTGCACTCCATCTGATAACGTTCCCTAACCCCTCCTGTTGTTGCACCCTTTCTCTCTCCACAGCGATAGAGACCCAGAGTACCAGCTCAGAGGAGATAGTGCCAAGCCCGCCCTCGCCTCCCCCGCCGCCCCGCGTCTACAAGCCCTGCTTTGTGTGCCAGGACAAGTCCTCAGGGTACCACTATGGTGTCAGCGCCTGTGAGGGCTGCAAGGTGAGACTCCTGGCCTTCCTCTGAAAATTGCCAAGCAAGCAAGATGTTCATCAATCCTCTAACCTTCATGCGATTCATGTTGGGGGAAAAAATGAATACACTCATGCATCCAGAGCCTGAGATGAGATGATAAAAAAAAATTCTCGTTTGGAAAATTTCACATCCGTTTGTGTTTTTCACTGTTTAATAGTCAAACTTAACTTTGGAAATGTACCAAAATTGACTTCTTTTACTTTCTTTATTGTTTGTGCTTTATTCAAGCAATAACTAGAGGGAGTGCTGTTGTACTGAATATCAATCTTTGCTGTTGGACTGTTTATCAGCACTCATGGAAGCGTCTTATATAACTTATTGAATTGTTTAGAGCTTACGATTGTATATTGATCTTAATACTCAATAAGACATGGATCAGTTAAAAACTGCAACTTATATCTGCACCTTATATCTGCACCCTTCGTAAAAAAAGATAACATATATGATTTACCTGACTGTTATCATCTTCAGGTGTACATTATGTGCAGCTCAATCATCTGTAGAGTGTTGTTGCTGCTCGCATCGGTTTTGCTGACGTGCCCACATTCAGCTGTCTGTTATCAATACAGTTGAGTTACACAGGTGCTGAAGAGGCCACATAACCCCCATCTGCTCTGTTATCAGTAGATGGTTATGGAGCTCATGCATGCATACACGTCTCATGTTAGAATGAGCACACAGTCTTCATTATCTGGCTCCCCCCAAGGCGAGGAGCTAAAGTTGTGTAAGCTCACAGGAGGATAGAGATAAAGAGGAGGAGGGATCTGAGGAATCTCATGTAACATTACTGCCAGGTGCGATTCTAGTATCTCCGTAAAATCTTCTTCTTTTTTTTTGGCAATCATGCAATCTTGAATAACCTAAGCAGGATTTCCTAAGTTGTAGTGTCTCAACATTGCAAGGTTTTCTCATAACAACATTTCTGTGTGTAGCAAGAGGAGAACAGGGAGTGGTTTGATGAAGGCAGGCTGGGTGGTGCTGTTTGTGACAGGTGCCTGCTAGACCCTTTGAGTTATTGACTGTTCAGCCAATACTGTGTTTGTGTATATGTGCAGAGGGAAGGGGGTGGAGCAGAGAGGAAAAGAGCATACTGAAAAGGGGGGAGGCAGTAGCAGTGAAAACACCTCCCCAAAAAAAAGGTATACAAGGGAGGCCAGGAACTCAGGGGAATGTAGAAATCCAGACAAAATGGTACAAAGATGGCAGGGACTGCAGGGAGCGAGAGAGCAGCCTGAACTCTGAGGGGTATGAAAAAAGCTAGAAAGAGAGAAGTGGGGATGGTTGGAGGGGCAGCAGATTAGGGGGAGTGGGTACAGGGGCCACAGCTGAACTCACTGACACGACAAGAAAAGACGGTCAGTGCATCAGAGCACGAGGGGGGGAAGGGAAAAATGACTGAAGAATGCATTGGGAGGGGAGCACAGAGGAGCTAGGAGACTTACACACATAAATAAAAAAAAACATAACTCTTTAACAGAAATCCTCAGAGGGCTCCATGAAGCTGAGCCTGCTTTATAGCTGGAAAAAAGAAACGCTGCTGAATCTGCTGCTGCATGGGTCCTATGGATTAATACAAAAGAGTTGGAAATTGTTTTTTTTTTTTTCTTTAATATAAGTTCCTGTTGGGTGTGTTTGTAGTCTACACACATTTTGTAGATCGACAGGAAGTCTTCATTCTTAAGAGAGGTTGGAAGGTATGAAAAGAAGCAGCTGTTTGATAGAGAGAGAAATTGCGTGTGTGTGTGTGTGTGTGTGTGTGTGTGTGTGTGTGTGTGTGTGTGTGTGTGTGTGCGTGTGTGTGCGTGTGCGCGTGTGTGTGTGATAGAGAAGTAAGAAATGGTGCATAGTTCCCCTTGTTTGTGCAGTATGTAAGTGTAACACAATATTAAATGGGTTGTCTATTTGACTTAAGCCTGCAACAAAATGTATCCCAATGTATGCCAAATGAATGCTGCGATATGCTCCTACCTAAGTACACATTTTAGTAATAATAATGATGTTTATTATTATTATTAAGTTTATATTTTGTGCAGATTCCGAGTATAAATAAATGTCATGGGTGTGAATCATGATACATAATATAACTCATTTATAGGATTTACAGATAAGTTCATTTTCTGTGCAAGTAATCAGCCTGCTGCTAAATACTTCTAGCCCTCTGTGTGTCCATGTTTTTCTGTTTGCATGTTTGAAACCACAAAGGGTTTGTAGCAGCTCTGCAGCTCCTTTAAGCCCCCTACTACTTTATTGTGTCCGTTTAATGTGTCTCCCCATAGTCTAATAGTGTCTGATTAAATGGGGTAATAAGTTTATTAATAAGGCCAAATCTCAGCTCCCAGTGAGAGCCTGTCTGAGTGTGTGCGTGTGAGTGTGTTTGTGTGTGTGTGTGTGTGTGTGTGTGTGTGTGTGTGTGTGTGTGTGTGTGTGTGTGTGTGTGTGTGTGTGTGTGTGTGTGTGTGTGTGTGTGTGTGTGTGTGTGTGTGTGTGTGTGTGTGTGTGTGTGTGTGTGTGTGTGTGTGTGTGTGGGTGTTTGGTAGTGTAACCCAATATAAAAACATGGGTCTCTTGTCTGTGGTTAGTGTCAGTGTGTGTGTGTCCCGCGGTCTTAAGCAGAGGCAGCAGTTTTGTAGTTTAAGTGGTCACCTGCTTTTTGGCAAACAGAGTTAATGGTTGCTGAATAAGCAGTTTATTGATGGCGTAGCGGTGTAGTTGAAATGAAAACAAAAATAAATGCCATACATTCAATTAAATGCTCATCCCTCATTTGGAGGTTAAACATAGAACATATAAAGCAAGTCTATCTTAAATGTATCATTCCTGATTCTTTTATACCAAAGGTCTACAATAAAAAAGTCTGACACTTGCCAGTGTTAGGTTAAACAATCTGTAACAGTGTGATAAACAGAGGGAGGGGAAATAATATATGAGCTGTAAACTTGAGTAAAGTAGTTTCTCCTCCGTGATCATGGGATTGTCCTCTCTGTCAGCTCAGGTATATAGTGTCAGACTTAGAGATTTTCTTTTTTCCAGGTCATTGTACAGTGAGGACAATGATGCTGGTGTTTCAATTCCTCAGCCGACATATAATGTGCAGTAATGATTTTAGAACAGTCACAAACATTAACTTGATGCATACATTTTTCAATATGTTGTTGACCGTCTCTGAGCCCTGAAAAGTCAAAGTGCTGCAGCTAAGGTATGCTGAAAATGTGTGCTATTCAATCTCAGATTCATTTAATAAACTAATTCTTCATGTAACCACCAGCGAGCTCTGCATTCCTCTTTGGCTGAATGTATTGAGTATTCAAGTCAAAGCTGAGGTACATTATTATCAACCAGAAAGAGAAGATGACATTGTGCATATAGATCTTTCTGAATAAAACGCATTCATTTCAATAATATGCTGAATGAAAAAAGTTTGATATACTTATATGTGGCTTGTTTTAAAGCACTTAAAGATGAAAACATTCAAAACAATTCCCTTCTCAGAAGTGAATTCTGGACAGTATTGGTACGGTAAGCAGTCAGATGATAACACAGATCTTAAACAAGTTCAACTTTGAAGAGTTCAAACTAGTGGAACTTGAAAATAAATCAAAATTAAACAAAATAGTATCTTATGTATTACATGCAAGTGTGTGCAATCTGTACTCTGTTCTTCAGGTACTACTGCGTGACAAAAACTCAACAAGTCATCTGGTTTTTAAATAATCATCATAAAGAATGTTGATCAAACAACAAAAGTATCCAGGGCTCAACAGTCACCATCATCAACTAGTCCCACGTTTATTAGTCGTCTGTCTTGCCGCTCATCAGCCGCAATGCTAATTGAAAAATTCAGGATGCCTTCTCCATATCTCTGACTTCAGAGGAGATGACTTGGCAGAGCACTCTCAATAATTCAGCACTACAGTCATGTGAATGTATATGGTTGTCTCCTCTGAGACTGGGGTAAGTTGAGGGTTAGCAGCACCAGCTTTACTGCAGCACGTTGAACTACAAAGGCGTTTCCTCGGGGCTGCAGTGAAACGGAGGAAACAGGAGGGGGATGTTGAGATGTGCTACTTGGAGAAAGCTCATTCGTTTGTTGTTTGAGTTCTTGTGCTTGCACAAACTCTCCGGCGTTGCACTTCTTTTCCCCTCCAGATATTAACACTTAAGCATTAAATATGCATGCCCGCCCCCTCATGTTTATGTTTTTGTCTTGGAGGCATGGCAGCGTGAGGCAGGCAATCTCTCTTCCTGGTTTCCGCTAGACCAAATTCCCCAACCGCTGATTCCTGCAAGAATGTCCCCCTTATTTTGCTGTGTTTCCAAATTGCCCTCTCACCAAGCATCCATCCTAGCTAATGTTTTGGCTTTAGCAATAGCTGAATCGTAAGGGAGTCAGAGGCACACCCACACACATGCACAGACACAGTGGGTGGCTGGGAACGCACTTTTAATCTGGGCACAGTGTGAAAGTCACGTAAGAGAGGATCCCTGTGCTTCCCCGTGAACTTGCCAACCCCAGAGTTCCCTCTGCTTCCCTCGCAGGAATTTCCTCACTAAGAAATAAGAACGCACTGACAAGCTCACAAATGCATGATAACACACACAAGTTGGACAAGTTGCATATTTAAGAGCTCATGACACATGCGATCATTTGTATTCTCTCACTGTATGCTCCTCTTCCCCCCTCCTCGCCCTGCTCCCGCCGCTCTGAACACTGCAGGGTGGCTGACAGGCCTGCTGAGGGCTCTTGTCGCCAGGCGGATTAAGTGGTGATACAAAAAGAGGCTTAAGGGCCGCAGGAAGCAATGACTCCTAAAAGAAGGAGGGAGCGAGAGGGGGGAAGGGGGCAGGAACAATTGACTGGTCCACGAGCTCGCAGCAACAGCCAATCAGGAGGTTCTGTTAGAGGGCACCTGAGCCTTATGAAGTGAGGACGGAGTGGGTCAATCCCCTAGTGACACTGGTGTCAGGGTCAGGGCAGCGGCGGATAAGAGGACATGATACACAGGCGCACACAAAGACCACAGACTTATCCCTCAGCATCAGTAGCTAGAATCAACGTTAAACTATAAGCCTTGTTCTCTACGCTTTGTTGTTTGTTCAGGCCTCACTCTTCTGCTGGGAGGTAGCAGGTCCAACTTTCTCGGGCCATCCTGTCACGGGAGATGCTGTTCTACCAATAATTCTGGTCCTACTTGAGGCTTCTGCCTGTGAAAAGGAAGTTTCCTTGCCTCTGTTGCAAAGTGCTTTCAAAGAGTATCAGAAGACCAACACTGTATCTACATTTTCATGGGATAACTTATATCATTAAGAGTTATATAAATAATGACTAATTGATTTAATTTGTAGGTATGTTCTAGAGTTAGCAAGCCTTACATTTGTAGACTTGAAATTGTGTGAATAGCAGGACTTTGATTTGGCTCTACCTGCCATATAGAAAGTCGTTCATGTGTTATCCTGCTGGTACTTAGCTCAAACACACATGCAAACTGCTTACACTTCCTCTTCTTACTTCACTAGAAGCCTGAATCACTTCCGCTCTGTGGCAGTGCACAGGAGATGTGAGAGGAGCCTGGTGATCTGGGGAAGGACAAATTGCGGGTTTAGGTCCACCGGCCATCTGTCCGCTAGCAGAGCTAATCCCTTAGCAAGGGATGGGGCTCCCTGGCAGCCACCCCACCACGCAACACTGAACCACTCGATGCTCCGCCCTACCTCCTTCCCCCTAGATTGCCCCGCCCTCCCTCCGAGGCTCCAAAGCATAACCCATATCCCACTGAGCCCCATCAATGCAGACATTGACCTTTATCACATTTGTTCCAGCCCTGCTTTCTGAGAACTCAGTCAGTTGTGGCTAATGTGCATTAACCTCTTTTTATCTTTTTGACACTCAAAGGATGCTTTAGCAATAAGGCCACAGAGGTTAGCATTGATTTTATTGGATGTATGGTGTTAAGGAGAGTAAAAGTTGTGATGCATGGCTTTTTAACTGTTTCGATGTTATTGGCTCTGTCTACGAAGCATTCAGAGGGCCCTTGCAATCGCAAAATCACAGAATATAGATAATTCAGACCACAATATTGGGGATGATTTTGACATATGCACACAATCTACATATTTAAGATCTGTTCTTTCTTGTGTCTCATCATCCTAAAACATAAAAGGCTCCTTTTAGACTTTCTCCTCAGTTTATGACCAGATATCCTGATTGTCTTATTACTGATTAAGTTCCCTGGATGTGTGCTGCACCTATCAGGGCAAACAGGTTTTTCTCTGTCTGTGTCTTGCTCTATGTAATCAAAACAAAGACTTCCCAAATATATGACATTCAGCTAAATGACTGAAGAGGAGCTTATCATCGTTCTGAATGTTGAATGTGCTCTCTGATGTTCTTTGATCCAGTAGGATTGAAAAGGGAAATAGAAGAATACAATAATTTATTTTTTTGTTACACAATGCTCTCAGCCTATGATCTCTCTTTCATTCTCTATTAATACACACTTGGCCTGGATCTAGAATTGCTTATTCCTGGCTGTGTAAACTAGGCCACGGTTATACAGCACCCAGTAACCCTGTGCCTTTTGCCCCAAAAGCCTTCGGACGTAAAACCTCACAACAGTCACTCTTGCAACATGGCTCAAATGGATTTGGTTGAGGAGGTGGGCAGCCTCATGAGATAGTGGCAGACTATTAGACTCAGTCCAGTGTATGTCACAGAATAAGCTCTTTAAGGAATTAACTGTTTGGTGGTCTGATACCTTAGAAGTGTAGCTGCTTCTGGCCACTCTGGACGGGCAGCCTCTTTGATTTCATTTTGTTAAAGCAAGTAACCAAGGAGATTGTTGTAACTAAGAAAAGGATGAAAAGGGAAATAGATTAGATTAGATTGATTAGATTTAGAGAAGATGACCAAAGCAAATGATAAAAGCAGTAAAGGTGGCTGACAAACGAAAGCTAACTCAAAAAGCAAATTAGCATTTTCTGCTTTATTTCTTATACAGTCCCATTTCCCTTATCCCAATCTGCCACCAATCACCCTTCCTCTCTTCATCACATTTTCTTATCTGTCACACAGGGCTTCTTTCGGAGGAGCATCCAGAAAAACATGGTGTACACATGCCACCGGGAGAAGAACTGCATCATCAACAAAGTCACCCGCAACCGCTGCCAGTACTGTCGGCTGCAGAAGTGCCTGGAAGTCGGGATGTCCAAGGAGTGTAAGTATTAAAAAAAAAAAAGCGTTACCCAGAATGCTCTGCTCCCACGTGACTCTCAGGGCCAAGCGCAGATCTCATCCTAGCCGTTAAATCCCAAAGGGGTTAGTATGATTGTTACCACTGCAGGGAGTCTTAAGCTGCAGCTTTTGTTGACATTAGTTCGAATACTGACACTATAGCACACACGCACGCACGCTAGCACGCACGCACACACACACACACACACACGCACACTCAGCTGTGTCTGTGATTGAAGTGCAGATGTTGAGCTTAATTTATTATGAATTTGATTTTGTCTTTTAAAAGCGGAAATTAAAATCTGTTTTTATTAAGTCTTCCTACATTTATGCCCTTTAGATGATTTTTTTAGAGATTTGCTTTCACGAGAGATAAAGGTTAGCCATGATGCAGGCTGGCAATAACAGTCAGGGTGTCGCCATGCTTGGCAGGCCCCTGTGATGAATATGTTCTCACCTGCCGAGAGTGAAAGAGCAGGCGTCTGCTCCCATCATCGCACCCCGGGGGCTGTGTGAACACACACACTCACACACACATTCACGCAGGCAGCCAGACTTGATAGAGTAATTGGAAGAGGTGTGACCGCAGAGAGAGCTTACAGGCCAGTGGGGTTTTTACCTCAGCCCGATCACATGACACACTCTGTTACACTCACTCTCTATCAGTTTACGCTCTGACAGAATGTGTGTGTGGGGCATTAATACTCATAAATACACAAAAAAAAAGAGGAAGTGGAGACACCTCTTCTCCTCTCACAGCGCACACACACCTGTTTAAGCTTGCATGAAGACAGCTCCGTCCCTCTCCGCCTCCTGTCTTCCCCGAGCTATTTACCTCATCTCTGTGCTACAGCAAGAGCAGGGAGCGCTCCCTGTGCCGCAGCACTGTGGCTTACAGTAAAAGAAGTTATCCTCTGAGCTCCTTACCTTTGAATGGGGCCATTAATCATGGTTAGAGGGATCACAGCAGCATGCTCTTTCACACACAGACACACGGGCACAGACGCACAGACACACAGCAGGGGAATACACTGGGGTTGGAGAGCCATCTAGTGGTGGAACATTTTAACTGCACAGGTGAAAGCAGCTCAAATTTGCCATTGTGAAGTGATTGGAGGCTTGAAAAAACAATTATAATACCAGGTGAGCCAACTTTGCTGGGCTTGTTTTGGATTAATGTTCAGAAGTAATTTCTGGGTTGTGGTCACTTTATGCAGAGCGTTCAGATTGCTCATCCTGTGTCCTCAGCAGTGACTTTGGCTGGTGATGCTGGTCTGTGGTGGTGAGGGAGGACAGGCTGGCCATCTGGGGCCCACAGGGGGTCTCTGTGCCTCTCACGCACACAGACACAAGAACACGCACATATAAATGCAAGCTTGTGCATAATTTCCAGCACACGCTCAAGTTATGCACATGCAAGGTGACAAACACAAACTGGTATGAATGAATAAAAACTCTTTAACAGGAATACAGTCAGACAGCTCCACTTAAACACCATACACACTCTGTCACAGAAACAAACACACATATACAGAAGGTAGACCCCCTGCTAGAGCCGGGGGGACGTCTGGGTGACCTTGTGTCTGCCAGCAGACAGCTCCAGACGACAGTGCCAGGCCTGCTGCCAGGTGGCGATGCCACGCAAGACGGCGTCACAAGGAGGGAGGGGGGGTGTTTGGAGCAAGTGGAGGGATACAAGGGAAACGCCTGTAGGCAAAGAGCCACAGTAACATCAACCTGACAGTGTGTATTGAAACAAAAAACAGAACTTGTGGCTGAAATTGAGGTTAACATTATGCTACACATCGAGTAAGAAACGTATTTACAAGATTTATTTGACTTAAGGAAGTATTGATTTTACGTGTGCCCAAGTACAGTGGTTCTCAACATGGGGGTATGGACCTGAATGGGGTCATGAGCGAAATCTGCAAGGTCACAAGATGATTAACATGTTGAAAGAAACAAAATTCTGCAATAGAAAAATACAACATTTCTCTCATTTCTGCTTCTTTTAAAAGAAAATGACACCAAATTTTACCTTTACATGTCTATGGAAATATTCAAAGAAGATCTTTTAAACCAAAATTGAAATGCTAAATGTCTTACTGTCTGTAAACTGTACATTTTAAATAAAGTGTAACAAGTTGACTGCCATAACTTAAAGGGACAAACCCAGGATTATCACGCAGAATGTTGTTTAATATATATTTATTTGATGCCATATTAAGAGGAAATCTAAGCAACAGTAACTTTCATTCTGACTGTGACAACTCTCCTCTCCTGTCTTCTTTGTGCATCATATACTGGTAGTCAACTTTGTAACTTCATTTATTTTGCTTAGTTCACTTACCCCTCTCCTTTCATCATCCCCTCCCCACTTTTTTAGCCTAAGCCACAAAGCTATTGCTCACATGCTCCTCGAGGAAGGTGTGATTCAGTGAAAAAAGTAATAAAAGTAAAACAAGATGAAGCAAAGAATGATGGAGAACAGCGCAGGGGGAGGATAACATCAGCCACAAAGGCAGGAGAGGAGAGAAAGATGAAGGCTGTGAGAGGAAAGAGAGTACTGAACCCTGTGTGAGTGAGAATGAAAACGTGGAGTTGAGAGAGAAGACAGGGGGGTGGAGGGATGCTCGAGCAGAGAGAGAGAGGGAGAAAGTTTCATCACTGTCGTCGTCGGCTCTGCGCTGCGAGCGGCGGGAGCAGGGGGAACATTGACATTTTTATCTTTCCATTGAATTTAATCTGTGTGATGGACGAGCTGCCAGTGCTTTAATTTTCCTCACACGAATTATCCCTGTCTGCCCACCTCGCTCTGTCTTGCACACACACACACACACACACACACACACACACACACACACACACACACACACACACACACACACACACACACACAACAAATACACACCCAAGCGCTAGCAGAAAATGTCTATTAACTGCACACTGCAGCTGAAATCCACTGTGAGAACAGATGATTGAGTGATGGCTGTGTGTGTGTCTGTGTGTGTGTGTGTGTGTGTGTGTGTGTGTGTGTGTGTGTGTGTGTGTGTGTGTGTGTGTGTGTGTGTGTGCTGTATTCTTTGCACGTTATGCACTGTCTCTTGTAAATCATTTTTATGCGATGAACACGTAACCGCAAACAATCCAGGATGCAAGTCCCCCCATTAGCATTCTGCTTCTCATAATGCATTTTGAAAGATGCATTGCTTGAAGTTAACATATGCACACAAACATCAAATACACACACACACACACAAACACATGATAATAATAAAAACAAGGCAGTATTTCTTTCATTTTCCCTCCTTCGCTACACCCCCATCCCCCCTCCCCCCACCCAGTTATTGCATGTGGCAATTCGCCATGACAGATCGCCAGTCTTGCCTAATAGTTCTTTAATGACTTCATTAAATTGTGTTGTGCAGCTTATGATTGTGCTGCCAATTTGTCAGCGTGGGTAAAGTCCGGGCGCAAGGGATGCCCCACTTTTATTTGTGAATTAATTGGACATCGACTGTGCTGCGGTTCTCCGACCCCCTCCCCATCATGGCAGACAGGACACAGATTCCCAATCAGAGACACAAACGGGACCGGCCAAAATATGTGCAGCAGCTTAAAACAGTTTTATGTGGAGTGTTTATTTACAAACAACGTCATAATTAGCTCATAAAAGTCAATGAAAGTGGGAAGCATTTTACTGTTCTGATTGTTTTCATTGACAAAAGTGTGTCATGTGATTTATTTTTAATCTTTAAAGCCAAACATGAATTTACAGCACAAGTAGGCCATTATTAAAAAAGAATAATGTAATATACATATATATAGCTATTCATTTCAAAGAGCTTCCTTTTCATTGGGAGGGATTCAATTGTTTCTTCTGATATTGATTCCAGTATCTGTTCAGACACTGATAGCAGTTTAAGTATGGGCCTGTGAAAACACCTAAAATGCATTACGGAATATCGACTAGTTTGCCAGTCAATGCCCCGATCACAAAATTGAACCAACTGGCCCGAAAAATTTGACGATCTGTAATTTAACCCAAAATATTCTTTTTTATATGAAAATATCTTGCAAATAAATAACAAAATATCTCTTAACTTAGTAGCATGGCTTTTTCTAAGAATGGACTTAGTAAACAAACCTCTGACTCTGTGTGAAAGAAAACAAGACGTCTATTTACTGTTTCTCCCTTTATGTCCATGGGTGTTTAGTTGCCTACACCAGACAGCCACATGATTACGAATAAAATGCCGGCATATAATATATCACTGTGCTCTTGCACAGCGGGGGCGTCTTCATTTCTTGTTGTGGAGAGCCGTGCTTAGCAATAACACGCTGCAGCATCAGACTTCCAGCCCCCTCCTTCCTCCTCCCCTTCATGTTCTTCCAGGCAGGGAGGCCTGTCTGCGGGCTGATGGATGAGCAGCAGCACCGAGCAGTGCATCCCGCCCTGGCCCCAGGCCATGCCCCCTCTGTCACACACACTGATCTCCCATCAGCCCCTGTGCTCTCACCCTTAATGGTCAAGGTTAGGATTAAGACAGAGAAAATCTGATCTTGGGTCAGCCACTCCAGGTACCTGGAGGGTAGGTGGAGATTGAAGAAATGATAGAGATGAGTTTAGGAAAGTGGGATGATTTAAAGCATGAGAAATTGGATTCTGGAAAGGGGAAGATAGTGTGAAAGGAGAGGAGGAAAGGAAAGAGAGCGTTTTGTATAACCAACAGAGAGAGAGAGAGAGAATACTGGAAGGTTCTTTTTTCTGCTCCGGGCTCAGCAGCCGAGCCCTTTTAAAACCATTAGAGGCAGGATATTTGTCATATTATGTTATTAGATTAGCCGGGACCTCTAATGAAAGCTGTGGCAATTTGTCAGCCTTATGGATAGCTCCATCCACCACCACTATTTATCAACTGGCACCCCATCTCACCCAATCCACCCCCATCCTCAACACACACACACACACACACGCACACACACACACACGCACACACACACAGTCACAGCTAAACTGCACCCCAATCTGGATGGGCCTGGAGAAATGGATGGAGTCTGTAATGGGATTCCAATGCTAAACATCCCGCCTAGTGTTTTTTGCCATTTGGGGTGAGCACACTATTCTGAGCCTGATCGCCCAGAGGGATCCAGCGTTAGATTATTTCAAGGTTTTTTTCTCCCCCCTCCGTTCTTGGACGGAGCTGTCTCACTACATTTATCTTAAAGCATGAGAGGAGAAGTGATGCTGCAGCTGCTGTTTGCTGCACATGGAGCATCCTCTCCTGCTGCTGCCTTGCCTTTGATCTTGATCTTAGTTTACTTTGAGGTGGGGCTTATATGGAACGTAGAAGTTTGAAAATTACAAAACTTTTTCAAGGAGTTTTCACAGATTAAATTGGTTGATGAAGGCCACATATGTTTTGGTTTTCACTGCAGGTTCTTCCCTAAAAAGTGATTATATCATCAATGATGTAAAGGTTTCACAGTAAAGCTGAAATTCAGTCTGTAGTGCTCTATTTAAAGTAATGAAAGCTCACACTTAAAGCCTGCCAGTAGCTGAAGTTTGTTACCTAATCCAAAAGTTTCTGTCACACCAACTAATCCTCTTTGCGCCTCTACCTCTCCTCCCTGTAGCAGTGAGGAACGACCGGAACAAGAAGAAAAAGGATGAGAAGAAGCAGGAGTGCACGGAGAGCTACGTGCTGAGTCCCGACACGGAGCAGATGATCGACAGGGTTCGCAAGGCACACCAGGAAACTTTCCCGTCACTCTGCCAGCTGGGAAAATACACTACAGTAAGCAGCATAACAAACACTTAGTTTGTCAACTTTTATCTGCTGCACAGTTTTATCTTGATATATACGTCTGCTCTTCTCCTTTCAGAGTAATAGCTCAGAACGACGTGTTTCTCTGGACGTAGACCTGTGGGACAAGTTCAGTGAACTCTCCACCAAGTGCATCATAAAGACGGTGGAGTTTGCTAAGCAGCTGCCAGGTTTCACAACGCTCACCATCGCCGACCAGATCACCTTGCTCAAAGCCGCCTGTCTGGACATCTTGGTGAGAACAACCTGGTATTTTTCATCCATAAACCTCCATCACCCTAGTCATTTTTAAAGACTTAAAAATGTGGCTGTACGAAATATTACCCAGGTTAAAAGGTACTAAGCTTTTTGTCTTTGCTGTGTCCAGATACTCCGGATCTGTACGCGCTACACGCCAGAGCAGGACACCATGACTTTCTCAGATGGACTCACGCTAAACCGAACTCAGATGCACAATGCAGGCTTTGGCCCCCTCACAGACCTGGTTTTTGCCTTTGCCAACCAGCTCCTTCCTCTGGAGATGGATGATGCAGAGACAGGGCTACTCAGTGCCATCTGTTTGCTGTGTGGAGGTATGGAAAGAATGTCCCATATACTTAATAAACATCTCTTCTGAATGTGATGGTCTGAAAATGCCCCAAACTGTGCAATAAAATCATAGACTGGGTGAAATAGCAGAGTGGCTTTTATCTCTGTTTGAGCCCCATCTAGTGGCTAACTGTTATTATTGTCACATTGTTTCTGTACTCTGTGTCTTAACCCACAGATCGTCAGGACTTGGAGCAGGCGGAGAAGGTGGACGTCCTGCAGGAGCCACTTCTGGAGGCGCTGAAGATTTATGTTAGGAGGAGGAGACCCCACAAACCGCACATGTTCCCCAAGATGCTCATGAAGATCACTGATCTAAGAAGCATCAGTGCTAAAGGTCTGTTGTTTTTTTCTTACCTATGTACTTTTCCATTACAGATTATTTTATAATTACTTATATAAATTATAATTTAAAATAACGTTGATCTTTTTACATTCTTTTCTGCAGGAGCTGAGCGCGTCATCACCCTGAAGATGGAGATCCCTGGCTCCATGCCGCCTCTTATCCAGGAGATGCTGGAGAACTCAGAAGGTCTGGAAAGTGGGGCAGCAGGTGGCCGGCCCAGCGGCGCCCCCCCAGGCAGCTGCAGCCCCAGTCTGTCACCGAGCTCTGCCCAAAGCAGTCCAGCCACACAATCGCCGTGATAACGGCCCCTCTTTTTATTTTTCCACACAATGCTCTCTGCCTCCTTCCTTGACGTTTCTACGGGGGTGGGGGGGGGGTGAAGGAGGCGAAGGAGGGGGGAGTTTGAACCTGAACCTTTAACCTTCTCCTCTCCTAAGGCACCAACACCACCTCCTGATTAGCTTCTCCTCACTCTAGAGCTTCGTGCTGATGTGAGGGGAGGTGAGGCTGAGGCAGGATAGGGGGACCTGGATGCCTCCAAGAGACTACACCGAAAACACTGCTGATGACTCCTCCTCCTCCTCCTCCTCATCCCCTCCACTGCTCCTCCCTTCTTCTCCAAAACACTCATGGAAACAAATCTAGGTGCAAGAGAGAGCGGGTGGAGCACTATGGGATGGATGTATGAACAAGGACAAATGCATACAGACTGACTTGACCAACACCAGACACTTTTTTGTTGTTCTCTGAGGCAGACTGCAAGTTTGGGACTCGTCAAAAGACCCCCCCCCCCCCTCCTCAAAGACTCTGGGTCTTTTCTCTTTTTCCAACTTAAAAAAAACAGATTTCGTACAGAAGATATATAAATATATATAGAAAGTTAAGGAACTATTGTGATTGACATGTCCAGAGCGGAGCTACAGGTCGACATGAGGACATGTTTTCTGAGATTATTACTTGTTGTACTCCTTCACTGTTTCAATCTTTTCATACACATCGAGAGTATTGAGAGAGACGTTTCAGTTTTATCACATTTGTACATTATTCTAATTAACATAAAGCAAAAGATGTTTCTCTCCACATGCAAACAGATAAACACACAAACACAAACGTGCACAGAAAACAAGTTGCAATGAATATCACCGACTATTCCAGGTTGGATTTGTTTTCCTTTTTTGTTTTTCTTTTTTTTTTTTGCTTCCAAGAGAATGGAAAAAAAATGATTGTATGAACTTGGTTGTATAATATGGTCACAGGTCCTTTCAAGAAATCAAATTAATGAAGATTCATTATTAAGGTGTATTTTAAGTAGCCTTTGAGTTTGTGTATATAAGCTGTATTCATTTCTTTAAAACTATGAAGAGTTTTAGGCTTCACCTGATTTTTTTTAAGAATACCTTTTATGTGTTTTGTTTATAGGTTTGTGATGCAAGCAAAGACTTTTATGAGCACATTTTACTGAAGGAAGGTCTTTCATGTTTTGTGTCCTACTAAATACTGAACAGACCCTTAACCAATCACTGGCTGTTCAGGATGTGGCTTTCACAAACGATTTCAACCTTTCCCTGCCCTCCCCTGTCTTCACTTTTAAAACCTGTTTTTAAGAACAGTAGATAACAAAGTAGCACTCCAGTCGGGGCATAGCTTTTTTTGGCAATGTAGCAGAAAGAGATGGTGGAAAATGGTTCAAGTGAGCAAACCAGCTTCAAAGAGTTAAAATGTGAAGAATGGTGTACATACACACTGTATTAAACACAAGAGATTCTCTGTATTCTCTGAATGGATCGATAATCTACAGTGGATGAGAAAGGACTAGAATGTAGTGATCTCCCTCCGCTCCGTCAGACAACGAAGGTCCGTACTGTGATGTTTGTCAACCAAACCCTCACAAATCTCCCCCAGAAACCTGTGGTAAAAACAACTATGTGACTTTTTTGCCGAATACAGAGTAAACCTCACCCTGTGACTCACTTTTACGCCAAAACGCCTTCACCGCTAACACACACGTCATCGAAACCATCGTTACTGTACACACGCCAATGTCTCAGGAAGGAATCATTTTGTGTGCTTGGCCTGTTCTTTGTATTTGTTCTGTGCTGCACCTCCTACCCCTCCTTTCACAGATGCACACACACTTCTGCTACTGAGCCCCTGAATTTTTTTCTTCAGTCACTTCATTTTGTTAAAACCTGGCAGACCAGGAATTGTGCAAGAGAGACCCCGACCCTGACCCCCTGCAGACGTAACGACATAGGATGCCAGTGTGGAGTCTCTCTAAGTCGTTCATGTGTTTGTTTTTATTTGTACGGTCAAAGCTGCTTTTCATCATTTACAGTAGGACTTCACCTGTCCAGAACAGCGCACAACGTTTTCCCTCCACGGCTAATCTGGAATAGCAACAGACACAGCGTCAGTTTGAGAAGTATGGAATATGTTGCAATTTTTGTCAAGATTATCAAGCGACTTTGGAAAAAAATAAAACAACAAAAAAAGATTAAAAAAAATAAAACCAACATTTAATAATTATTAATTGTGTCTGTGTTGTTTATTTGTGTCATTTCCATTCTCTCCACAGGGGTCTACACCAAATCTACCTCATTTACAAATAAAGTGACCTTACCTTACATTAGGGGTGTTCTCTGTTGATTTTAATGCATCATAAATGTGGAAAGAAGAAGTTGAGGAAGAATCAGAATTCCTCTTCTTCTTTTCCATTTACTGTAGATCTTTTTTTTTTTTTTTTTTTTAAAGATAGCTTACAGGAGATCACATATCACTGTGACTATTTGAACTCCATCAGTCACTATAAAATACTTGACCAAGAATCTTCCTAACAATGACAAAGTTTACATGATAACTTTAATAAGGAAATTACAGATTCTTCCTCTTAGGAGTTGAAATAATTTGCAGTGAAACACAGTTGTTCACAAAACGTTCCTCTCCAATTTCTTGCAGCTACCTTGTGTTGTTTCACCAAGGTTAATTGAGGTTAGTTTCAGTAGGCCTTGTATGAAGAACTGTATGACAGATACTACAGAGTGAGTTGACTGTATGTTCAAACCATTTCCCTTTGATGTCACTTGTTGCTGTTCAGCAAATTAATGTCAGCTTTAAAACTAAAGAAAATAGTAATATAATAGAAATTACATCTATTTGAAAATCACATTATCCACAACAGGCAAGGTCAGACTGAATAGATGGCTGTTTGAAGGTCAACTCTAAAATATAAAGCCTGTGGTGCTGTGTTCTTTGAATGAGATATGTATAGCTCACTGTGTCAAGACGAACGTCACACCAAGATCATAGTCACAGTTAAGTGGAGAAAAATCTATACCTGAATTCAGGCCTATAATGTTTAGCTTCCAAACTAACACCAAACAAATTATTTACCAACAACATTATTGCATTGTGGAAGGATATATTTTTTTAAATCTGAAATTGTCTCTTAAACAAACTTCATACATTGTAAATTAAATTATCAGAGCCCAATCATTTGTTAACAAGCATAGTAAAATAGCATTTATGTGTGCCTGTACGGAAAAAAACAACAACATCCATTTAGGTGTCTCAGAAATCAAGCCATTAAACCAGATAGGCTAAACGTAATATAATATAACAATAACTCCCAGGTGACAATCTGCATGTAGCCGTGGCCTTTTTTTAGAAAACCATTTGATTCTGACTGTGTACAAAATGTTTGGTTTTTGTTTTGTTATTATTATTAATCTTAAACGTGATTTTCAAGAGGCCCAGTGATTGCGCTGTCCTGGCTCAGGAAACACCTCCCGGTAAAATGCCCCGCCCTCCTGTAGAGACTGTGACGTTTCAACCAATCAAAACCCTTCGCGCGGAATTTCAAACATTTTCAAATCAGCTTCCCTTTACCGAAGTGAGATTGTTCCGCTCAATTTGTAAACAAAATAGTCCCTTTATGAAATGGAAGTTAAGAATGATTAGACAAACCAAATCAACGCGTATATAGAAAGAAGTACATGTACCAAAAATATACAGTGTATGATTACACATGAGAAAATACGTTTTTTTAGTATATTTTTTTTAGATTAGTGTCTATATGCATTGCGGCGGAGTGATACGACGGCATCGCTGGGAGAAGCGAGAGGCGACAAGTGACGGCTGTTTAAACTAGCTTCCGTTAGCTATTCGCCAAAGTACATTGTGGTGTAAGGTAAGATGTCGACTGTATTTTTAGTCTGATAAAATACTAGTGAACCCCCTCTTCGCCACATCACGGTTGATGTTTATGGAGTACCAGAGGTTGACTTATCTCTAAACGGACTTACAGGTAAGGCAAATGTTACAACGCTTACAAATGATGTTCTGTTTGTGGTAAAGTTTTGTCCCCACAGTTAAAGTAGTCTAGACTTTGAAAACGGATTTAACACGCTACAACGAAAAACGTACATTTCTTGTTTGTTAGCGAAGCAGAGCTGTTAAAGTATTTAAATAAGTCTTTGCTAACAGTTTATCGTTACTATCGTGATGTCACTGCACGTGGGCTGTCGCCGTTTTCACGGTGTACACTAAACGACGACCTTGTAACGATAATGTACTATTTTAAGTTAACGTGAACGTTACCTTACGTTAATCTATCTGTTAGTTTTTGCAACATAAACTTGCCACAAGCTATCATACATTAACCAAGGTTTACACGAAGGTCACGTCGCTTAGCTTAGAAACAAAGCTTTTCTAACACATGTATTATTTCTTCTTTAAATGTGTACCTTTGGTCAATCTACTCTTCACTGATTTAACATCTTTGACTGTAGTTTGCTCCTTTGTCCAGTTTTGACACCCTGGGTTTTTTTGCTTATGTTTTAGGTAACGTTGCGAAAATGCCATTACATGGGAAAATAGTCGTGATAAAGAGGAGCGGAGGAGATGGGACTGAGTTCCCTCTTACTGCAACATGCTTGTTTGGAAGGTGAGATCATTAAAGTGTTATTATTCTTTTGGACCATCATGTATTGTTATGTCACTTCAGATGAAATTACCTCATGGCCCATAAATAATGAGTTCTTCTATGTGTTAACCACAGTAAACAGGCACATGTTTTAAAAAAGGTTTACTTTGTCTAAGTATATTAGAGCTGTTTTATCCCATGTTGGTTTTGAGGCGGTCCGTGTCCTGCTGACGTCACAGTCTAAAGTACATGTCTGCACCTGTACTTGCATCAAGCACAAAAGACTATACTGTATATTCAAACCTCTTAGTCACAAGTTCACTTTTCTTTTGGACCAACAAACGTTTTATCCAATGCTAATAAACAAGTTTCATTTGCATCATTTGTGATCAGCATATGTCTTTGGTTGACACGTTTGTTTCTTTGTAATCTCACAGGAAGCCCGACTGTGACATTCGTATTCAGCTTCCTCAAGTCTCCAAGGAGCATTGCAGGATTGACTTGAATGAAAATAAAGAGGTAACACATACCGATACTTGTGATCTTAAAAGGATAAATGGGATCATGAGGTAGAAAATAACTGTCTTCATACTTGTTTATATATTTATTTAAATACATGTTCGCATCTTACTTTTTTAGATGCATAAAATCCCACTGCTAAGGTCATTGGTGTATTCATTGTTGGAAATCCTGACTTGGATGGATGTAGATGCCTAGTTGATGCTCACAGTCTGCACTGAGCTAGTCGTTTTCTGTTTTTAAGGATATCCTCTTGTTTGTCTTTCACAGATCATTTTGACTAATCTGAGCTCAGTGAATCCAACTCGTGTCAACGGGGAGGCTTTGCAGCAATCTGAACGTTTGAAACATGGAGATGTGATAACTATAATTGACCGTTCTTTCAGGTGAGAATCAAGATAAATATTTAATCAGAATCACCAGATTTTTTTTTTTGTGCCAGCAATTGATCTTAAATATCGACAATACGACTCTGAAGAGCAATATTACTTTAGTGATTTTTCTTTTAGTATCGACCAACATGATGCAAGGTCCAAATGTGTAGTGCAGTGTTATACTCTTGCTAGATTATTCAGTTACTCACTAAAGATATGAATCTTCTGCTTGCCTGTGGTATCTGAACAGACCATCTACAAATACAAAGTACAGTCAGAATGTGTTTATATTGCATGAATAGTGGATACAGTCAACTTGAAAAATGCAAAATCTCATCATGCATGTTACCATTACATGGACATATGTAACACAAGCCTTTTTCTCACTTCAGGTTTGAGTACCCTCCAGCACCCACACCAAAGAAGAGGTCCTCTGTCGGGGGCAAAACTGAGACCTTAAAAGTAAATTACTAATTTATCTTTTCATTGTAGAAAACTGCAGTCTACCAAACATCTTGTATTTGCTAACACTCCTGCTAAAATTCAGTGTTGCATACATGTGCTGATTGAAGTGTCCTTTGCTCAGGTTCTTCAAGATCAGCAAGTGGGAGACTCTGTCCCCTCTGAAACAGGAGAGAAGAGGATCTCTCAAGTGTCCACAGGTGAGACCATGTGATGTCAATAACTGTTTGTCTCTGAAGACAATGCTGCAAGTTATTCTGTGGAATCATACAATAAAAATTCATATTGCAGATTATTTAAATGATTGAATTAGATTTAAAAGTATGAGTCAACACCGTGTCCTACTTTTTGATTACAGGTCATTGTAATATTGAACTAACATTTTTCTCAGTTGATTATCTAAGTCCCTGTCTCTAAACCACTCTGCTCACTTGATTACAATTTTTTTCAAACTTTCTAGTATACAACTGTTTTAATGTGAAGTTCATTTGTTCTCTCGAATTAAGACCCTCACCTCAAAGATGGAACTAACCATGACAACATCCAGCGATCCCTGGAAAAAACTGTGGAGATGGAGACCAAGGAGGAGGGGAGCCAGCTGCAAAGCAAAACCGCCTCCCCCTTCAACGACCTGTATCAAATGATCAAGAAATCTCTGGATGTCAAGACCCCCCGGAAATCAGCCGCCAGTCTGCTTCAAACGCCAACCTCGAGGTTTTGCACTCCAAAACCTGCTTCCGCCAGGAAAAGTGATGGAAAACCTGTCCTCTCCACCGAAGACAAGATCACTCCTAAAAAGGACGAAGCTAAAGTCTCTCCAGTGGATGAAGTTGAGACGGAGACTGAAAAAATAAGCATTCAGACCCCGAAGTCTGTTAAGAAGCAACGGCGGTCCTCCCAGACTGCAACAGAGACACCGCGAGCTGAACCTGAAAATTCTGCCAAGTCTGAAACACCTTCACCTCAGAAGAGAATCCGTACACCTCCCCAGAGGTTTACTGTGGGTGAAGTTGTTGAACAAATCTGCGCTGGTTCTCCCAAGTCCCCCACGAGAAGGAGAAGCAAGGAGGCCTCACCAGCAGGGATAAAAGATCAAGCAAAGCAAGAGGTGACTTCTCCCAAAGCAGAACATAAAAGAAAGGCGTCACCAAGAAACTCAGGGAAAGTTGAAAAAGGTAATACATTTTATATTGTTCGTCTTCAAATTCACAGGTTTTATATATTTTAATATTACTGATGTATAATCATTTTCTCAATTAACTTTTCAGTTAAAGAGGCGTCCAAGAAACGTAAAAGTGGAGAACTTGGCAGTGACTTGCCCAAGTCCCAAATGAAGAAGAAAAGGGTTTCCTTTGGAGGTCAACTGAGTCCTGAGTTATTCGACAAACGACTTCCTCCTGACTCTCCGTTACGCAAGGGAGCCGCTCCTCGAAGAAGCTTGAGTCTATTTAGGCCTAAACAGTCGCTCCTTAGAAGAGCATCAGTTATTGGATTGCTAAAGGTAAGACTTCAGACAAGGACATTGACTCAAGTAGTGTGACATTAAATTATATCTGTTGCTAATCATGTTGGTTTTTTTTTTTTTTAGGAACAAGAGCTACCAGAAAGTCCAAATGCAAAAAGTCCTGCCAAATCGAAGACTCCACCCAAGAAGGCCAAGAGTGCATCTCCTAAAACTCCTACGCCTACAAAGAAGTCTCCCAAATCAAGATCCCCATCTCCCAAGGCAGCAACTCCCGCCACAAAATCCCCCAAATCCAGATCTCCCTCTCCAAAAGCAGCAACTCCTGCACCGAAGACTCCAAAATCCAAGTCGCCATCTACCAACAAAATGGAAACTCCGAAGAGCACCAGACAGACCCCCACAGTGCAGGGGCGCTTCTCTGTGTCACGCATCATCACACCTTCTCCAGGAGCAGAAGAAGCTGTTACTGATGAGATGCCTTCAGTCACTGTTACTCCTAAACTACCTCTGGGGAGGAAGAGCATCGTACGCAAGACGCCGAAGAGTGCTGTAAAAGTAATGGTCAGAAGAAGCGGCATTTCACGTGCATCTATGAAGGGTATGTTGACTCTGACATCTACTATAGATCTCTTTTACACATAGAATCCAATTTCAAAGTTAGTCTTTATAGCTCAAGAGCAATGCTTACCGCCTTTCAGCTTTTAAATTTACTTTTCAGCTTTATGACATCAGGGTAACTTCCTATATCAGCTACAACTAACTAGCTTTAACTTGTAAAATGATCATTCTGTTGACCGGTGAAAGAATTTCTAGAAACAATTACAAACTTTACTCAAGTATTCTCTTTTTTCAGCCAAAAACTCCTGGGCTGAGATTGTGAAGTTTGGACAACCTAAGCCTCAGGTGGCAGCTCCTGCCAAGAAAGCAGTCATCAGGAAAACAAAGAAGAAGGCAGCTGTGCCCAAACCACAGGTATAGTGAGACAGGGTGCATTTAAAGGTATAATATTTGACTTGTATTGTGTAACTGTTGGAGTAGATGTTGTGTCTCTAAAAGCAAAACAAAGCTTTTCTTTAACCAAACCATCACGGTCCCTCAATGCACCGCTTTCCCTCCTCCACACCCTCAGTGTTCAGTCCAAGTGCAGACGTGTGTAGGACTGATCTCCATTCAGACAGGCATTCCAAAGCTTATTTGGTTTTTAACTCCGCCATTATGCCTCTACATGCAGCTTCCCCGAGTGTCTACTCTACCTAACTTCTTATAACTAAACAGAAAAAAGGACATGATGTCTGTCTTTCTTAATCTTACAGACTCCTGCTAGAGCACTCCCTGGCCACGTAAGCACTGGCCACGCTTGTTCCCCTGTTACCATTGTGGTTAGCAGAGCCCAGAAACAGAAGTTGATACAACCAACTGGTGCCGCACCACGCCTGGTCACCAACATCGCTGTCCTGAAAAAGAACATGAAAATGGACGAGGACTTGACCGGTAATTAAAGCGTTTACATTCTAACAAATGGCAACAGGAATTTTGGTGATGTACTTTTGACATCAACGTTAAACAAATGCATGCGTTTTGTATTCAGGGGTTTCCGATATGTTTAAAACTCCCGCAAATGAAAAGAAGATGAGGTCTGTTATTGATGAAAGCAGCACCATGAAGACACCGATGGGAGGTCTGGAAACGCCTTTGGTTGCACCATCCGTGCTGAACACACCGGAGGAGCCAGGTAAACATTGTGAACCCAAAGCATGCACGTTACATTTAGCACATTGGGCCTCATTCAACAACCGATCTTTAGAACAAATTTGTTCTTCAATCCTACTTACAAACTTTTGAAGGAGATTCTGGGATTCATTTTTTCTTCTGTGGGATTTGTTCTTAGGTAAGAACACAATCTACCAACACAAAATTAATAAAATCAAATATTTAATACTATATACAAATTTTATGATCATGCAAATCCGAGTGGTCTTTTAAAATAAAGAAAATACACGACACTACAAACATACATTAGTTATGTTTATTGTATCCTATGTGTCTTTTTTTGTGTTCCTGTGTAACCGTTACTCAAACTTGCTGACTAAAACGTCTTGTCTGCTTCGGACCGCAGTAGTACCTCCACTTCACAACTTAAAAAGTTTCTTCTCCGTTAGAAGTCCCGTGCTCCGCCGACGGCGTTTTCAGCGCTCCATCAGGCATCTTAGGCAACCTTAATTTTTGCTACCAGCATATGTGTCTGCAGGGCCCCGCACTCATGAACGTTTACAGAGAACGAGCAGGGAGGCATGATTGGTTCATCAAATTCGTACCACATGGCAGACATTGTTTTTACAGGCTACAGATGGAGGATCTTTTTTTCGTTCCTTTTTCAGAGCACATGAATTATTAATTTCCATCAGGACCTAAAGACAATTTCAACCACAATCTTAAAAAGTGCATCTGGAGAAAATGACCAACCCTGCCTTTAAGAAAAAACTTAAAATTCTTAAGAAGATATTGGTGAATGGGGCCCAATGTTCTTAGACTAAAGAGTGGGGATGTAACAATAACTTGCAACACAATTCAAATCAATTAGACAAAATGTATTGCAACACTCTTTACTTTTTTTTAATCAGCACCACAAACTGCACAACCTCAAAGTTAAAAACTGGTCACTGAAATTATAAAGGGGAAAAAAGTTTTGACTTCAGTCTTTCTATATAAAGAAATTATAATTGTAATAAAAGCGTGTCTTGAACCCAGCACACTGGTAGTATTTAATCGTAGGCTTAGTGTACAGTTCCACCCCTACTAAAGAGTTAGTCACATGTTGCTTGTTGTGTTATTAAATTAGTATAAACGTATCAAATGTGACTTGTTTCACAGGAGAGATGATGGTATCTCCACTCGATGTTTCAGTCAAAGACAGACGGTACAACAGTGAGGCAGTCCAGCGCCTCCTGGAGGGAGATCAAGACTCGAGCTTTGTCACAGACGTTCCTGCCTCAGAGACTTCCTCTGATGATCCCGTTGAACAGCAGTGCACAGATGTGAAGATCGCCTCTGTATCAACTCCTAAACAGAAGCCCGAATTACCGGACTGTCTTACCGGAGGGAAGAGAGTTATGAAGACGCCGAAACAGAAGGCAGAACCTGTGGAAGACCTTAGAGGGAGACTTCTGAAAACTCCCAAACAGAAGCTGGAACAGCAAGAGTGTCTCACCGGAGTGAAGAGGATCATGAGGACCCCGAAACAGAAAGCAGAGCCCATTGAGGACCTGAGAGGGAAGATTCTGAAAACTCCAAAGCAGAAACTTGAACAACAAGAGTGCCTCAGCGGAGTGAAGAGAATTATGAAGACTCCCAAACAGAAGCCTGAACAGCTTGACTGCCTCACTGGAGTGAAGAGAATCATGCAGACCCCACAACAGGAGGTGGAACCTCTTGAAGACATCAAGATAAAACTTCTGGAGACTCCCAAACAGCAGCCTGAACAGCTTGAGTGCATTACTGAAGTTACGGACATTATGCAGACCCCACAACAGGAGGTGGAACCTCTTGAAGATGTTAAAGAAAAACTTCTGGGGACTCCCAAAGCTCCAGAGGCCGGGGATGCTGGTATGGAGACACCAGTACACATCGAAGAATCTGAGGCTGTCTCTGAAGTGACAGAAATGAAAACTCCAAACGTGAAGAGCTCCCCACCAGCCTGTCTCACTGGTATGAAAAGAAGCATGAAGACGCCCAAGGAGAAGAGTGAACCTGTGGACGAGAACTTTGGTATCCAAACACTCATGAAAACACCCAGACAAGTGGAAGACTTTGAGGGACTTCAGGAGCAAATGGAGGAGCCAACGATTCATCCCACTGGACAGCAGGACACAGAGGAGGTAATTAATGGAAGCACTTTGATTATTATTTCACCTCTTTGTACTGGAAGTTTTAGTTTAGCTTTTAAGATTTTGGAAAGAATTTGGCAGCCAAGTGTCGCCAGAAACAAATGAGGAACAGCCATATGAAAAAACTCTAAATACAAATACCTTTCTTGCATGGAAGGAGCTAATTTACCTCAATACCAAACTTTATTTTTTCACATTTAAATTAGATAGATAGATAGATAGATAGATAGATAGATAGATACTTTATTGATCCCGAGGGAAATTCAAATTAAATGAAATAAGAACAGTTACAGCTGAACACGCTGCAATTTACACCTATCACTGTTATAGTTGTAGTCCTAACATTAGGCATCTCTTTCTTGATCAACCATCTTTCCTTCTGGCTTTGTCGTCTAAAATGTCTTTTTTTTTCTTCCTTTTTTAATATACAGGTTGAAGCCCAAACAGACTCTGACTGTGCTGCAGAAGATGTAAAAGGTTAGTGGAAGTTAAGGTTCAAAAGAATTTTGAAGGAGCAATATGTAACTCTGACACGTAGCGTTTCAAATGAGTACTGCAGTCCAAATTCAAAACAATGGACAGAGCTGTCCAGTTGGCTCTTGTTGGTTTGCCGTGATAACTGGTCTTATATCTGGCAAAGCGAGGGGCATAAAAAACGGCTGCGTGGAGGTGACTTGAACCCACCTACCCTCTCTGGCCAAAACAAACACGGACCATTCCAGACCAGAATCCAAACTTAGCAGGAGGTCATACTGGCTGCTGCATTGTTTACAGAGAAGCCAGCACTTTAGCATAGCATGTTTCCTTAATGTCTGATGAGAAAGTAAGGTCATTTTATGATTTAATTCAGTAGATAACTAACATATTGCTCCTTTAATTTTAGATGTAATAATAGGATGACTTATGTAAGTTACATTAGCAACAATCATGAGCTGATTTTGGTCTTCTGTCTCCCTAAACAGAGCTGGACTTCACTCTGGAGGAGCCACAAGACAATGTGCCA
This sequence comes from Tautogolabrus adspersus, assembly GCA_020745685.1. Lineage (NCBI taxonomy): Eukaryota > Metazoa > Chordata > Actinopteri > Labriformes > Labridae > Tautogolabrus > Tautogolabrus adspersus. Next base: position 9,821,450 of record CM036554.1, on the reverse strand, counting down.
TCTGTGACTGATGATGTTCCCCAAGTTGACCTGGAAGGAGGTATGTTCTTTATTTTTTCTTTTTCTTTTTTGCTGAAGTGACAAACACTTAAAATGATTAAAGGAACAGCATAGGACATGATACAGGAACAGGAATTCTGCATATCAACTTCTTTAAACTCTAAAAGGTTCATTTGTTGACTGTAAGAAGCACAAAAGTTTTGGTATATTTCTGTTATGTTTACGACTAAATTTCACACCTGAACACAAATAACTTCAAAACTCACTCAAAGAATTTGGCTTTTTTCCCCTCTGGTGTATGATCCTTTTATATAAACCCTTCATTAAATATACTGCTTCCGTTATCCTTTTAGAAGTAGATGTAAAAGAAGTTTTCACTGAAGACCACTTTGAGGAGGCGCCAAGAGATGATCATGAGAAAACATCCGAGGCCATGGACACTGTTTGTCAAGAAGCTGGTGATGAGATCAAACTTGAGGAGCAGGATGCAGTCGATGAGATTTTGTCTGAAGAACAACCTAAACTGGAGACGGCAACTGGCAATGTCATGGAAACAGAGACATCTGTCTCAGATCCTGAAGCCCAAACACCTGTAACCAAGACCTTACCAGAGGTGGAGGAAGCAACTTTGACCGTCACAGAAATGGAACCAACCGCCTCAGATCCTGAAGCCCAAACACCTGTAAACGAGACCTTACCAGAGGTGGAGGAAGCAACTTTGACCGTCACAGAAATGGAACCAACCGCCTCAGATCCTGAAGCCCAAACACCTGTCACCGAGACCTTACCAGAGGTGGAGGAAGCAACTTTGACCGTCACAGAAATGGAACCAACCGCCTCAGATCCTGAAGCCCAAACACCTGTCACCGAGACCTTACCAGAGGTGGAGGAAGCAACTTTGACCGTCACAGAAATGGAACCAACCGCCTCAGATCCTGAAGCCCAAACACCTGTAACTGAGACCTTACCAGAGGTGGAGGAAGCAACTTTGACCGTCACTGAAATGGAACCAACCGCCTCAGATCCTGAAGCCCAAACACCTGTAACCGAGACCTTACCAGAGGTGGAGGAAGAAACAACTGTCTCAGATCCGGACCTTGGGAAGAAACCTGTAAGAGGCAGAAGGGCCAAAACAGTGGAACCCAAAGCATCTGAGGAAATTCAAGCGACAACAGAACAACCTGAAGAGCCTGCCGTTCCCGCTCCAGTCAGAGGAAGAAGAGGGAAGAAAACTGAAGCCACTGCAGCCCCTGCTGTTAGACAGACAACAAGAGGCAGAAACACAAAGACCACTGAAAGCAAGGATGTTGAGCCCGCAGCAGAGAACAGTGAGTCTCTGCCTTCTGAAGTCACTGTGAAGCCTAAAAGAGGAAGAAATGCCAAAAAGGCTCCTGAAGATGAAGCTGAAACTGTTGATGAAGTTTCCACCACAACTATGCCCGAACCAGAGAGCCAACCGAGTCCCCCAGCAGAGGTTGACCAGGAAGCAAATGTCACTGAAGCAGCTGTGGAGGAGACTGTGATGAAGCCCAAACGCGGGAGAAGAGCTAAACAGCCTGAACAAGCAGCTCCACAGCAGAGAGATGGTGATGATGTTCCCACAGCTGACGTAGCAAATGGTATGTGACCTTATAAGGGTTTTTTTCTTCTACTTAAATGTTGTTCAGTTACTCTGAAAACCCATAAATATCTACTGAGCAAATAAAGTGTAAAAATTAGGGAATTGCTAGAGCTATTCATAGTTAAAAACAGTTCTGCGACTCATGTTCTGTAAAATCCGGTGTAAAAATAAATACAAAATGCTGAGACATAAGCTGTCATGACTGCAAGTGCAGCCTTCACCATCACCCAAGTAGACAGAATGATAGCTAGCAAGATTGCAAACTCAACATGTTGAAAAGAGATGGTACTACAATGAGCTACATAGAAACTGCACATTGCGGACTAGGCTGAACTCAAAAGAAGTTGTCACACATGAAGACAGTTGAAACTTTTTTTCCTTTCTTGGTGACTCCCAAAAACAGAGTGTGTTGTGTGTATTGTTAAAACTATACAGTACTTTCTTTAACTAATCAGATATTCAGTAGTTGAATGTCAATGTGCATTAATTTCATTTTCCCTATTTTCTTTCCTTGTATTTAAGATGCAGATACCAATGAAGTCTGCAGTGAGATGCCTGAGGTGGTGCCAAGCAAGAGTGCTGAAAATGAATCCACAGATCCCGCTGAAGCTGTTTCTGAGAGTTTACCCGTAGTGGAGGCAGAAACTCTCAAAGAAACCGTTGCAGCTACCATTCAGAAGAAGCCTGTTAGAGGCCGAAGGGCAAAAACAGTGGAATCCAAAGTTGAGGAAAAACAAGAAGCAGAAACAGAACACCACGAAGAGCCTGCTGCCCCTGCTCCAGTCAGAGGAAGAAGAGGGAAGAAAGCTGAAGCTGCTGCACCAGCTGCTGTTAGGCAAACAACAAGAGGCAGAAACACAAAATCTCAGGAAAGCACCTCTGATGAGCAACCTGAAGTGGTGCCGGAGAACACTGTGGAATCAACCCAGATAACCAAGGATTCCTCTGAGGTGTTGACTGAGCAGACTTCTACAAATGATACCCATGAAGAGGATAAAGATTCTGAACCCCCTGCAGAGGAAGCTGCTGTTAAACAGGTCAGAGGGAGGAAAACTAAACAAACTCCTGTTGAACAGCAAGGGCCAGAGAAACACGAAGTATCTAATGAAGAGGAGCCAAAAGCAGAGGCTGAACCTCAGAAGTCCGTTCCTACTGTTGTAAAACCCAGAAGAGGAAGGAAGACCAAACCAGAGACAGGTGAACAAAATGAGGAGGCAGAAGATTCTGTTGTCGCTGTGGAGACCAAACAACCAGCTCAACCTGCAGTCCGCGCTAAGAGGGGAAGAAACACCAAGAAGGAAGAAGAAAAGCAAGAGAGCATTGAGACTTCTGAGTCCACAGAGCCTGCTAAAAAAGTTAGGAGACCCAGGAAGGCAGAGCAACATCATGAAGAAGCGAAGGAAGAAGTCCAAACAGTTGTACCAGAAGAAGCTCCACCTGTTGATGAAGAAGTGACAACGGAAGAGCAAGAAACGGTTGCTACAAAACCCAAGAGAGGAGGGCGCAAAACCATACAAGGTACTAAGAGTGAATCAAGCGAGGTCCCTGCTGTCAGCACAGCAGACAAACCTAAACGGGGCAGGAGAGGGAAACAAGTAACTGAAGAGGCTGTAGTTGCTGCTGTATCAGAGGAGAAACCAGATGAGGAACCAGAGGCTGAGGAGGAGGTCAATGCTGAGCCAGAAGCCCAGGTCAATAAACCAAGCCGGGGAAGGCAAACGAAAACTTCAGTGAAAAATGAGGTTTCAAAAGCCATTCCACCAAAGAGAGCCAGGCGAGGTGCAGCTGCCCCCCTTGAGGAGACCAACACTTTGACATCCAGCTTGGCAGGTGAGCACCTGACACAGCACATTTCTAAATGGCTCCAGTCGCCTCCTTTAAGTCTTAATGTTAAGTGAACTCTACCTAACAGCTTAAAACAGGAGACCAACAGTCTTTAATGCACTCAGTACTTTTAACAGAGGGCTCGAATCCAAACAGTGCTCACATGAATACCTTACAACTGATTTATTGTCTGATGATGTTGCCTTTGTTTTATTTTTATGTAATTCTGAATGTACTGCTTCGCTGTTGTCATTGTATTATTTCTGTCTTTCTCATTCTTTTTTTTTCTTAAAAGCCTCCTGTGTGTAACAAGTGTGGACAATGAGCACGTGTGTTAAAACACTTGTGATGTCCATGTCAAATCTATCTAACACAAAATCCCCTCTGGTTTCAGAGTCTGCAGCTATTTCAGTGGAGCCAGCCAAAAGGGGGAGACGGGCAGCAGCAGCAGCAAAGCCCACAACAGATGATTCCAAGGTGACCATTGGGCAGGCAACCCCTGAGGAAGAATCGAGTAGCGCTGTTGTGGAGGGGACCAAAGGCTCCAAAAGATCTGTGAAGTGGAAACCAGACTTGGAGGTCATTGAGATTCCAAAAGTAACACCTGTTAAGGCAGTGCGGGGTAGGAAATCAAAACTTGCTGACCAAGTCGAGGCTGGAAACAAAAATATGTCAAAAGATGCCAACAGTGCTGAAGAGAAGGTTCTCTCAGATGCAGCAGTCGAAGCTCAGCCCGCAAAGAGAGCCAGGCGAGGGGCAAAGGTCGTCAACGTAACCTCTGATGAAGCTGAGTCCACAAGCAAGGAGGAGAGTGTTGAGGCTGAGACTCAGCCAAAAACCCGCAGAGGAAGAGCAGCAAAGAAATAAAAGCCTTTGTATATAGTCTTAATGACTTTTTTTTTTTCCATTTTAACATCTTTTTGTACTTGTCAGGTTTTACATTGTTTGGCATTTTATTGAGTAGATTCATAGACTGAAGATGAAGCACTGCTTTTTTTTTTTCATTACCCAGGGAATCTTGTTTTAAACAGTTATGTTGTGACAAGTTGTATGTTATTCGTTTCTTCAATGTTTTACAGATATTTTTATGGTTAAAAAAGTGGTTATTAAATTTTTTGTACAATGGAAAACTTTGTCTGACTTTGTCGTACTGTTCAAAAATGTCTCTCGTGTTCTGTGCATCCTAATATGGGACTCTGATGAGTTGGATATTAGAAATGATATTAAAATTGGTTAATTCACAGCAAGTTAAACACTATTTACTATTTTTTAGGCAGGTGTATAGATGGAATATGGATTCCCAAAGTAAGTCTTGAGGTTAAGTTTAAGGCTTAAAGTTTGCAGTAGTCAATGTTCTATCTGCACAGAAAATGTAAATCAAACTCATGAACATTTACATGAAGAGTCTCAGTCAGCCAGCATTACATGATGGTCATTTTCATATTAAGCACTAAAGCTTTAAGACATTTTCATCTTTAGAGAAAGTGTTTTTATTTGGCACCTCTCACAGTTGATTTATTAAGACGTCCTTAAGACGTCAATTTCATTGTGGAGGCAGGTTGGGAAAAAGGAGCTTCCTACTCAATTCAATTCAAAAAACTTCATTTGTCCCCGGAGGGCAATTCACTACGCATTAGTGCTGTCATTAATTCGAACACTAAAGCACTCTAGATATCACCACATAATAAGTCAAACATGTGTTTGACTAAAAAGTCTCAGGACAGATAAGTGTCCTCACTATTTTCGACCTTTATCGGTACAGTGAATAAAATTGGTTCCAGCGGAACGTTTTGAAAGTCGGACAACCCGGACACATTTTCGAGTCGTACCAGAAACGAACGCAAGCTGAACGTTGGAGGGAGATTTGAGGGGCGCGTGCGAAGCAGTGGTAGTATAATTTGTCCGACGACTTTGCAGTTTGATTCATGTTTGATTAAATTGACCTCTGCCATCATGGAAACAGACAGTGACATAAAGTCGACGCCGAGAGGGTTTCATTGCACTCTGTGTAACATACCTTTACCAAACAGTAAGTATCGTTAGCTAACATTCACTTTAGCTGCACGTGAGGCATGTCAACTTCAATTACATGGACCTTGTTCCTATTTCATTTTTTAGCCCCTGGTATGTGTTTGGAGGTAATTCGCTAACAGTAGTAAAACGCAAGCCTTTACGTTGGACACAATAAAACATTACTATAACTTTTGAAAATAATGCCATTCGTTGTTCGAATACTAAGCCATAAACTCAGATTGTAATGATTGGCATACCTTTTACGTGTTTCTTGTACTATACGAGGGGCCGGTATTATTGTTAGTTTTATTATTACTAAATAGGTTCGCCAATATTTTAGAATCAACATGGGTCCATCTAAATAAATAGGTTTTTTTTAGAGTATTGCATTACAGCTGAGCAGTCAGTGGGCAGCACTGAAATTGGCTGACAATGTTAATAATGTAAAAAAAATGCTATGAAACTTAAACTGTTAGAAAGAAGCATTCTGACTATTGTTGCTTACATCTTTGCAATTTGAATTTCTGTTATACTAACAGTTTAATTCCCCCCCCTGTAACTAGTATGTGTATCAGTATCAACATAGTAAATCCTGTACCGTATGTTCTACACAATGGCTTTCCTTCATAGGAGTTTTTCTAATGCATCGATGCTTATATTTTTATTGCAGGGTCAAGCTTGGAACAACATCTTAAAGGAAAGAAACACAAGGCGCTTAGCAATGTGCGAAGTACAAGGAAGACCCAGGAGGAGCACAGTGTGTTTGTCAGTGGCATCAAGCCTGAAATCTCTCAGACTGACATAGCTGAATACTTTGAGCAGTTTGGGCCACTCTCAGATATCATCATGGATAAAGACCTGGTGAGTAAGCTTCTCATAACAAGATTTAAATGAAACTTGTATGTTAAGGAGCTCTGATTTAAAAAGCATGTAGAATGTGTCTTTTGAACTCCATTGCAGTCTTAAATGTGATCTGTCCGTCTGCACTCACAGGGTGTGTTTGCCATTGTGCAGTTCAGTGAGACTAACAGCGTGGAGGCAACTCTGTCCTGTGTTGAGCATCAGCTGAAAGGTTTGAAGCTGCGGGTCAAACCTCGGGAAAAGAGGGAGTACAAGATGACTGACAAGAAGACAAATGACCCCCAACAAATTTTTGACCGTCTAAAACCACACCTGTGTCAGCAGGCGTCTGTAAGTTTCCTGTTGTCAGGTCAAAGCTACTTTATGCTGAGGAAATGTTTGTCGGGCAAATACACTTAATTTTAAGCAGTGTTAAAGCCTCAAGGATGTGTAGTGTAGCCTTGAGTGTCCATTTAGTTCCATAATACAATATTGTATATGTTATTGAAAATGTTCCATGATACTTTTTTCTGATACAAACAGGAAATGTCAAAAATGAGTCAAACACTGTCAAATCAGTTTGTATTTTGACTTCAGTTTAAGTTGTATGTATTAATTGATAAAAGACCAGCTTATAAATAGTGTGTTTTCTATGTGACCTGTCATCAAAGAGACTTACACGTCTCTTTGTCTGCGTCCTTCTCCAGGTGGATGCACAGATGCAGCACGTTGTGCAGCAATTTCAACTGGGAGAAAATGAAAAAAAGGCCCGAGGCCTGGTGGTTCAACTCCTGCAGGAGGTTTTCATAGAGTTCTTTCCAGGTGACCTTTATACACAAACATGCAGAGAATCAGTTTGTTGAATGTTGTCCAACAGAATGATAATTGTGTTCATATGTATAGATCGCCTCTCTCACTTTTATTGCTCTGGATTTGTTTGCAGACAGCCAGATTCAGCCGTTTGGTTCATCTGTGAATACTTTCGGCATCCACAACTGTGACCTGGACCTGTTGCTGGACCTGGAAAACACCAAGGTGTTCCAGGCCCGTGTCAAGTCCACCACAGAACAAGTATAATGTTTTTTTTTAAATAAAAAGTAATTAGTGCCTAAAAAAATTCATTTTAAGTTGTCATTGTTGTCTAAAATGATTCAGATCCACACAATTTAGAACCAGTTATCAAGTAGTGTAACATAAAGTGAGGCTGCCGTATGAACTTATCCTTCTCTTGTTGTTTGTCTCCTGTCTTTGTTCAGGCAGGGGAGGGCATGTCGGACGACGGCCGCTCCGAGGACTCGATCCTCTCTGATATCGACCTCTCCTCTGCGTCTCCCGCAGAGGTCCTGGATCTTGTGGCAGCGATCCTAAGACGCTGCGTCCCCAATGTTCACAAAGTCAGTGTCGTAAGCAGCGCTCGTCTCCCTGTGGTCAAGTTCCATCACCGCAAGCTGAATCTGCAGGGAGATATCTCCGTCAATAACAGGTGGGCTGAAGGGTTCTTTTTGATTCAGTGCAACATCAGATGTGGTGATAAGTGTTTGGTAAACAGAGTTGAAGCATTGTTTCATGTATTTTGAACTCTAGACTGGCAGTAAGGAACACCCGCTTCCTCCAGCTGTGCACAGGGAGGGAGGAAAGGCTGAGGCCTCTAGTGTACACCATCAGATACTGGGCCAAGCAGAAGCATCTGGCTGGTAAGATCAAATAACATGCACCGTACTGAACAGTACATACACTAACTGTGAAACAAACCTTAGGTATGTGTGTTGTGTGTGTCTGTGCATTAAAGCAGTCATTTCATTCGTTGGTCTGCAGAGGTCAGTAGAACTCCACCGTCTGCTTGTAATCATGTCAGGATGTGTCTGCTTTTCGTTGCCTGGTTATGAAAAGATGATGTTTCAAAATAAAGACAACACTAGTAGAGCTTAAGTTGGTTGAATCCAGACCGTATTGCTAATACAGATTCAAATAAGAGTGTTGTTTGCTGAAGAGCCCACTAATGACCTTTTTAGACCCTGGGCAAATAATGTTTGTTACCTTTGAACATTAGCCTCCATGCTGCCAGCTAAGCTTTCATCAGAGCACTTGTACTGAGTGAGTAGAAATACATGATGTGATGGGTTTCAAGTAAAGCTGCTGTGGTAATCCATATTCAAGATCAAATATATAAATGTGTTGTATGTCTGTGTCAGAATGGAGAAAAAACCCAATACTTATCCTGTTAAAGAATGAAGCTGTCTAATTAAAGTCAAAGATCTGAGTTTGGATTCTGTGTTGGCTGTATTCTACTTTACAGTCCATCCATGGATTCGGTAATTTGACTGCATTAATCTACTACTGTAAGCCATTCTTCCATCACTCAGGCTACAGGACACAATATCCAAAACAGTGTGGAAGTAAACTGTTACCAGTTGGACCATATTTGTACCTTTTAGCTTACCAAATCTGAAGTATAGGCACTCTCTCTCTCTGTCCCTGATATCCGACTCTATCCACTGTCCTATCTCTTCAATGAAGGCATAAAAAGAAACTAACCCTTCACACAACAGACACTCTACTATTTACGTAATACAATATTTTGTGTTGTTTTGTCTACTATTAAAAGCTCGATCGTTTTTGCGTTATGATGTGCAGGTAATCCTGGTGGTGCTGGTCCCCTGCTCAATAACTACGCTCTGACACTGCTGGTCATCTTCTACCTGCAAAACTGTGAGCCTGCTGTCCTCCCCACTGTGGACCAGCTCAAAGACATGGCGTGTACGTGCTCCAGTGCTCCCACACTCACGCACCTTCTCACAGTGTTCTCCCGAACCTCATAGTATCACATCTCTGTTTGTGTTGGAAATATTTCACTTTTTAAAAAAGCTCAGTTAATTTTGAGAGGTTGGAATTCATTTATCATTGAAGATAATTTAGATCGTGCTTATGATGCAAACGGCGAGTTAGAACTGTGCTGTAATTTTATAAATGCTATTAATTTAGTGTTTTCATACAGACAAATATGTAGCATGTAAACTGAAATGTAAGATGTTTTGGCTTAGTTTTTTTGCAATGCTTTGCCCTCATCAGTGCAAGTTTAATTAAGCATTATGTGTTGACCTCTCTGCAGGTGAGGAGGAAGAGTGTATGATTGAAGGCTGGAACTGCACCTTCCCGAGTCAGCCTATTGCTGTGCCCCCCAGCAAGAACACACAGGACCTCTGTAAGTCAGAGTGAAAAAGAAAACGTGAAATGTCTGAGATTTCCTGTGCCATGTTTAAACCTAGCTTCTAAATATGACTTCATCTAAACTCTTATACAACACAAACCTCTATAGAGCCTATATCCCTCTCTTAATCTTCATGTGGTGTTGTTTTTTTTATCCAGGCTCTCTGCTCGCTGGTTTCTTCTCCTTCTATGCTAAGTTTGATTTTGCCAGTAGTATCATATCTGTCAGGGAGGGGCGTGCACTCCCAATCACAGATTTCCTCAGCCAGAATAAAGAGGGGGAGGCGATGCAAGAGGAACAACCCCCCAAGACTCAACATCATCGTCCTAAACTGGGCCCCCTAAATCTCTTAGACCCCTTTGAACTTACCCACAACGTGGCTGGAAACCTGAATGAACGCTCCCAGCGCAGCTTCCAGAGGGAATGCCAGGAGGCAGACAAGTACTGCCACTGCCTTCAGTACCAGCACAAATCCACCAAGGGCAAGTCCTGGGGGCTGGTGCGCTTATTCACCCGCCATGGGGATGTCCCTCATTCCAAGACACATCAGCTGACTATCAGCATCCCCTTCAATTCAGTGTCTCTCCCTGAAGAGCTGCGCAATCAGCTTCACATGGCAGGAGACAGTTTCCGGCTGCTGTGGTTTCAGAAGGTTTGCTCTGCGGTGGAGGGAGTCTTTCAAACTGTTCTCAAATGTCACCTCACTCCCACAGACGCCGTCTTTGGCGAGGATTCAGCTGTTGATGCTGCTGAGGAAATGGAAACTTCCACAGCTTCCCTCAACACATCAATAAACAGCTGTGACAGCACAGAGTCATCTGTGAGTACATCTATGGTCGGTGTCAAGAGGTCGCTGTCCTCCGACAGTGATGCTTCTGTGTCACCTCAAGGCAAAAAACCACGACTGGCAAAGAGGGGCAGGCCTGAACCCCCCCACTGGACCTGTGTGTTGAAGCACAAAGTGTGGGCCGGTAGGAGGAAAGTGAGACGGGAGCTAAACAAAGACACAGACTCGAGGCCAGAGGGCAGCTGCATGGAGATTGAGTCCAAGGTCACAGCTCATATCATTGAAAAAGAGCCAAAGCTCGAGGAGGCCCTGGAGTTCAAGATTCAGCCAAAGGTGGTGGGCGGGACAGAAAGCACGAAGGCTGTGCTTAAGTTTGAGCCAACAAGTGACAAGGCGGGAGTTTTTCAGGACTTCGTTCACTTCCTGGAAGTTTTCTTACCAAAGATGGTAGAGACCCTGCTGGAGAGACAAGCAGGCAGTGCTTAAAGATGGACATATTTCAGATATGTCTCCTTACAAATCCAATACATTTTGGTTTTCTTTGTTTTGATTCATCAGAGATGCAATTATTACTATTTGTTTTAAATAAAATGAAGTAAAATTTTTCTTTTATACCAGGCACTGTATATTTATAAATATAGGCTTTTTGAGTCCATAAAGTTTGTAATATTTTCATGTATACTGTATATCTTTGTTTGACTTTGTTTCATTTATGTTGTTCCTTCATTAGCCTTCTGCTCTGTTTGACAAGTTGCCTGGTCTTAATACATTTCTGTAAAAAGAAAAAAGAAAGGCTCCACTTTATTGAATCTCTAAATTTGGAAATTCAGTGGCAGATATTTGTTGCACACAGCATCTGTTATCAGCCAAAGAATAAAATAATCTTTGTAAAACACCGCCTGAGCCAGAAGTTACTGTGTGTATTTATTGAGCCTTTTAATCATTGTTTTGTCTTCTGATCATGTGGAATCACTTTTTCAAAAACAGTCAGTAATGGAAAATAGTGTCTGGCATGTGCTCGCTGCTGTGGTTAAAACTTGTTGCTGCCTGAAAGGAGCCATTGAGTGGTGCTTTTATTCAGTTGTGTTCTCTCTCATGCGACTGAGACAGATGAGAGTAATTACTGAGGCAGGCAGACTGCTTCATTACAGCGGGACGAGCAGGAGCTGAGGGATGCACTGAGCTCTGTGTGCTGATTAACATCATTCATCTCAGCTTTAACGGGAAAAACAGACAGACAGGTTAGAAGGGGCTGTGGAGGACGAAGTTTGCATTAATGTTAGGATGCATATTGTAGATATGGACTTGTTTTGAAGGAGCATTAATGACCCTAAGACTCAATATTTTTCTGGTCCCTGATACATAATAATGTATCTCAGTAGATATCAGGAAAAACGACAAAATAATGAAAAAAAAAAAGAGCCCCTGGAATACTTGTGGTTACTTTTTTGTTGGCCATTATTTGACGTGCAAATAATGCATTGTGACTCAACTTGAGTAGAACATGTTTTTTTTATTTTTTTTTATTAAATATTCATTCAATTGCATCTGGTATTTTATTATAATCTGTATCCAGATAACAAACACTCCAACCTCACCTGTTCATTTACACCTTTTCTCGTCACTGAGATCTTCTGTCTGCTCTCCGGTAAATGACCTGCAGTCAGAGGTCAGAGCAGAATGATGACGTAAGTGTAATGCCAGCATTTATAGGGATTACATTTACACTAATGTAAGATTCAAACACAGTGTGAGTCGGACCACCTCAGACAGATCTGATCACATTCTGAATACCATGCATTTACACCTTGCAGAGATGTGATTTTCCTTATTCAGACAACATGGTCAGTTACAGATGACATTACAATAATGGGTGTAAATGGGGTTAGAATATTTGAGTCATGGTTAGCATGAAGTGTTCTACAGATCATGGTTCCCACAGGATAAATTAAAATTACTGACCCAGCCCATTACTCATGCACCCCTTTGTCATAGATGGATTATGAAATATTGGGCCCCTGGGCACATGGACTCTACAGGGCCTGCTATTGACATCAATTACTGAGCCCTACGACTATGCCACATTAAAATTAACAGCGACTTCACACAGAAGCTCTGGCTTAGGGGCCCCCTGAGCTCTTGGGCCCGGTAGGCCCGTGCTGTAATCCACCCCTGCCCTTTGTGCTTAACTGTTACAGGTAGTGATGTAACATTTGGTACATGCACTCATAACCTCTATTAATGGATTGCAAAAGCTTATAGATTGTAACTTTGCATGAAGCAGCATCATCAAGACAACTCAACACTTTGTTTTTGTTCCAATTGACAGCTGCAAAACGTAAGACATGACCATCAGCCTCAAAGGTAACAGGCTTTAACTCAGCTGAGCATCAGTATGGTAAAATTGTCATTAGCATGCTTGCATTAGCATTTAGCTAAGAACTCAGTACATCTAAATGGAGGCACTGGCATGTTTGTAGACTCGGTCTGGTTTTTGTTTGTTGTTTTTCTGGACTGAAACACTTTAGTGTGATTATTTTTCTGAGGTTTAGCTGGCATATCACTTCACAACAGCCATTAACTTTCACTGACACTCCAGGCTACTCCAATATCCCCACCCATTGTTTTTCAAAGGGGCTGCTGATATATTGCCTCACACACACACACAACTCTAAGCCAGAGCATCAGAGTGATTGATATCAACACTTGGGTGGCTGTTTGTTGTCAGGCTAAAAGAAGAAAACACAACATGGCCAGTTATTCTTTTAAGATTCAAACCGGGCTATTTTCCTCAAGTTTTCCCCACATCAACAAAAAGCAATTTATTGTGAAATCGTTGTGAAGATGGTCACAACACATGAAGCCCTGGACTCCAGTGAGAAATGGTGTAAACAGATATTGATGACCAAACAGTTCAGTTACATGCTTGCTTTAATCACTATAAGAATTGATTATGTTGGGCATTTGTGTTCGTGCACTGCATCTGTTGGATCATTGAGTCTATTCTTCATATAGACTTACCCTGAAATTAGAGGAAAGAGAAAAAAAGCCAATTTCATGTTCTGTGTAATTGGCGTCTACTGGGAGGAGATCCTGAGTCAACCCCCATGAGACCTGAAATCCCCACAGCCTGTAAGCAAAGTCAGCTGTTTACTACTACACTGTGACGCATGAACACATCGAGTCACGTCAAGTATGTCGTCATGTTTTTTTCTTTTTTTTCTTTATTAAGTGGTGCTTTAAATTCACATCATTTCTAGTCATCCATCCCCTCTGTGTAATCTGGTGCAAAGAATCTGGACGGTGAGTAAGATATTGACCTCATCTTGCCATCAGAGTTTTTAAGGGCTTCTTTTGATACTGAACTTAACATGCTGATGTTATGACCTGTTAAGTTTGTGAAGGGGGAAATAAAAGAGCAACATAATATGTCTGTCACAATAAATCACGCCTAAATAGGCTGTGGAAAGTGTATAAAACAAATAAAATGACAGAACTGGAATCAAATGTTATCAGGATTTCAAAGGTCAAAACTATCAACAAAAAACAATAATTATTAGAAAGTAAACTGTTCAACTTTCAAATACACATTTCCTGGCTGCCTTACAGCAATAAAACAGGATAAATAATGACAGAGAAAATGGCAGATAACTTCTACAAGATCTAGTTTTATTGAAATACTGTTACTGAGTTTTAAAAAAGGCTACAGAGGGGATATTGAAAAGTTGTAACGTTCTCTAAATCATTCCCTTGAACCTTTCCTGAGCTCCTGTCACTGTCTCACTATCCATCAGAGTTACCTGATGCTGCTACTACAAGCCCACTCATAAACACATCAGAGTGTGGGATCAAACTATAAATGGTCAAAGTGATGCCATGTCAGCGGTGAAACTTTGTCCTTCGGGGAAGAAAGAAATTTGCCCGAGGTATCCCTGTTTGGGGAACCAAATGAGAAGCCTTGAAGTTGAACAAATATTTAAGTAATTTGATTGGACAATAGGCATTCCATTAGTGCTGATGATTTACAGTACACCAGCTCTGGGTCTTTTACATTTAAAAATGAATAATACGATTAAAAAAACTGTTTACTTTTATATGCCTCTTATAGATTGGTTTTCTATCCATCTATTATATCTACGCTTTTCTTGCTCGGGCCGTCATTGGGCGAGATTTATTGTATAAAATATCAAACTCGAGGTCGTGATTACCGAATACCGAATCTCAGCACGGCCGCTCTTATAGTCAGTACAACTCAACTCAACTCAACTCAAGTTTATTTATAAAGCGCTTTAAAACGGCCACAGCCGACACAAAGTGCTGTACATAAGCAGCCAACACAACACAGGGCATAAAACAATGGATAAAATAAATGAAATAAGCAAAATGCATACAATAAAACAACAGTCAAACACTAAAAAGAGCAGAGCCTCATGCAGTGTTAAAAGCCAGGGAATAAAAATGAGTTTTAAGGTGATTCTTAAAAATGGACAGTGAAGAGGCTTGTCTGATGTGCAGTGGCAGCACATTCCATAAATTTGGAGCCGCAACAGAGAAAGCCCTATCCCCTCTGAGCTTCCGTTTTGACCTCGGCACCTCGAGGAGCAGCAGGTCAGCTGACCTGAGGCACCGAGAAGGGGTGTAAGGGTGGAGCAGCTCAGAGAGGTAAGGTGGGGCGAGACCATTTAAAGATTTAAAAACAAATAAAAGAATTTTAAAATGGACTCTAAAATGCACGGGTAGCCAATGGAGGGAGTTATGTGCTCCCTTTAACGTGCTCCAGTTAGGAGACGAGCGGCTGCATTTTGCACCAACTGGAGGCGGGCAAGGGAGGACTGGCTGACCCCAAAATAAAGTGCATTACAGTAATCCAGCCGAGATGTAATGAAGGCATGGATTACTGTTTCAAGGTGTTGTTTGGTGAGGAAGGGCTTCACTTTTGCCAGCTGCCTAATGTGGAAAAAACTCGATTTAACGACTGCACTGATTTGTCGATCTAGTTTAAAATCACTGTCCATCTTAAAACCCAAATTTGTGATTGTCGGTCTTACATAGGCTGCCAACGGGCCCAGGTCTACAGGAGGGGTTGCACAAGGGCCACTGGGACTGAACACCATCACCTCAGTTTTTTCCTCATTAAAATTTAAGAAGTTGAGAGCCAACCAGGCTTTGATGTCTTCAAGACATGACAGAACAACAGCACTACCTTATGCATAACATTTCTTAAATATGTAACTGTTTTCTAAAAAGTCATCTACAGTGAGACTGGCAGCAGACCCTTACTGAGCCATAAAGACGCTCGTGAATTATCACACTGTGGTAGTAGGTAGCTAATCCCCCATTTTGCCTTCTGAACTGTGCAAACAGACCTGTCTGCCTGGAAAGCACTCTGCTCATATTAGTGACTCCCCCAATCTGGAGATAAGGCTAAATAAAAAACCCATCATCATTTCCCCCCTTCTGTCCATGATGGCAGGAAGGAGTCAGACATCCTCCTGGGAGATTGCTCTTACACCGGAGTAGACGTTTTGTAATCGTGTGTGTAATCTTCCTTTCATATTTGGACGAGGCAGCCTGTGTCATGCAAATGGAAAAGGTGCTGGTTTTACTATCTAAAGTGAAGGCAGGTTCAGGAAAAGGCTTTTAGAGCTCCATTGGAGACAGGTAGAAGCATATTGTAAGTAGATTTCCCACATCATGATTTGTTAGCACTCGATGCAAAAAAACGTCAGGTAATTGTTCTGCCTAACCGAACAAACGTGACAGACATGAACAGATTAAGAAGGAAAAGTTGGTAAAATGCAACAAGATAAGAGAAAAGTTTTGAAAGTCAGTAGCCTCCTACTGGTCTTATTATCTTTACCTTGATGGCAACTCAAACACCTCTCCACTCTGTAGGAGCCCAAACTGCTCTTCAGGAGTGCATTAGCTGGGCTTTATTGGACTGTGAAAACCTCAAATGTCTGCCCTTTCTCTTATCTGAGGGCTGTTACATTCTCAGTGTTTGCCTTCAAAACACTGGAGATAGCTAATGAGTTTTCTTGTGTATATTGTTGTTTCTTGTCATTGACTTTTATGGCCAGTAGAGTGAAGGAAGAGTGGCTGATTACTGAGGCAGAATGAACTAAATGTTCAGGATAGCCACCGTAAACTGTGATTACATCGGAGAGGACACATCTAACTTACACCAGAATGGGAGATTATTCACCCATTATTTAACCACTATAAGCCAGTTCCCACTTTATTCAAACTCATCAAATTGTTAAAAGCCATTATTGTCCCATTTTGGTTCCATTTTACTATTCAGTAATTGTCCCTTAATATCAGTCTGAATTATGGTACAATAATCGCCCAGAAATGGTCAGCGCAATCAATTTGTAATACGCCAATCTGCTCTGAGCCTTTATTGCACACACTTGCCTGTTTATTGTCAACAGCTTCTGCAGGTCTGTGGAGGCTGTCAGCTGAGATTTATGCCCAAATCAAGATGTGCTTTTGACAAGGGCTTAGGGACAGACAAAGGAAAAACCATTGTTTTTTACAACACTATAAACAGCACTTGGGATGATAAGTCACGAGTTCCCACGGGAGCCCAGAAGGGCAACATGTATGCGCTGCTATGCTATATGGTACTGTGACAGTTTCTTTGATTAAACCATGTTCTAATACATTACTGACATTAATCTTTTACTGCTGGACTATAAAAGATTACCATTAAAGCTTCCTTTTTTCTGTGTTATACCATCCAACTCCTTTTGAACAGGATGTTGCTATCAGAAAATGTATTCTGTTGTGAAAGATTGTAACGTGAAGCTAAGGTCATGGCAGACATTTAAATAGGAAATGATAATCACTGTTTGGGTTGTCCCTTAATACAAAGCTACAGCCTAGCTCTGTCGGACATTTAGAAAAAGGACCTGTCTAATTAACACATTTCATTCTTGCTTACTTTGTATGAAAATGGAAGTTTAATTATTACAATCCAACAAATTCACACTTCGCCAATTTTCCTCCAATGTCAGGCTCAGAGTGGAAATTAAGATAGCCACATTATGATGTCATACAGATTTTTGCAAGGCTGCAAGTTGACAATCCAACAAAAGTTATCATTTTAACAATAAACATTTTTCAAGCATCTCAAAAACAATGAATAGTGAAAATCTTACAGTCATCTGGTCTTATTTTAGGTATACAACACATTTTAACTCTCATTAGCTAACGTAAAACAACAGCTAACATTAGCTAACAAACACTTCCCAGCTAACACCACCATTTAATACTGTTACACAATATGATAGAGGAGATTTCTCTTTGTGGGAAACTGTCGAGGAATTTGAACGAGGGTCAGCTGGTGTGATAATAGTAATGAGTTTCTGACATTAGCATCCAACCTGTTCCTGGCTAACATGAACATAACATTCACCTTGGAATTTTGTGTATTCCCTATTCTATCTTTAAACAGTATCAAATTATTATACAAACTAGGAATTGGTTGAATATTATCGTTATCTGTTGTATTATGGTTACTAATTAATGGTCACTAACTAAGTTGCTTTATCCTAACATAAGGCTTTACATGTCACGGCAGGTTTTTCACTATCCAGGCATTTCAAAAACTTTTCAACTGGGAAGCATGGAAATTATTCCAATTTGTCAGTTATGTTATACAAATTGCAACCTGGAGCAAATTTGACCTGACATTTCTACAACATTTAACAGTATTTCAACTTCCCACACATGATATATTGTCAGGGGGAAATTACGGCCATGTATATGTGGTGAATTCTGTCTTTTTTTTCTTTCCTTTTTGTTATGTGCTGGACTATTTTTTGGCAGTAAGAAGTTTGCAAGCAGTCATCCTTGACTCCAGGAAGCTACAGCTCAATAGCCTGGCACATACTCCCAAAATATAAGCAATCATTTTGATCTTTACAGGTGCTAAGAGACATAGTCTGTCTATCAGCACCTGTAAAGATCTTCCTCTCCAGGTTCCATTATATTTGCTATGCTACTCTAATGAACAAAGGCCTTTAGCCTTAAATATTACAAACATTGGAGTGTCAATTTTAACGTGAATACGCTTTTTTTTAATTGTCATCATACTCCTGTGATTGTAAAATAGCAAAAGAAGGAAATTATCGTTAGCAGGGAAGAAAAAAACGTATGATGTAGCAGCATGCAGATCACATATAGCAATATTAGCATCCTGGCAAACAGGCTGATGAGCTGTGCTTCCCTGGTGGATAAACTTAGCCTTAAAATGATTAAGATTAACAGTTAAACAATGAATACCAAAGAAAACAAGATCAAATTGTGTTTATTTCCGGTTTACACCCATCATAAAAAGCTTTATGACCATCTAAAACCAGAGATCCCCAAAGTTGGGTGCGGAACCCCTAGGGGGGGCCCTGAGATATGACGTGGGGGGGGATAATGGACAATGCACACCGTTATTCACTGTGAAAGGACTCAGACACAAGACGTTTGACATTTTGAAGTGTTATGTTACAGTATCACTTTTAATGGCTTCCTCTTTAAAAGCTGCTTGTTAATATTTTCAGTTTGTCGTCACGCACTGAAGTGCTTTTCTGTATTCTGTACTTTTTGCATCCAGTGTTTGAGATCAATCCTTACAATAAAGGATTTTTTGCAAAGACTGTGACTGACAGTGTGTTTAGTGTGTGTGTGTGTGGGGGGGGGGGCACTATGGGATGTATGTATGAACAAGGACAAATCAAGTGACAGCCTCTGGTGTTAAAAAATATTAAAATAAAAAAAAGTCGAGTGTCTGCTTGAGGCTTGCTCCAAGAGCCCCAGAAGTCACATACACACCATGTTTTATAACGCATCCGTTTTGATTTCATGAACGATACATGTTATCCATAGTTAGCCGTGTAGCTGACCTGATTGACTGTTGCACACGATGTAACAGTTTGTCAAGAGGCTCAGCTCCAGCTCTCAGCCTGTCGTTAGGTTGACTGAAAGTTAGGCTGAGACAGCATTTCCAGCACGGCGGCCGCTGCTGATGAGCCTCCGGAGCCCCCTGTGGTAACAGATGGGTGATGTCACTCAGGATCTGTCCATTAATATTTGCAGTCTATGGGACAAATGGATACGGACTGACTTGACCAACACAAGACACTTTTTATTTCTTGTTTCCAACTTCAAAAAAACAGATTTCGTACAAAAGATCTATAAGTATATATAGAAAAAGTTAAGGAACTATTGTGATTGACATGTCCAGAGCGGAGCTACAGGTCGACATGAGAACATGTTTTCTGAGATTATTACTTGTTGTACTTCTTCACTGTTTCAATCTTTTCATACACATCGAGAGTATTGAGAGAGACGTCTCAGTTTAATCACATTTGTACATTATTCTAATTAACATAAAGCAAAAGATGTTATTCACCACCTGCAAATACATGCAGACAGATAAACACACACACACACACACACACACACACACACACACACACACACACACACACACACACAAAAGGAGATCACTGCACCTGAACTGGTGGATAAGAATCAACTTCAGGCTTCATGAAGTGGACAGCAGCCCATGAAGATCCAAGATAAACAGGAGCCACTGCAGAGGTCATAAAATAACGTTAAACTCAGCTTCAGCACTCGAGAACTAGAAGCAGTTTGTGAACACAATGTCTCTAAGCGAGTGTGTGCTCATATCAACCCAGCGTCACACAGACCGTAAAAGTCTCTGTGGTGATCGGAATCTGGGGATCAAATGATATTTGGTCCAGTAACACCTCAATCGTTGAATTCAATGGTAAGACAATTACTGCAGTGAATATGTAAGACACAATGGCATTATTGATCTGTTGATGCTTCAGCCTATGACCTCCACATCATATTAATGGCTTTATCACCATCTGAATAATAGATGCAGGAGTGATGAGAGCATAGCGGACCAAAGGTGACGGGGCTAATGGTCAGACAAGTTAACCTACATCATCCCTGGATAATACAATCATGATGTTACACTGATTTAAATTTGTCTTCTGCTTCTTTTTATTCTTTACAGTAATGTTGTGAAACTTTATTTAAATGAGCCCATTTCTATATTTTGAAGTAATTCTGGTTGCTGCACAAACCGATATCCACCTTATCTGGGTGTGTTTGTTCATTAACTATCAGAACACAGATTAGATTGAAGTCAATAAAGCAATCAGGTGAGACTGATTAAACGGGTCTCCATGCAGTGCAAAAGATTCACCCAGATTAATTGAAAGACCCCCCAACAAGTTCATTTACCTCGTACTTGTTGTGGAATCACTGCCACGTGAATCTGCATTTCAGCTTTACTTTGCATTTTATGTTTGTGTAAAATTTTGGAATTTAGCAATACCATTTCTTACCAAGATAGTCAACCTCAAGTCAAAAGATTAAGATTCATATCATTTTTGAAGTCACTCCAGAAAGATATATTCAAGCTATTCAATATTCAAGCTAATACTATATCTGAAAGTATCTTCTTGAAATACATTCCCAAAATAACTTCATGCAAGCCGGACATATAAGGCAGGTTATTCTCAAAATAGATAGCTGGCCATGTTGTAATACTCTTGACACAATGCAAAAGTCCTGGAGATTGAGCAGTCTCCACCTCTATTTTCAATATTTGGGTGGCCCATTGTTTCCATTCGAAAGTATTCTTTTGCCATCATTGGTATGTTGTAGGTCTATTTTGAGTCATTTAAATGTTGGTGGGTTGGGCACTTCTAAAGGCTGAGAACAGGATTTTCTTTAAATTTGCTTTTATAAATACCTTGTGCTTAATTCTTATGCTGCTGTAATTTTCACTTTGTACATCATTTTGGCATCAAAGTTTCAGTTGCTGCTCTGGTATCATCAAATAGCATATTGGTAGAAAAGAGCCAAACACAGATACACTAAGCCAGTAAACCGTCAGATTTACAGGTGCAGACATGATGCTTACTGGGCTGCAGCTTCTGTTGCCTTTAACCTTTGTGATTTGAAGCCATAAAACATAGCGGGGACTATTTTATGGGCTGCTGTCGCTGTTAGTGGTGCTGAAAAGGCAGCAAAGACAATGCAGCAGGTTTCTTCTTCTTTTCATCTTTTCAATATGCAATGTTGATGTGCAACAAATGATACATCGTTTATAAATCAGCAAGTTTAAGCTTCAATGCAATTTAACTACCACAAAAAAAACACACACATTGACAACACTAAAACACTGTGATATCTGCGTCATTTATTTTGCATCTGCACCAAAATCAACTCCCGGAGTTAGCTTAACGGAACTACTTCTAACTGACTGTTTATTTACATATTTATTTTAGATTAAAAGTGCCCCCTCCGCGCGCCCGTGATGGAGTGAGGGGTGTGGTTAACTGTTGCTCAGTGCATATCAGGTAGCCCATGTGTCGGACACTATATAACTGTGTGAAGCCAGAGGAGAGCAGTGAGACAGGAGCACTACCCGGGTGACTACACAAGACAACTTCACGAGACATCTGTCAAAAAGTAAGTCGTCTTACTTGTCATTTCTTTACTTGAATGCAGCCTGCCTTGACTTATAACGTATCATCTGTACGTGATTTCTCATTTACTATATATCCAGGAATGTATTTCCATATAGCCTAAGGAGTTAGATAAGAACGTTTTTTTTATTGGAGTAGCCGAAATTGAACAGAAAACATCACAAATGTAGTATTTTAGCTTTAAGAAATGTTTGTAGATTCAAACTTTAATTTGATCATGGTTTCTACCCTGGTCTGTGTCAATGTCCTCAGATGGCCAACCTGCTGAGATCGTGGATGATGCTCGCAGCGCTCGTGCTCTGCCTGCTCGTGTGTCTGAGCACCTTTGCGGACGCTTATCCTCCCAAACCGGAGAGTCCGGGCAACAACGCGTCTCCGGAGGACTGGGCCAAATACCACTCAGCTGTCAGACACTATGTCAACCTCATCACCAGACAGAGGTAAGGCAGCGATATTAAACCTTACTCTAAGTTCTGCTTCTTCTTTTTTTGTAACCATGCACTTACTCGTTCTTGTGTTCTATGTAATAGTGCATGGACTACTGCTCCAAAGGGCACATCAATAGAGTGTATTGAACACTGTTTGTGAAGTTTTAAACACCTCATGGCCATGAGAAGATTTTCAGTAATCTAAACTTTCCAATCAACACTTATGTCACCCTGAGAAGTGATAAGGGACAACTAACTGTGCAGTGTGGTTGGGTCACACAGTCAGTCTCTCTCTCCTTGATGTGAGGGATTAAGTCTCCAACTCAAGGACAAGTTAGCAAGTAAAGCCACCGCGGGGTTCCAGACCTCACCTTGTTGTGTGACTCACTCATAAGGACATTTTTATATCCTGAAATAGACTTTTTAGAGGTCAGCAGTTTGGCAATCTTGAAATTAGCATTTAAAATCCTAATAATGTCATTTTTTTCTAACTTCAATACTTAAATGAAAGCAGGTTTTGTGGAACGAATACAGTAAGGGCTTAGAAAATGCAGCACAGATGATATCTATAAGGATTTAGAAATTGTCCTGAAAAAGCATCTTTGGAATCATGAAATCAGTGGCAGTTCAGGTCAACAACCTGGGTGTACAGTTTTCCTGTCATAGAATCAGGTTAAACTAGTTTTTTCACACTAATGTTCTGTAATTAAAAGTCTGGATCTGCCATTACACTCCAATGACTCCCAGTGTAACCCCTCAAACAAAGGCAGGTTTACTCTTCAGTGCCCAAGCATTGATTTATAGTAAAGGAGGCTTAGAAAGACAAAGTCTGAGGAGCTCAATGTGTTTGCCTGGCTGGACCTTGGGATGTGAACTTGTGGATGTGAAAACACTCCTTTTCTCTCAGATAATAGCTCTGCTGATTTGTGATTGGAGTGTAGAGACAGAAGAGAGAGAAGACTGCTGATAAAAGCTCAGCAGGGTGTGTGCAGCTAACTCACCTTGTTCAAAACTGGATGACTGAAAAAAAAAAAGTGTACAATAGTTGAAATTCTTAGCAGGGCTGACATCAACGGAGCTCTCAGTGAATTGCAGACTTATTGATGGCTGGCTGGAGAAGAGACCAGTTCAGCATGAATGTGAATCACCAACTAGTATTAACTTGCCTTATTTTTGTTTTATTTTCTGCAGGTATGGAAAGAGGTCCACCCCTGAGCAGGCAATGGCATGGCTGCTGTTTGGAGGTGATTCAAACCAGGACACTGAACCAAGGTGAGAGAGGACATATCTGGTTTGATGACACTGGGCTTCTAAAGAAGACCATTTTACAAGCAGGAAACCCACCAAAATAACTGAGAAAACTAGTGCACTAGCTGTGCCGATTGAACACCCAGAGAACATATCTTGCAAGATTTAAAAGCTTTTGTGTGTCCGTTGTCAGTGAATTAAGTTGTATCTTTAAAAGCACGAGTAAGAGCATATTTCTAGTGGCCTATTTAAAAGAGAAATTTAGTCCTTATTTTTTATATTGATTATAGTGAAATATTTTGGGTGAAAGTGTAGATATTCAATAAAGTAACATCAAACTCCATAACCAAGGCCTGATACCCAATCATTTACGTAATCTACCACGCAGCTCTGCTTATAATGGTTCCATATATTCTCATATTGTGTTCTTGCTGTAAGCCTTTCGACAAAGGGATTATATTGCTTTTTATGACGCTCTTTCAAAGCTCCTTGCTAATATAATTTCCCTCTTCAAGTGAGTATTGATTAACATTTTATCTCGCTGCAGATTCAAACAGTGTATTGATTATGTCATCAACACAATTTTAACAATCCAATGGTCGATATGTAATCTGTCAGAGCTGGCATCACTTATGACATGATAAGATATAAGTGTAAAATTCCATTTTTCTATTAACCTCCTTTTTCTCTTATTCTACAGCTCAGACTACGGGGATCAGTGGTAAATGAGCCCATTGTTTACTCTAACCCAACTGCCCTCCTCCAAGATCCTTCACTTCGCCAACCAACAAGACAACCTGTACTGGAAATTGAAACTCTCCATACTTGATTATTTTATGTGCATGCAAACCTCTGATCTGTCTGTGTGTCTTCCCCTCTAAGTAGACATGTTTTTTCGTTGGCCAAAAATGTAAATAATTTATATCTAAATCAATCACTTTACAATAAATACTTAGAATGAAATAAAAGTATTATATAGTCAAACTTGATTTGGTATTTTTATTTTATAATAGAGTGAATTGACTACATTCCCTTCTGCTGCCACTAGAAGTCACTATATTACCATGAAGCTTGCATTAGTGAGCGTCTCTAACTGCTGCTCTTGTCAGGGTTTATATCGACGGTAGCGGACACGCTTCAACTTCAAACCGGGGTACTACATCGAGAGACGCTTTTGTCATCACAATAACCCTCCCGTTAATCCGTAGGGAGACTGGATAAGCACGTAACAGATCGGGCAATTGGCTTTTAATCGATGGAGCTATTTGTGAGAGCACGCGAGCCGTTTAAGGTGAGGTCTCGTTAAAGATAGCAGTTTGTGTGGGTTGCCGTCGGCTTCGGCGTAGTGAAAGTGCCTGCACAGATTAAACCAGACCTGCTGTGCTTCAACAACTACGAGCAGACCGGTGGAGATATCTCAAACATTTTTTCTGCTTCTCACATCGAGGAGACATCCAGATAAAGGTGACCGGATAGGTGAGTGCTTCGACCTTTGGTTGTCTTTAACCACAAGATAACATGGTTTTCAGTGTAGTTTGATGCATGAAATGAATGGGATTCTCAAGCAAAGGCATAATTAGAGATAGGCTATAGTCCACCTTCGCCCCTCGCCAGGTGGATGTTTATGCACACAGACACAGTAGTATCATGTTTTATCTTGTGTCCTGTGAATTTATCGGCTTCCTAAGGAGATAAAGTCTGACTGCCCTGATCAATGGAGCTTGACACGCATTTTCTAGTCTTTAATAACGAGGAAGAAGCACGAGACGCATTACCTCTTCTCTTCTACAGGCGCGTGCCTTCTGACGTTATATCAGCCTCAATCAGTACCCATGCATTTTTTTAAGCTAGCCTAATTAACCTTGGGCTATTTGCACCTGTACGGTGTCTTCAGCTAAAAACAGAGCTATTTGACAGCCTTCACACTGTGTGCTATGGTGTATATCGAATTTGAGTGAGTGAAAATAATCCGAAAAACAGTGCACTGTTAATAACAACTACTGGACAGACGTCATGCACCTGTTCATAGCCAATGCGCATGCCCACAACAAAAGACGTTTGAGCGCGTGCGGACCAATAGAGGTGTAGGTGCAAAAATGTGTATGACGTGCAGGATAGAGGATGCTCTCCAGTCAAGTCTCACATAGTCTACAGAATAAAATGAAAATGTATCAAGAAAGAAAAAAGTAAACAATTTAAATATCAATATCATGTAAGAAAAACCAAACCAAACCAAAATTAATTTAAACGTTCTTCTCTTAAGCAGTACTCTGCGCTAAAAAATGCCAATCTGACTAAATCTTTAAATGATTTACCACCAGAATCCTGTTGAGTCTCTAGGAACTACAAGGTGCCAGACCCCCCCGGCCTGTTCGATGGCCACCTCTGGACCATGTATTTGAAACACAAGAACATTTCAAAGACTTACACTATTATAATATATAAACTAACAGTCTATATAATGATCTATATGTTAATATATAAACTAACAGTCTATATAATGATCTATATGTTAATATATAAACTAACAGTCTATATAATGATCTATATGTTTTTTTTCCTGTGTTCTTTTTTATTTTGGTGTCTTTACATTTGGTATAATTAACACATCATGTGAATAATCATGCAAAGTTTCTAGTAGAGAAAGGATAGTGATATTGATTATTTGTTGGAAGTATTATAAAATCATAGCCCTAATCATGTCTGGTATTCAGTACATTTCTTAAATCCTACTTTGTTTTTGGTCACTTCCTTTTTGCCCAAATTTCCCCCCAAGGCATGAATGAATATTTCTTATCCAGATTCTGATTCTGACAACATGAAAAATCTAGATATGCACCGATCCACTTTTTTTTCAGTTCTGATCAGATTCATATGTACTGATAGTACTGATATTTTTATTATCATAACTAAACTTATAGTGTTATTGTTGTTTTTGGTATAATGTGTGAGGCTACACAAAGCTGTAGTTAACCCGAAATTCCAGTGCATGGTGTTGGCTGCACATACAAACAGGAAGCAGCAACAGCTGTCAGGTTTTTCAAATTAAATGTTTGAAACCGAAGTGTAAGAACTGTACTTTTGATCATATAGAGGGAGCTGTTCATTCTCGTCATGAAAGTGTGGAGACGATTTGTGGACACTTCTTACAGTTCAGTCTGAATGTCTTCAGAGTGAGACTATACGAGCTAAGAATGTTTAAAGTGCCCAACCATTTTTCTTGATCTGTGACGTTGATCGGCACGGTCAGTCCGATATCCGATACGTAAATTGCGTCAATATCGGACCTGATACCGATATTAGATTGGATCGATCCCATCTCTACAAAAATCCAACTGTTGGATTTCATATGAAGTGATGCATTAACAGTAGATCTAATTCAGCGGCTTTGACTGGATTAGAGCACATTCAGTGTCTGTTTGAAAGAAAAGATTTCACAATAAAATTTCCATGCTTTGGACAGGGTTTGGGATTTGCTACACAATTGGCAGGTTCTAAATGGAAACATCATCAATGTTTCAACACTTCAATGTTTTAAGACTTTAACGTAAAGCTGGTCTGTTAAATACAAAATAAAAAAGTAAGATTTTAGTATATTTTGTACAAGACAACAAAAAGCCAGCAGTGTGATTCAGACAAGGTGACCATGACATTCTAAACCTCAGAGTCATGCAAACTTGACATTGAATTCAAACAAATCTTTTATTATTTGTCACACATTCAGAAAAATTCAAGGAGCTCTTCCTGTGCGATCCCTGAACTTCACATCGATCTTTTTAAATCAAAGAACTCGGAGGGCAACCTGGTTATTTGATGCCACATACAAAATACTCTAAGAACACGTCACCATGGCACTGTACAGTTTGGCTGCTTTTACACTCACACGGTTAATTACCTTATTAAAGAGTTTGTGTTATCAACTGAAGCTGGCAGAGAGAGAGAGAGGCTGAGAGAAGTGTAACCCAGCTACACTGTGACATTAATCTGCAGAATTGCATATCGCTCCAGCGTCTTTTAACCTCTGTGGTGATCTGCTTATTTACTCTCACACCTGCCACCTCTTTCATCCAGGCTCAGATCTCCATAGAGGTGAAAACTGCATTCTACCATTTTTACCATTGTTGCATAAAAAATGAATATCAATGGGGAATTGTAATATTTTTAGCCAGGCTAACATTGCAGCTTTAGGGTGGACAGTAAGTCTGAAGTTATGTTCAGAAGTACATGTTCTGAGGAAAAAGCCTTCTCACTTTGTTATCTCTTGACTTCTGACCTAGTGCAACCCTACATCAAAATGTTCATGCTTTAGGTAAACAATCTCAATATTTTTGGTAGCACAACATGTTGTACAGACATTCTTGGTCACCATAGGATGAATTGTAATCACTTTGATGATACCTTATTTCCACACAGTGTCAACATCAGGTTGGAAATTGTTTTTTTCAAATACCTGCAAAACAGACGATCGTCTTTCACTGTAAATTGCGTTGATTGCTAACAATCAAAGTAAGATTAAATATAGAATATAATACATAAGCAGTACTGTGCCTAAAGCTCACAGAACTGCTAATGCACTGGACTTTTATGGAAGAGCAGTGGAGGATCTTTATGCATTCTGTCCCTTCCTTGCAATATTGGTTATACAGAAAAAAGATAGAAAAGATATCTCGCTAAAAGTTTTCAATGGTTCTTTAAGATGTGATTACATAAAGAAGATCACATCTCTCTTATGTCAGGGCTTAGTTCACCTGAATACCATCAAACATTTGGATTATGTATTTTCTGAAAACGAAAACACTGCATGCAAATGTGTCCTTCAGAGTCCTGAAATATAAAACGAACTCTCAGCATCACACTTCATTGACTGTCTTTCAGTGTTTCTTTAGCTGTTTGCACTTTGCAAACATTCCTTCAGTCATCCAACTCATTCTCAACACACATTAGCATTTTCTTCTGTTTAACTGTAGCTAAATCACTGAGAGCTTAATTACCACTTTGGTTTTGAAATACAAAAAAGTGTTTGTCTCACTTGCTTTTTTGTATTTTTTAATTTGAGATATTTGAACCCTACTAGCCCTGGGTGATCAAACGTTAATGATAAATATCGCAAAATATTTTTTCTCGAAATAAATATAACAAATGTTCGATAAAAGTTTGTTAAACCTGTAAATACACCACCCAAACACTGGGAAGGGGGGGTGCTAATGTTACTTAAACGCGTGTTGCCACCTGGAATTAAAGAGAAGACCAAAAAAAGACAATGAACAGCCAATCATCTTGCAGGGAGGCGGGTAGGCAGGCTTACAGACGTTTGTAGCAGAATGAAAACACAGCCAAAAAAGCGATAGCGACACCAAGAAAACGCTGTACCTACCAGCTGAAAGCAGGGAGAAAACAACGTTGACAAGAAAGGCCATTCAACTCTAGGAGTTTGGAGATATTTTGGCTATTTACAGTCCAACAAAAACACTGAGAAGCCTCCTCTGTAAACTGTGCTGAAGACATGTGACAGCTGAGAGGTGCAACACCACAAACCTTTTCCACCATTTGAAACACTATCACCCGTTAGAACACACTGAAAGCAAGAAATGACCAAACGTCCCAAACAAGTGTTAGTGGCCCTTTAGCAAGCACTGGGCCAGTAAGTGTCATAACAGCGTTTTCCAGCACCGTGCACTGTGCTTATGATCGTGAAATGTTCCTCCCTTCAAGTAAAGTCTGTCAAGTTCTGACGATAAAGAATAATT
The DNA here is from genome assembly GCA_020745685.1 of Tautogolabrus adspersus. Lineage (NCBI taxonomy): Eukaryota > Metazoa > Chordata > Actinopteri > Labriformes > Labridae > Tautogolabrus > Tautogolabrus adspersus. Next base: position 9,792,206 of record CM036554.1, on the reverse strand, counting down.
AAAGCACAATTAAGCATCTGTTGTCTTCAACTTTCACCCAGGAACAAAAATCTGCCTTTAAATTCGAAAGAAATAATGATTTGACATTTATTGAAATATTTATCGATATCCACTGATATAAAAAATATATTTGTGATAACACGTTGTCATACCGCCCAGCCCTACAATAACTTAGATAGTTTAAAAGAGGTTTGGTTTAATGAAACGACTTCTTCATGAACGGCAGACTGAGCTCCAGCTTTAATAGATGAGCAGTTTGCCTGGTTGTTATTCAGACATGTACATGTGACATGCCTGCCTCTTCATAAAGATAAGAAAAGAGCTGATTTCAAGTAGTTTGAGATTTTCAAAAAGACCGAATTTACTGAGTACAATTCACACTGTCGATTTTTGACACTCTCATGTCTGATCTTTGTGGCTACATTACAACTCAACACACATCACTTAAAACATCATTTTGAATCTGGAGTTGGGCAACAAAGATTGCGGGCTGTGACATACGCTCTGGTTATACCATTATAGCTGCTCCTTAACAAAAGTGGACACCTTTAATGAAATCCCAGCAGGGGGATGATTGCAAAGGACCCCCCGGTTAGCTCTCAGTGCTCACCCCAGTTCTTTAGCCTCTTAGTGGTATGTAGGTGACATTTAATTCTTATTACCCTAATTACAGACCCCATCAGCTAAGGGAAAAGAAAGCACCAGGTGGTATCTGTTAAAGATGGAAAGTGTTGTGTCATAATGCTGTTTTAGAGGAAGAGTTAAAGGAATTTGTTTTTCGGTAACAAAGGAGAAGATGAACTTAAAATGTGATTTCTAACCTTGTGAGAATCTCTGATTAAATCATGTAATTGTAGTGGCTACAGAGTCCAGAGTCTGTTAGGTAATGGTGTAGTATAGAAAACACGTTAAAGCTCCTGGGAGCAACTTTCACGTTATGTCAGTTTCAGCACCCCTGTGTGGACAAAGCGGGACGGTTTGTCTCCTTACCAATCTTGTCCTTTAGATATGTAAGTTGTGTTGAGTGACAAAGTATTTAATTACATTACTCTTTATTTTAATTGTCTAAAATGCAACTCAGTTGAAATCATTTTAAAAAGGCTGTTTGGGCGGCGCACTGTTCATCGCCTCATCTGACACTGCAGCAGGTGTGACAGGCATATGAAATACCTACATTAAAGTAACCAGATAAGATAACACTTTAAGAGTGTTATCGTCTCACTGATGGTCTGATCTGCTTTTGTAGGCCATTTAGAGGCATCAGTGTTCATTTCAGTGAAAAACTCACAGGGGGTCTAGCTCAATCTGTTCCCAATCTGCATACATGTCCTTACTGTAGTAGCAGCACATTGTGCATGCATGCAATGTGACACACCTCTTATTTTCCTTATCTTTCATTAATCCTCTCCTTCAAGAGACCTCCATGCTTTTGTTTTCATTTTGGTGTTGATGTGAGCCCTAGAGGCGAGATGGAATGGCCTCCTTTAATATTGTCTGTTGAGAAAGAGTTTAGTGTCTTTTAGTTTGACATCATGAACATGCTGGTGCTTTCTAGAAGACTCTCCAGGGCAGACATGCAAAACAAGCTCTTCATGAAGCCTTTTAAGTGACACTCTCCAGAAAGAATTGTATAAATCCTGACAGGATTGTGTTTCTTTCTTTAAAAGAGCCTCATCTTTACCATTTTTCAAAGGTTATTTAATCCTACTTTAAGCAGATGTTTTACATTGTCATTAATGTATTCCAGTGATTTTAAAGGAGGCAGAGACTTTTCGATGAACAACCAAACGTGCAATACATGTGTTCAGAGGTATTTAAGAAATATATTTCTTCTGTAAAAGACCACTTATGTGTTTAATTTGAACTTGGGGGTTTCACTTTCAATTATACTGATAGTTTACATTTTTTTAGAGGAACAAATAAAAACATTTATATTAAGATGAAAAACAACATTTCTGACCCTTGTTAATTCCCTCCGAAAAAGAGCAGCTCTGTATTGACATGACGCTCCTTTTAATAGACCCAATTTTAGCTCCAACTTATTATTATTTTACGCATTTTCCCTTGTTGCCATGGCGAAGCGCCGGGGAAAAAGGCAAAGAGCTGCTCATGGTTGTCTTGGATACGACAGTTTTCCCTTGTCAAGTAATGAGAGGAGGTGAACCTGTGGGAGCGCAGGGTTATTTTTAGGCCTGACGCCAGCCTGCATGTGTGGATTAAGACTTGTTTGGCCATTGGTGCGTGTGTGTGTGTGTGTGTGGGTGTGTGTGCAGGGATGTGTGTGTGCATGTTTACAGGCTTTAATGCAGCCTCACTGTGGGGACAGCTCAGGGCGTTTTACACTTGGCATACAAACACCTGGGTCACTGCTTCTGTTAAAGCTCCTGAGCAAAGTGTGCTGGAAGATAAAAAAAAATCGCATCTTCATACTCAGCTTCTATTGGCAATTGTAGATTTCAAATGTACTGCTTTGAAATAGCCCGACAGAAAATGAACACATTCATCAGCTGCTTCGGATCATTTCTAATTAAGAAACAAGTGAGATAGGATAATTTAAGAACAACAGAGTGGTTTTGTGTCTGAAGCTATAGACTTGCTCACTGGCAGAAAAAAACTCAAAGAAAAAGGGAAAAACATTCAGAGCAGATGCATTACAAACCCAAACAAAAAACAATCATAAAGAAGGAAGAGATCTTCCAATCTCATAAAAAAAAAACAAGTTGGCCATAGCACGTAATTCCTTGACCTCAGGTCACTAAAGCCTTAATCTTTGCTCTCATTACTGGTAAATTTAGACTTCTGAGATACAGGAATTTAAATTTACACTGAGTTTCTCTGAAAAAAGGTTATTTTCATTGTAGCTTCGAAAAGGTCAGGAAGTATATAATTTAAGATGTGTGCGCATGAATGAAAAATACACACACACACACACACACACACACACACACACACACACACACACACACACACACACACACACACACACACACACACACACACACACACACACACACAGCTGGCCTCTTGTTGTAATAGATGGACAGTGAAGAGATGATAGCAGGTCTGCTAATGTGATATCATAGCAGCTGTGCTATTGAGCTGCTCCTTTCCTGCAACATGAAGAGTTGTGTGTGTGTCTGTTTGTGTGTCTGTTTGTGTGTGTATGTGTTGACAAATAGACAGAGAGATGGAGCATCACTCAGAGAGCAGGGACATACACAAGATACGACTGAAGCATCTGACAGGACGCTGCTGGGTCTTTTCCACCTGCAGAAAAACATACTTTATTTTGACTGAATTAAGTATCACTTACATACATTTCATATCAACTTCAACGTCAGTCCTCATAGTTTTATTTGGAAATTGTTGTAATCCTTGATTGAAGGGATTGATTACATGTTGCTGGACTTGGAGGCTGTTCAACAAGAAATTGCCACCAATTACCAGGAAAATGCCACCAGCCACGACTGCACCATCATTAGATCTGGGCCAATTATTCCCCATAAGTGACATAGAGAAAGAAGAAGGGAAAATGGCAGTGTGAACACTCCTCTAACCCCAGCCCCAGCCCCTGCTGTGCCAGCCCAGCTCAAGCACAGCCGGGCTCTGCAACAATCGGCTTTGACTTCTTAGTGGCCGTGTGGTCACTGAACACTTTTAACAAGCTCTGTCATTTTGCAGTGGAAACACGGGATCACACAGATAAGCCAGAGGGAATGGAATGCAGGTATTAGGGACCTGATCCGTATAGATCAGAGTTCAACAAAGGCAAATGAGCCTTCAGCATCGAAGAGTGGGTTTCAGTGTCACACCAGAAGAAGAAATCACAGCTGATGATAAAGTTAACACGTTGTCTCCAGCAATGAAACTCATACTTTCACATTTAGACACACACACACACACACACACACACACACACACACACACACACACACACACACACACACACACACACACACACACACACACACACACACACACACACACACACACACACACACACACACACACACACACACACACACACACACACACACACACACACACACACACACACACACACAAACACACACACACACACACACCAGAAAGATGATCAACAAAAGAGAAATGAAACCGTTTAACCTAAAAGTGAAGATAAATGAACAATAACTAACCTCTAATCCAATAGAAGCTTAGAAGCAGCCCACACTCAGCCAAAATGAATAGAGAAAGAAACTTGAAATGTGTAGTACTTTGATTGTGAGTTCAGGTGGTATTACTCCTAAAACAACATGACATGTCTGTGGGTTAGAAGGAATGGATCAATTACATAAGGACCTGAGAGCATGTTTAATATAGAAGAGCAAAAACAATGGGCAATATTCCCAAATTATCAACCATAAGCCAGGTTTCTGCAAAGCTCAAAGCTTGCTGGATAATGCTAAGTAGTAAGTGAATGTCGATCAAAAGACGCATTCAATGTCAACATTTAAAGAGTAACTAAACTCTGGACCACTTCTTCAACCTGAAAACCATGTGAATGTGAATTACAGTAAGTATTGTTGTTGATCAATATCGGATCCAAATCTTAACATTTGAGTACAAAGTATTTCTATTCTCTATATTGTAGAAATATGCATAGTGACTGCCCTCTACAGGTTGAAACCAAGTTACTGACAATGTTTCTATTGGCTGATCTAGAGGCAGGTGACTGTGTGATGCCAGCTTTTTTCATCGTCCCCCATCCTCTCCCGCCCCTTTCCTATCCTCGACATCCGCTGTCTAAGCACTCGCTGCCTGTGCTAAAGGTTCAAACTGATATGGCTCTGGACGGTCATGGTCATGGCCTACAGGAGACTCAGGAGGAGAGCACTCCTCTACTTCAAATGACAAATCTGTCATTTGAAGGTGTCGTGGCTGCTTCTGGAGTCGTCACTTCTGCCTCATAACCTACAGTATAGCTTACCTTGCTAATCAGTTGAAATTCCAGAGTAGATGCATTTCAGCAGAAACTCTGAGGTGTATTTACCCTTTAAATCCAAAGCAGGATCAGTGTTTCTTCCATTACATATCCCTGCCTGTTTATGCACATCCGAAAAGGAGAATAACACTTCAAAGATGACACAGTGTAGCTTACCAGTGGCCTACAGGAACATTTTTGGGGACACCATGTTCACAACTGGAGTCAGAGATAAAGGGGAAACAACAGAAACAAGTTCAACAGAAGTGGAAGAACGTTCTGCTTCCCTGAAGTCACCGGTGTGGCAACATTGTACCCCTGTGAGACTCCATAATGTAACATTAATGTCTATGTTTATATAAATTACTCCCGGTGTAGGCCCTTATTCTGACAAACACAACATTTCTACTGAGCTGTTTGCATGGCTAGGGAGACTTAATAGTAAATATGCAGTAGTGGTCATGCTTTTGAAACTGTTAGTGAGAATATGTGTTTACAACGCGCAGGGCTGATGATAAATAGAAAAGAGGCCATGCTTTGCGAAGAGCTGTTTCAGCCATAACTGAGAAGCATGTATATGTGCACCTGGCCTCATTCTGCTTAACATCTTTGAATATGCAGTTCACTTGTTCCGCCCTATAACAACTATATCTGTGTTGTGCTAACTGTCGTTGACATATTTTTACATTGTTCTAAACTTATTAATGGAGTTTTACATTCATTGTATCCTTAAAACCAAACATCGGGCTTTTTTTTTTTTTGCATTTAAGCTTAAATGTTGGTATTATATCTCCCTAAATCACAATCCATTCTGAATCAAGGATTCGGGGAACTGTGACAGCCTTAATAATAATTGAAATCCTTCTCAGAAGAATCTTACACTTTGTTTCTGAGAGGCCATAACAGCAGAATTTTGTAAAATTTGTGAACATTTGGACAAATACATCTTTGTATTTGTGTTTCATAAACAACAGAGAAGCTACTAGTGAGAGTGAGAAGAGTATCCTTTTCTGAACAAGAGAGGTCGGCTCTTTAACCAAATTAAAATTATTAGTTGTAAGAGAGAAATGTGATACATGCGTTCAGTTAGTTGATGAAGTTATACTGACATAGATGTAAGCCAGACACTTAGCTTTTAAAATTAACCTGTTGGGGCACAGGTAGCATAGTGGTTAGTGCTTGTGCCTCATGTACGGAGGCCATGTTCCCATAGCGGGCAGCCCAGGTTCGAATCTGACCTGTGGCTCCTTTCCAGCATGTCATTCCCCACTCTCTCTCGGCCCGATTTCTGACTCTTTCCACTTTCCTATCTCTAAATTAAGTAATAGAAAGCGCCAAATAATCCTTTAAAAAAGAAGAATTTACCAGCCTTGTAAACGGTTAGTGATGGCGCCCTCTGTGGCCAGTTAGTGTAACTCCTTCAGTGCTGGAACATTCTGGGAAGATGCTTCATCACCCAAATCTGACCAATGAGGAAGAGACCTAAAAAGGGTTTTTATTTTGCATATATTCACACTAAAAGTGACCCTGTGATGACATTGCTGGGTTTAGCCTCCACACTGGTTCCACGATGGATAGCTATTGTCATGGCAACCATGAATTAGCATCCTTGGATACCAGTGTCTCTCCCTCATCAGCTGCGGTGCTTTCTTCAACACCATTGTTGTTTAATCTTCTTACTCGCTCCTGTTCACTCTCTCTCCCTTTCTCTCCTCTCTCTTTCCTTCTCTTTCACCACCACCACCACCTACATCTCTCTGTCATTCTTCCTCTCTTCTCTGTTTCCCTTTTTCTTTCTCTTTCCTTCATTCTCCCTTCTATTTCTCTCCTCTTTGTCATTCTTTCTCTGATTTTTTTTCATTGCTTTCCCTCTCTCCCACTCCTCCTCCTCCTCCTCCTCCTCCTCCTCCTCCTCCTCCTCCTCCTCCTCCTCCTCCTCCTCCTCTCTTCTCTTTCCCACTCCTCCTAAATATCTCTTTCTCTGACACTCACCACACAGGCAGATCTTTCTTGTTTTCACCTCTCTTTCCATTCTGTTTGTCTGCTGATTGCATTTCCTTTTCACCACACCCGTCCCAAATCCCTAATTGCTATTCACCACATGTACAAATTCCACCTCACCTGCGTAGCCAGGTGTCCATCTCAGAAAAATACACACTCAGTCTCCTTGCTTCTGTCTGTGCTGCTTGTCGCTTTTCCTCTCTGCCTGTATTTAAACGGATCAGTTAGAATCTAAAGGGATCCTCACTAAGCTAATGTAAGCTCCCCCTGCCCACTCACTCATCCAGCTCACTCAATCTTTCCAACTGTTGCTAATAGTATTTCCCCTCGGACGTGGCGGCTAAAACTGTTTGGCTGTTACTGGAGCAACCAACTGTTCTATTCATAGGCATTAACAAAGTTAAATCGCAGTTGTTGTGTGTGGGAGCTTGTTTAGACAACTTAGGAAGAATTATGTAAGTCCATTGACTGAGATGATGACAGAAAAAGATTTGTTTTCTTTGTCGAAGCTGGATTTAGACTTCCTCTGATCCCTGTTTGTTTGAACTTGAAGAAACTCAACCTGGCAACATAGATAAGAGCTATTCAATCTATTAAATGCTATTAAAACAAGCCATAAAATATGCAAAACTCTTGTGAAAAATTGGGCTTTTTATGGTACTTCTTTAAGAGCTTCTGCCCTCGTTTCCCTTTTAACTCCCTCAGTTGACTGACAACCAAGAAATCTAGCTTTCATACAACCATTTAAAACTTCATCAGTGTTTTTGAACGCGTCTCTCTTGTTTCTCTTTCATTGCAGTTCACCTAACAAGTTGTGTGGAGGATTCTGAGAGGAACCGAATTTTAAAATGCCCGTGGCAACATCCAGCTCTGACTCTGGTAAGTGGCACGGTCCAACTACAACTCCCCCTACATGTGTGTCGGTGGTTGAGAGAGATATCCAGAGAAAGAGAGATAGTAAGCAGCCCGTGGTTACGCCAGCACTCAGGACATGTATCTCATCTCCAGAGTTCTAATGTGACTTAATGAGCTGGCTAATGGAGCGCTAAAACTCCAGCCCCAGATCAGTCATGCCTCCGAGGATTAGCTCTTGTATTATCTGCAGCCCTCCACTCGACACACATGCACGTTAAATATGCACTAGTGGCTGGTTTAACCAATGCACATGAGCGCATGCGTACACATATCAGCCTCCTTTGTAGGTATAAGGTAAGTGTCTAATTATTGATTGATGAACAATCAATGATGACAATCACCATTTGAGTGTCTTGCATTGGTTGTAACTCGAGGGCTGCGCTGGGTGCAGATCCCAGAGGACTCAACAAAAATCTCACAGGGCGCAGGCGGTTTTAGCGTTGCTGCGTGCGGGGAGCGGGCATTCAAGAAAAAATCACTGCAGGTCCTGGATAGTCCCTTTTATAGTTTGTGCTTACAATTATAGAATCAACAAATGGCATGGAAAGGAAGTTGTTTCTTACAACACAAAGACAAAGCAAACATACCCCTGCACATATTGAACAATACAGAGAAATGTGTCACACTTTAAAGTCAATAGCCATGCACGAGTAGGTGGAAAACAACAGCAATGGCGGACTCCTGAGTTCTGTTTGTGCTCCTCGCTCTATTGAGTTTAACAATGCACCATCACTTTGATCAGCATAGACTTAAGGCAATTAGACATTAGCCATATTTGTATGTTTACCCATCACATCTCTGGAGAAAGAGGAGTATGTGTGCATGTTTGTGTTTCATTTCAAAGTCACATCGCCAACTACTGGCCTGGCATGTACACTGCAGCGTTTTTAGCCGATTTTGAGGATCCGTGTGGACGGCCGTTGTTTCCAAAAGGTTTGAAAAACATCGTCTGAACCTTGACCTTTTTGAAACGCAAACAAAAACTGATGTTGTTTTCAGTGGATAGTTTTTGTGTACATGTGGCCTGAAGGTAGCAGAAAATAAATGACTGAATCAAAATTAGTGTCAAAGTAAATACTATCAGACCTCCATCTAAAAGTGAAAATGAATACAAGCAGAGGGAGACAGCATTGATTGTTAACATAAAATATATGTTAATTTAGACTTTTGCAGTTTTTATTGTCCTTATCACGGTAATGATAAAATTACGATTCACTACGTAGCCCTACTTGGCATCAAGATTGTTATTGTACATTTTAACTTCTCCACAGTTATGCCTATTTATTTTAAGGCTGATTGTTTTGATCACATTTTGATCAGGTTGTTATTCTCATGACAGTTTGGTAATACTCAGATTAATGGAAAAAAAAACAGACTGCAGTGCAATAACTCAAAATAATGGCAACCTTTCCAAACAAAGCTTCATATTTAAAACTTGACCACAGACCAAAAGACTAATCCCACAATCGAAGTATGTTACTATTTTCCCCTAAAATAACAACAAATATTTTATACCCTCGTGCAAAAATTTCCGCATTACTTCTTGAATCCAGATCAAATTTGGCCTCAGATTGATGCTCTCTCTTTTGCTGGCTTTTTACCACAGACAATTTTTAGATGTATAACTTGGCGCTGTTATCAAAGTTAAAAATGAAGCACTGTGACAGCAGTAGAATTACATTTCCTAGTATGAATGCCAAAAAAAGGTGCCAGCATTAAACTCAACAATGGCACACAGCCATCCTTCCATGCATTTCCTCCTCTCTCATAGCTGCAAGCGCTCAATCCAGACTAATAAAAGATTGAAAAGCCTTGGCCAGATGTCTGGGAAATTAAGAGCTTCAGTGTATTTGTTAATAGATGTCCAAATCTAGAACTCACAAGCTTAATAGCATTTTATGGTCTTGTCATAAATTGCATCAGGCAGCGGCAGAATAGAGGGAGAAAAAGCAGTTCCTGGGAGAGTTAAAATGTGTGTGGAGTTTCTTTTTCGTAATGGACTGTCAGTCAGGGTTGATTTGTACACTAGCCGAGGGGCCGAGGCTGGATGACTGGCATTTTTTGTAACACACAGTAAATTGTTTTGCCAAATCTATTCATGTCCTTTTTCCAAATGTATAAAGTAGCATTTTCAGGCTATTTTTGTGCAGGCTTTGAGAAGGGTAAGAGAAGGGTCAGGTTTGATTCTGAACACAAGATATTCTCCTCTTATCAGGAAAGGAAGTCATATAAACATTTATTTTTTGATTTTACAAACAGAGAACACAAACATAAACATCTAAATAGCACACTTTACATCCATAGCAAGGCTGCTGGGGTTTGTGCCTGTGTCTGTGACATCACTAATAGAAGGTTATCACTTCTATGTGTCAGGTCCTTTTGCACCTCCTCCTTGACCAATCCTTCTTCCAACAAGCCAACCTTCTGCTGCTCCTTCCCCGACTTAACCCCTGCAGGGAAAGCCCAAAGGAAAAAACCACCATGTCTCCTCTCCTCCCTCCTCCTAGTGAGAGCATCATACTTCCCTCCCTCTTTTTCCCCCTCCACTCAACCTCCCCCACCTCCCCTTTGCTCATGCACACACCACCCTCTCTCATCTCCATTCATTCATGCGCGAGGAGGAGAGGCTCAGCCAGGCAGAGCTTATACACATTCACGTCAAGAGCAGGTGAAGAGGGAGGAGAGAGCGAGGAGCTGCTTTGGCAGTAAGAGGAGGGAATCAGGGAGAGAGAAAAGGGAGGTCCCTCAGTCTCCTTCAGATACAGTACTGGGTGTGTTACTGTAGAGAGGTGTTATTTACCATGGCGGGCAGCCTGTTTAGAAGACTTTCCCTGGAGGAGGGAGACTCGACCAACTCCCTGGAGGGCCTGGAAATCAAGCTGGGGGGAGAAGGTAAGAACACAAGTCCCTCCCTGCTGAGTGTGTGAGGGATGCAGGTTGGTTTGTAAAACAGATGAGCTCTCCGGCTGTGTGTTTTTTTTCTTTGCAAAATGAGCAGGTGCCAATATTCTTGTGCACACGCCGGCAGCAGGTTGAGGGCTAGTTGGCGTTATAAATTCGCATTGCACCTGCTCCTGACGCGCTGGTCCAAACCTCCAGAGTGTGATGAAGATGAGCAGAGACAGATTAGGTCCCTGGGCAGCGTGTGATCTGCAGGAATCTGAGGCAGACGAGTAGAAAGTGAGGAATAAAGATAGGAAAGTGCAATGAAAACATGCCACATTTTTGTTTATGTCATTTAAAACAAAAAACCCTTTAGCCTAAACTGAGAAGAATGCACTTAAAGATAGTAAAGAAAACAAAAAGTGTGAACACATTATGCTGAAGTATTTGTAGTTCAGTGATGATCTTGGGATAATGTTTGCTATAACGGCGTGGAGTGGGGAGCACCATACATCCTATCCATATTTCATGGAAGTTCATTAATATTACATGTGGTTGCATACTACACAGTAATATCTTCTGAGAGTGAGTCCATATCTATTTATGTACCACCGCTATGCACTTGTGTGCACCTATTTGATGTTGTCTTGTTTAATAAGTCAGCCTTAGAAGAATCATTACATCATTGACCGTCTACTGCATGTCATGTAGTGCAGCATGTTGTGAGATAGCTGCTGTGTAATGCAGCCTGACAAGACATGGGTGACAGCCATGATGAATCACATTTTCTGTCAAAGCGTTTGCATCCCGTCTAGCAGTTCATGTGTGAGAGAGAGAGCGAGAGAAAGAAAGAGGGGAGGATAAAGATAGAGAGACCTCCTGTGCATTGTGCATTCATGGGGAGTAGGTAGGGGGTCATTCATATGCAACAGTGTTCAGATTAGAGACAGCACGCTTGCAAGTGTCAGACTCACAACCTTCAAATAACTCTCTCACTTTCACCTTTCTCTCTACACACACACACTCCCCGCCTAACCCTTCTCACTATCAGAGGAATATTCTGGACTAATGAAGCAGTGTTCAAACACAGATGATGGATCATTGAGTGGAGTGTGTTGGTAGGATTACACTGTCAAAGATAATCGCCAGGTTTCAACAGAATGGGACAATTTAATTCAGTTCGGCTGAGGGTTTCGGATAATGCGGTGACACTGGCAATTATTTCATCCCTATCACACCCCGGCCGTACTTTGTTTGCTTTTTCTGCTGCTGCAGGGAAAATGCACATACAATCAAAGTTACAATGTTAGGCTGCAACGATGATCAACTTTTGCTTGTTAGTTTACTCCTAAAAAACTCACATGAACATTTCTCCGGCCAAAACAATCTGCGTGGGATGTAATTGGAGCTGCTGTCCATTTGCAAAATGTCAACAAATATCCCAAGTGTTGTCTCCAGTGGTGACCTTCAGCCGGCTAATAAGGGGATCCAGCCCGCGACCATGTTATGCCACTTTGGAACTAGCATCACCATGGCTCTGTGGTGGCTTAAATGGCATCCCTCTGATTGGCCACCAAAGAGAGAGGAGGTCAGGGGGGGTCACAGTTTTTTTTCTGGAAATGTTTCCATTTTATGAGACAGTCTTGGACACTGTTGTAGCTTTCAACTTTGGCAAATTTAAGTAGGATGTAATTGATTTTGATTTTAAACCTTTAAAGTCAAACAGATAATAAAATAAAGAAACTAAATTGTAAGAGATGGATATGATTTCAGATGGCTATGCCACCATTTTACCATAACAACTGATAGCCTTGACAGTTTATCTGAAGAAAAGGTTAAGTTATGCACAGCTGCTTCTCGATTAAATATGCAGGAAATAATAAATACATCTCTTTATGTGCTGTATTTGTCCTTCCAAAAGTTACCTTAACAGTAATGGGACTCAAACCTCAAGTGTGAGGGTCCACTACATCATTAAACCAAAACAGTGAAAGCTAATGATCAACAGGTTCAGGATTTCTGATATCTTTTAGGTTTCGAGATGTATTAATGGCCCATGAAAACCCCTGGTACACCCACATCCACATCCACAGTAGAGTGTTTTTAACTTATTTTGGCTGATAGCATTTCTCTGAGGGCTGTGTGGGTGTGTACACTCTGTAGTTGATTGGCACTCAATCCCACACTGCTGTTAGCTTTATTGAACCTATTAGGCTCAGACTACAGGGGTTTTAAACTCCTAACTGATTTAGAAACCAGGCTGCATCACGCACGAGAAGAGACCTCACCGATATGATTTCTCTTTAATCTCAAAAAGTCATCATAATAATGTATAAAGTAATGGTCCATCATTCACTGGAGCACATTATTTAGATGAACATGTTTTCCAGAAGCAGGTACTGCATCAAGTGATCTCACAGGTAGAAGGTCTGAAACAGAGACTCACAAAGACCTGCAGCTTTGTAGAACAAAAAAACCCCAGAGGGTTTAACATGTCTTGATGAGAAAATGTTTCGAGAGACACATTCAACATGGGTTGTGTGTTTTTGTCTCGAGGGAACTGGAGGTGAGATTGCACCTGTTGGTTTTCTGCCAAGTAGCATGCTAGCTAACATGAGCCTCAGAGCTAGAAAGCATTTACCATTGATTTTAAAGAAAGACTCAGACGCCATCCCCTTTTGGACTGACATAATCATTCAAGAAGCAACACATAGTATAACTCTGTTATGTAGTGTTCAAAATTGGTACTGCAGTCCAAGTTCAAACCAGAGAGAACTGTCTCCCCCCTTCCCCTCCTTGCTAGGGTCAATTTGTACACAGGTTGCTACGTCACAGACACTGAAGCTTCAGTGTCTGTGACGTAGCAACCTTTCTCCATTTTCTTAAAAGCATCTCCAATATGTATCCTAGTTTAACCACGTTGCTGGTCGTGGAGCTTATTAGAAAAATGCAGAGGCTTTTTAGGTAGTGTAGAATCAGTTATATCTGAACCAGTTCGCTTGCCCGCTTCCATCGCTGCAACACCTGTTTGCCTGGCAAACCGAGGGGCGTCCAAAACCGCTCTGTGGGGTATGCCTTAAAACCGCCCTCCTTCTCTGGTCAAAACAAATACAGACCATTCGGGACCGGAATCAAACCTTGGACGGTTACATCAGTAAATATCTCACATATCGGTCCTTTAGGATTTAAAAACTAGACACGTTTGATATTACAGGGCAGGTTACGATTGGTGTTTGAGCCCTTTAACACGCTAAAGACTGGATCTGCAAACCACTCAAAAGAAAAGGAATCATTCTTCCTTATACCTTATCCTTTGGACCACAAATCTGAGTAGCCAAGTCAGAAAATCAGTTATCCTAGTTTTTAAGTTTGATTCCAGTTGTTTAAAAGAAAAAATCAGGAAGTGCCAAAGAAGTGATAAGTGTTTTACAGATAGTAACAAAGATAAAAAATGTTTGTATCTGTACCTTAATAAAAAAAAAAACGTCCCTCTAAGAATGCAGTTTATTTAGACTATTACGAATAAAAAGCTGCTTTGTGATTAGCTTCAACAATCCTTAACCTGAGCAGAGGATTCACAAGTCAAAACACCTGTGGGGCTGCATAGATCATAAGATTTAAAATATAGTCTTACCTGTGTTACTGTATTCTCAATACTTGCATCTGTCCAATAGATATGTAAAAATGCAGTTTTCTGCTGTCTATAATTATACTCTGTGGGGAAAGCTGTTTGATTGAAGGCAAGTCTACACACATGATAACACACACACACACACACACACACTCAAACACACACACACACACGCAAACACACACACACACACACACACACACACACACACACACACACACACACACACACACACACACACACACACACACACACACACACAGATTGACCACACGAGCACATTACACAGTGGACCTGCCCACACATGCTTCACACAATGTTCACTTGTCAGGATGAGCCTGCTCATTATTTCAGTGATGTTCTTTGGAACAATGTCAGTTGTATTGAGTCCAGCTAACATCAAACACAGCTATATTCACAGACTTGTGTTAATGCTTGTGTTCTGTACATTATCTGACCGATTACACTCTGCAAGGACATCAACATGGAAAAATAAACTATACACAATAACATCAACTTAATAACACAACTCAGTTATAAATGCTTTTTCAGTTCTGGCGTACACAAGGGAGTTTCCTCCATCCAGTGTTATCTCCAACACTGTCTCTGACATTCATGTTCCTCTACCTGAGGGATTGATAGTAATTATATTTTGCTGGAGAGCAGGGAGCCAAATCAAATCTAACAGCAACCTTAAAGTATTTAATAAAGTCTGTCAAGGCCCGAGAGTATTTGATTACATAGAGGTGACTTTGGCAATCTGAAATAGTTTTCAACATGTTCCTTTCGGTCATTTTAATAGTGAGGCAGTGAAATAAGGCAGCGGTAACTTCCAACAGCGTGACTACGAAACTATGAGAATACCAATGAGTGTTTGATGAGAAGACTGCCCCGAAATCTGTTTGTGTTTTCACAGGACAAAGCAGGTGTTAGTACTGCAGAGTCACAGTGCACACTGAAAAGCTTCACATTGACCTTAAACATTGCATGCACCCTGATTAATCACCTGCAGGTCTTTTCTGCTACTGACTTTCCATGTTATTTAAAGTGGAATCCAGACGGTACAGTGAATTTGAAGTCCATTTTCCAGGATGGAGAAAGCAGATAGGGTACTCCTGAAAATACTCATACTATTTGTTTGTTGGGAAACATTATAATTCAGACACGTGACGTGAAGCAAGATTTAGCCAAGAGTATTCAGAGACTGGCGAAACACTTTTCTTAATGATTCTCCTCAAAATGTTCACTGCTTCGTTGTGCACTGATCATTGTAAACAACAGAAGCTGATTGAGACTCTCGAGTCAGTTTGGCACCACAGATGTTTCAGCTAATAAACGCTCAAACTGTCATTCACAACATTAGAATCAATCTGAGCATCTAGTCACGTAGTAGACTTCACGAGTTTGATTACAGTCAGATTCAGTCATTCCTTAATGATGGGGCAGTGATATTTACAATCTTGAAATTTCACACAGTCTGGTATTTATTTTCCTGCTGTCCTTCCTTTATATTGAAGCTTCTTCTTTGTTGCTTTTAAACTGGTTTATGTTTTTATTTTTTTTGTACACTATATTGCCAAAAGTATTCACTCACCCATCCAAATAATTGAAATCAGTTGTTCCAATCACTTCCATGGCCACAGGTGTATAAAATCAAGCACCAAGGCATGCAGTCTATTTCTACAAACATTTGTGAAAGAAAGGGTCGCTCTTAGGAGCTCAGTGAATTCCAGCGTGGTACTGTGATAGGATGCCACCTGTGCAACAAGTCCAGTCATGAAATTTCCTCGCTCCTAAATATTCCACAGTCAACTGTCAGTGGTATTATAACAAAGTGGAAGCGATTGGGAACGACAGCAACTCAGCCACGAAGTGGTAAGCCACGTAAAAACGACGGCGCGGGGTCAGCGGATGCTGAAGCGCATAGTGCGCAGAGGTCGCCATCTTTCTGCAGAGTCAATCGCTACAGACCTCCAAACTTTATGTGGCCTTCAGATTAGTTCAAGAACATTGCATAGAGAGCTTCATGGAATGGGTTTCCATGGCCGAGCAGCTGCATCCAAGCCATACATCACCAATTACAAGGCAAAGCGTCAGATGCAGTGGTCTAAAGCACGCTCCCACTGGACTCTAGAGCAGTGGAGACGCGTTCTCTGGAGTGACGAATCGCGCTTCACCATCTGGCGATCTGATGGACCAGTCTGGGTTTGGCAGTTGCCAGGAGAACGGTACTTGTCTGACTGCATTGTGCCAAGTGTAAAGTTTGGTGGAGGGGGGATTATGGTGTGGGGTTGTTTTTCAGCAGCTGGGCTTGGCCCCTTAGTTCCAGTGAAAGGAACTCTGAATGCTTCAGGATACCAAGAGATTTTGGACAATTCCATGCCCCCAACTTTGTGGGAACAGTTTGGGGATAGCCCCTTCCTGTTCCAACATGACTGTCCACCAGTGCACAAAGCAAGGTCCATAAAGACATGGATGAGAGAGTTTTGTGTGGATGGACTTGACTGGCCTGCACAGAGTCCTGACCTGAACCCGATAGAACACCTTTGGGATGAATTAGAGCGGAGACTGAGAGCCAGGCCTTCTCGTCCAACATCAGTGTGTGACCTCACAAATGTGCTTCTGGAAGAATGGTCAAAAATTCCCATAAACACACTTCTAAACCTTGTGGACAGCCTTCCCAGAAAAGTTGAAGCTGTTATAGCTGCAAAGGGGTGACCGACTTCATATTAAACCCTATGGATTAAGAATGGGATGTAACCTAAATTGATATGCGAGTCAAGGCAGGTGAGCCAATACTTTTGGCAATATAGTGTATGATGTTGTATTCTCTGTTTCTCATAGGTGTTCCTCTTGTCTGACATAAGTTATCAGTTGGTCAGCAGAGGTGTGTCCAGGCTTTTCAAAAAGGGGTGACCCAGCTGGGGCTCTGACTTGTGCAGGGGTGGCATGAAGTAGTATTTTTTTCTAGTTATTCAGACTTTCAGAATGTGTCAGTTGATTAAAATCAAATGTAGGGTTATACAAATAAAAGAAGTTTGTTATGAAATGATAAGGTCAAAATTAGAGGATGGATTTGATTTGTTTCTCAGAGCAAACAAGATACATTGTCAGAGTGACTAAGCACATCAACAAGAATAAAGGCATTCGATTTTAAAATAGCATCAATGAGAGTATCCAGACAGCGTCTGACTTACAAACTACAAGTTTATTGTCTGAGATTCTAGATGATTGCATGAGACAAGCCGAGCACACAGCGTGCTGCAGGGGAGCGAGGAGTCAACAACTCTCAATGGTTGCATCAGCTGTGAGTTTTTTTATAGGAAGAAAATAAATCTATGACATACTAAATTGGATATGATTTTTTAAAATGATGCTTTTCTGTTGATGTATCAAATAAGAAAATACTTATTTCATGGTATGAAAGAATTACCTGGTAGTGGCAAAGCTTCAGAGAATGATCATCTCAATCAAGGAGCTAAGCAGTCATTTTCAGCATGTAACATTATTGTTTCGGTTCAGTCTCACTGCTCTCAGGGTGTCATATTCGGTCACAGCAGTGATCTGTTTTCAGTGAATAAGCTCTAAAAACCCTCCTGTAAGATACATTTCTGCATGAAACAGCAGACACAGCTAGCAGCTACTGAGGCCGACCTCTGGAGTTTGTGAAAACCAAAACAAACAACAACTAATGTGCTTGTTTATATCCTGCACATTACCTGTTCATATTTGTTTATTTTACTTGAATGATTCTTCTAGGTAAACCTTTGTCTGTGTTTAAAATGATTTGTTTATCTAAAGGGTTTTCTTCCTAAATAGATTTCTACTTCCAGCTATTTGGAGTACAAAGAGTTAGCTTGGATGCACTCCCCTGTATTTAAAACCCAGTGTGAATGTACAAATAAAAACACATCCCCCACATGTCGTTCTCCATGCCCCCGCCTCCCTCAGCTCCCTCTTCTCCGTGTCCCTAATCACTGCTCCGTGGCAACCAAACAACCTGATGTCTAAGAGGTTCACGTCCCACTGCGTAGCTCCGACCACACACAAAAGCCGCCCAGATTGTTTGTCTGCCTCTGTGACATTGAGTTTAATTATTGCTCTTCTTAGAGGTGAAGATGCTGTCAGATGAAACTTGCAGAAACAAAAGCATCCTTATTTGGAGTTTCAATTGTTAAACATGTCCTTTGCTGCCATAATGGCAAGGAAGCTGTTATTTTTATACTCTTTGTTGAGAGGTGGTGCAAGAGGCCAACACAGTGTGTTATTATTGCTAATTTGTATTAGCTAAATGCCAAGATAAGATTTTACCTGAAGGTTTTCTCACTGACCTGTATGAAGCCAAAATGAATCGGATTGTCAGTTTCCATAAATCTCCATTTTTGTTTGTACTTGTTAAGTCTTGTGTGCACAGTCTCAGTCTCTGGAGAACTTTTTTTGTCTTAATTTTTTTATCTGCTCTACAGAGCTACAGCTCTCCTCTTAAATCACCACATAGTGAAAAAAAAACTTCTGAAGTATTAAAAGGCTTCACATTTGACAACATTTTCCTGAAAGAGAAGGGCAAATGACGACCGTGTACAGTAGCTAGTTCCGCCTTTCTTTGCCCTTTTTCTGTGCTCTTAAACCCTCATCTGCTAAATGGAGTCCTCTAATGGTATCAAGTTTCTGTGTGCTGTATAGAGGATTTAGAATCACTGGAGCGAGAAATGACTTTCGCCTGAGTTCTTGCCTGAGTTCTCACCTGTAGCGGCTCAGAGGATGGAAAAAAACACAGAGTTTATTATTACGCAAATGTCTTCATGTAACTTTGAAGCTGATTTGAGACATGAGCAAAAAAACGACCAGTTCTGCTAATTAAAAAAAGAAAACAATGTTTGATCCTGGCTTTGCAGTATTGCGGTTTATAGGAAGGATGAAATACCCCATGAAAAAGAAAGCTATTTACAAAATAGAATTGTGTAACAAAAAAAATAAACAGTATACCTAAAGCTGGACTTCAGACCCCTTCCTGGGATATCTAGGAACCAATCAGCTATGCTTCATGGGAAAGATGTCCCAACTTCTCTGTAATTTCCGTTTAGCAAGTAGTAAGTGTTAAATGAATTCGAGCCAAGACTTCCTTTTCCATGTGCTGAGTCCTATTGGCAAATTAAGAAGTGACTGTGTTCAGATAAAAAGGAAAGCAAAATTCACCTCTCCAGAAATTTGAAATAACAGTCATTCCTTGGTTTATTAAATCCCCTGAAGTAAAAGCTGTTAGTCTTCTCTGGTGAAAAGTAAGTCACGTAGAGGCTTCCCTCTGGCTTACTTCAGGGGTATGAGGCGAAAAAAGAAACCTGTTTCCTTGTGATTTACTTGAATTAAACGGGTCTTAAGTTTGCCAAAACAACATCATGATGCAGATTTGTAAAAAGTCAAAATCCAAGCTTTTCCAGGTCTGTGCTTAAGATGGGAGAAGAAGGCAATTTTTTAAATGCTTGGTTGTTGAATGGAGGTCAGATTGATCATTTCTGACGCATTTCAGGGAGTCAGGGGATTTAAAAGCTGATTGGCTTCAGCGTCAGATTGCTTGCTCAAGTTGAAATTTGTTATGTAGAATGGATTGTTAGCAACACTTGCATGCAGAAATCTGTTTTTAGATCACTGGGATGTCATTACAGCGGATTGCTCACCTGCTTTGTTTTGCATAGAGACTGTTTTTCCTGCATAAACCAAGGCTGCTGATACCTGATTGGTCAATACGACTCGGACTACAGACATACTACAAACAGAAATCGGAATACTTCCCATACTAAAATCCAGACCTCAGAGTAGAGATTTTACAAATCTATGTTGAATCTGAAAATGGAGATTACCTCTTACGTATGTGACCTTTTTTACCTGCAGGACTCTTTTTGTTTTCAAGTGAAAATGCAGGAAGCAACACTATTTATCTCTAAATGATGGGAGAAGAAGGCAAGATCCAAGAAGGAGGACAAGTAGGATCTTTAATAATCCACATGAATAATAAAGGACCCCTGGCACGCTCGATGCTGGAAAAATGGCCATTGTTCCCCTGTTCCTTTTACACCTTTCATGATCCCCTTATTACTTCCAGGCAATGACCACATCAGAGATGTGTGAGTCAAGGCAATTCCTTTTTTCCTGATGCATTGTGTGCACCTTTACGTTTTGGGCTATAGCAAAAGGAGAGAAGGAAAGTTGTACTGTAAGTTTATGTAAATAGTATTACAATGTGATACAGGAGTAGTGAGAGAAAAGTGTTGAAACTATGAAAAAAGTAAAAAAAAAAATCAAGTCTACAAGTACAGACAAGCTAACATTGGGAAAAGTGCCGATGTGGCAACAACACCGGTGTACAGTTGCAGTGATTAAAGAGAATTATGCAGGACTTGTAAGCCGAGCCTACTGCTCTGATATTCTCTGCCAGGCTCAAATCTGGCAACTCTCCTGCTGGAGCATAGCTGCTGTTCAAGGGAAAATAGAAGACAAGACTTCACTGGGGAAGATTTGTGTAATTATTTATTTGATTTACTTATCAAATCATTCAGACAGAAGGCGGAAGGACTGTAATCATCATGGTCATCTTCCCCTGGCCTTCTCTCTGTCTTCTAATCTTTTTCTCCGTATTGAAGCGAAGAGGAGGATAGATTCTTGTCTTCATGATTTACTAATACATCTTAAACACCATAAAAGAAGACCAAAATAGTTTTCCCTTCAGTCTGAAAATATCTATTACCTCATCACTTCTCTTTTAGCATCCTAACAGAAAAGAGCTCCATCTGCTGAGGATTTGGAGCACAAAATAGTCTGACAGCAACCTAAAACTCCTGAAACACACACCATGTTCTGGTGTTAACTAAAGCTGCTGTTGGAACACAAACTTATTATTCCACAGCAACAATATCACACTTTTTTTTATCAGTGTCATTACTTGTGTTTCAACACCACTCTATTGAATATCAAGTAGATAAAGTCAGTTTGGGGACAAATGTGAAAGAAGTTAGAAAACATTTTCTGTTGGAGTCGATAAAGTTCGAGTTGACAAAGAAATTGTGTTGAGTTTTTTTGGTGCTTTGTTAGAGCAGCTACAGGTTGCAAACCCGTTAAACCACTGAACAGCCTGAGGTGCACGAGGTTAGGGAGTTTTTATTAAGTCTTTTTTACAATGAAGTGTGGATCCTTCTATTAAGGGATTTTCCGTGGTTTAGTGAAAAGCTTTTTTTTTACTTCCGAATCTGGTGGTAATATCAGTAACACAAATGAAACATCAGGACACGACAACAGACACCAGGAGATTGGTTGATTGGTGGATTGATGTTTTTACAATTGTAAGCAAAGTGTCTTTCTGAAATTGGTGTATTGATTTTAAAGTCATGGAAGTGGGATAGAAACCCGGGCTTTGGTCCAGACTCTAAGTCTGTAACATATCTCAACAGCTGTTTGGTGGATTTCATTTGAATGAATGTAGGGAGTTTTAGCCTCTGATGAGGGGAGGCAATTGATTTTGAAAAGGTGCTGATCCCGGGGGAGAACCAGGAGAAACTGCTCATAAGACCTGAGTGATCATCTTGGGGTGTAGGGGATTAGAAGTTCTGATAAATAAGAGGGAGCTAAACCATGGAGTGACGTAAAAACAAGTGATAACATTTCAAATGAATTCTAAAATCAATAGGGAGCCAGTGGAGGGACGCGAGTACAGGGGTGATGCGTTCCTGTTTGTGTGTAGCTGTTCAGAAATCTGGCAGCAGTGTTTTGCACATACTGCAGACATGAATGACTCTTTCAGCGTCTTGGACACATTTTAAAATGGCTTTACTTTGGCTAGGGATCACAGTTAGAAAAACAGCCTCTCACCACAGAGTTTATTCGTTTTTTTTTTTTTTTACAAATTAAGGTCGGGGGGGCCAAACAGATCTACCTCAGTTTTTTTGTTCATTAAGTTTTAAGAAGTTTAGTAGGGTTTGAGAGGACTGTGGGTTGTTACTTTTGAGTGGGAGATGTATTTGCACGTCATCCGCAAAACAGTGAAAAGATGTCACGATTCCTTATAAGAGCACCCACTGGCAGCATGTACAAAGAAACCAAAGGGGCAATAGAACTGAGCCCTGAGGAACCCCACAGGTAAGGGCAGCCGAGGGGAAAAT
Source organism: Tautogolabrus adspersus (assembly GCA_020745685.1). Lineage (NCBI taxonomy): Eukaryota > Metazoa > Chordata > Actinopteri > Labriformes > Labridae > Tautogolabrus > Tautogolabrus adspersus. The sequence goes on along the minus strand of CM036554.1, from coordinate 9,769,684 downwards.
ATATTTTCCTGGGCTTACTATTAAACTTATTTTTTCCAAGTATGACTTGAACAGATTTAGAGCTTGCCCCTGAATCCTTACCCAATGTTCAAGCCTGGTGATAAGCAGGTTGGGGTTGACCCTCCCAAAGGTGGCACTAAAATGAAAAAAATATTACAATTGCACAGTCCAAGTTTACTGAATTCATTTGTTGGTTAATGACTTTTTCCAGGATTTTGGATAAAAAGGAAGTTTGGAGATAGGTCTAACATTTTATAAAATGTTATAATCTAGGTTAGGTTGAACCAAATTAAAACTTAACTGAACTAAATCATGGTAGTTATAAACATTAACCTAAATACTTAACTATACTAAACTAAACATCATTTAAGTATTTTCTTTATCTTGTTGCCAAGATGTTTGCATTTATCTAAAAACACTGCTGTAATTTAGAATGACTCCAAGGAGCTGCTAGCATTACTATGAACTCTTATTAATTATTGGCTCTTGTGCAATAGGTCACCATGAATGCATGGCTAACTTTAACACTGAGACTGGACCAACTTCATGCACATGGGACTCGTTATTTCTAAGTATAACTTGGCTCTTACAGTAAAGCTCAGCTGAATGGAATGCACAGGATAAGACAAACACAACAGTGTTTTTATAACTATCACTTAAAGTGTAGGGAATGCAAATCCTGTGTAGAGGTCTTTCAGTTTTCCCTCCAGTTTAATATTATTTTATTATTAGAAAGAAACACACAATCTTCTGTCACAAAATTAATTATCTGCCCTCATTGGACCAATCCCGTCTTAATGCTCTGTTATGCCCTTATTAGGAAGTGAGACCTGTGACGTGTTTTGCGCATGATGGATCCTCGATGGAGCACCAATCTGCCAGTGAAAATTAAAAGCCAGTGTTGTATTTTTAGCTTTGGAAACAAAGGCTTGTGGAGTGAATTACAGCAGACAAATGTTCCCTGTGAATAAAAATGCCCACTCCTCTGACAGTCACGTCTGCTGCTGTGATTTATGCCTGCTGGTAGGTGATATCTTAATGCGTCATATTTAACGTCATTAGAGATGGTTTAATACTAGAATGAACCTTCCCTGGTCTTCAATCGAATTGCTGACTTCACTTTGCATCAGCTGTTTGATATTTAGTCCTGTTGAGTCATGTCTGTAGTTTTACCTTGTGTGGTTAAGGCTTGTGCACGTCATCATGAACTGAAGATATTCTGATCCATATGTTTCCTTCCCTGAGAGTCAGATATATAGATTAGTGTGCTGGCCAAGCGCATTGTAATGGGAACAACTCTACCATTAGCAAGATAAAACAATAACAAATTGCCTCTCAACCTTTTAATTTAATTTTAAAATGGATTGAGTTTGTATAGCGCTTTTCTAGTGTTCTGACTACTGAAAGCGCTTTTACACCGTGTTTACACCGCACGTTACCCATTCACACCCTGATGGCAGAGGCTGCTATGTAAATTGACCATCAGAAGTAACATATCCCATTTATACACATTAATACGCCGTCGGCGAAGCAGCAGGAGAAACTTGGAGTTAAGTGTCTTGCCCAAGGACACATTGGACATGTGGCTGCAGGAGCTGGGTATTGAACTCCCTACCTTCCGGTTGAGAGATGACTGATTTCACCAACTGAGCCACAGCCGGCCCATGTCTAGATGTCTGGACTTATTCTTCCACTCAATATAATATCTCGATAAACATTTTTTTTTTTTTTTTTTTTCTTAGCAACACCAGCAAATGTTTTGGTTTAACTGCCATGTGTTTTTGTATATTTGTGTGCACCTGTGTGTAGGGGGGAGAGGGAGGTAGTGGGAGAAAGATGCTGTCTCTCAAAAGGGGGGATGAGTGACAGAGGTGAAATTGCAAGGGAGAGGATGCAAGCTAGCTCTGACCCCCTCTCCTCCCTCCATCCTCCCTCTCACTTCCCTCCTGCCTCCTTGCATTCAGCCATATTGTACCAACTACTGTCAATGTGCGCTCTCTCTCTCTCTCTCTCTCTCTTTCTCTCTGTCTTTGAGGTGATCTATTCAGTCTGTTTCCCATGGGTAACTGCAGCATATGAAGGGGGATATAGTGAAATCAACTCTTTTCTTTCTTTCTGTGTGTGTGTGTGTGTGTGTGTGTGTGTGTGCGTGTGCGTGTGCGTGTGTGCGTGCGTGCGTGCGTGCGTGCGTGCGTGCGTGTCTGTGTGTGTTTACAGCCATGCATCAGGCCCTGGACACACTGAGTGACAGCACAAGCTCCACGACTGCCAACGACCTGGACCTCATCTTCCTCAAAGGCATCATGGAGAGCCCAGTGGTGAGAACAACTTTACACTGCTCATTTAATATGTGAGGATTAACGTATGTGTGTGTGACATGCAATAAAGGACTGCTTTTAATTGGACTGTGTCAGGGGATGGACACACTACTGGATAAGTTGATAACAAAGGACCTCAACTTAAATGAAACCAAATCACAATTACGCCACAACAACACACAGTATTTACGTTTGATTAAGGATATTTAAACCATGCAAGTTAACATTTTAGATGTATTTCTTTAAAACTTTGTAAAACATGAAGACATTTGTTGTAACTTAAAAATGTGATTGAATTTCCTCATTTGCATTTTCCTCATTTGGGCCATTTCCCACATTGACAATGATATGTTATGCCTAACTATCTATCCAGGAATTTGCATTTATTTTAATGATGTAGCAGATTGAAAGTTAATATTCAGAGCCTTTATTACATTTTAAATTCAGATTTCAGCTTACAATAATTATCCTAGAAAGACAGCATTAATTCATCAAGCACAATCACATTATCATGTTTATAGTCTTGATTTGTTGTTTCATCATAAGCTGAGAACATCGGATATATAACTGTTTTTTGTTCTGTAATGTTAATGCGGTTAGTCGTACAATCTTAAATCATTTACAAATCATTCACTGTGGGTATCTTATTGGACTCGTAGCTTGGTGAATTAGACTGCAAAGGTTAAATGGATTAGCACAGTTTCTTGAATGGTTAAATCCTCTTGTTTAGAGTTTGGGTCACTAAAAACAGTGGGAAGGTCTTTTACTTTGAAACCCAAAAATACCTCGAAATTGTGTTTTTCTTTGCAGTTGGCATATAACATTATAAGGCTGAACCACAAAGAAAATACATCTTTCTTTTCGAGAATGTGAACATAGCCTCTGTTTCCCAGCTGTCAGTCATTTTAACAAGGCAACACAACATCTCTCCTGCCAATCACAGCAAAAGGTTGAAACAGCTGCATTAAAGCTCACCTTGGACAGAAGAAAATCGGCAAAGTAATTCTTAGGCTTTATTCAAAACTCAGACCAAGGTGGTAATTGTCTTCCTCTCAAAAGCGTTTTCCCTTTAAATGACAAATGGGACCTACAGTAGATATTGTTTAAGAATATATTTCATGTTGAAACTTTAAATTGTAGTCTATTTGTTTTATATCTTTGGTTTTCTTCGAAAGACACACACTAGTGTTTGGTTTGACTCCATTGCTTGCTAATGCAATTTCCTTTTCTGATAGATTTCAGTGTGTCCAAGCTGGAAAAACGCTAGAAAAATCGACTCAAGAGTTTTTACCATGAATAAAAGGTGTTCCACAAGGATCAATTCTGGGTCCTGTCTTATTTAAAATATGTACATTAATAACACAGTCTTTGATAACTTACTGTAATATCCATCTTATGCCACTGATAATGTTCCGTACTGCTTTAATTCATTATGTCAGATACCTAAGATAATGAAGACTATTTTTTGGTTGCAGGTCAAGCTAATTCCAAAAAATGTCAAAAAAGTACAGTTTCTGCATAGACGCAAGTTTGTACATAAAACTTCTTTGTCCTTCTGCAAAGTCGATCTTATGTAGCAAAATCCCACAAGTTCTTCATGCTCACAGGAAGAAAACTAGTTTTGCCATGGTGAAGTGAAGCTTTTTGAAGTAAGTTTGTACATAAAAAAATCTTAGTCCTTCTGCAAAGTCGACCTTATGTAGCAAAATCCCACAAGTTCTCCGTGCTCACATGAAGAAAACTGGTTTTGCCATGGTGAAGTGAAGCTTTTTGAAGTGAAGAAGAGTGAAATAGCTCAATAGTGACAGAAAGTCAGAGTTAGTTTCATCCCACTGTGTTTCGTGTTCTTTTCTGTTGCCGAAGTCTTCCACTTCCACTTCCACTACTTCTTGCCAAGAGCAATATATCACAAACCTTTTCAAATCGTGCAAGAGTAGGAAAAGGTCCTTTGCTGTGCACTGTAAAAGTATGCCAGATAAAAAAAACATCGAAGTCATATCCTGAGATTCATCCTTTTGTTCTATGCTGTCAACAGTCATTAGTATGGATTACCACATTTGTCTCTCTAACATTCACTCTGCACTGTCAGTGTTAGTAGAGCTGCACTGAGGTGGGTGCTGTGGCTGGGAGGTTTCTTTGTCCGTGGAGATGCATTAGTCTGCGAGCAGCTTCTCGGACTCTGGCAAAGGCTGGGGGTAAAAAGCTGTGCAGACTGGTTCTCTAATTCAGAGGCTGTTCTGTTCAGGAAATGGGGAGATGGACTTTCCAGAGGGAGCAGCAGGGAGTACTGCTTCAAAAGCCTCCAATATTTCAGAACACAGAGCTTCCTCCCCATTTCTCATCCTGCACTTGGTTTCCTTTTCGCAAAAGACAGATTGATTTCCTATGTATGAGTTAGTTTGTCTGAGAGAGCTCTTGGTGGTCCCAGTTTATTGATGAGCGCTCTCATAAAAGATCTGCTGATGCAAGCACAGAGTAAAAGTGCCTCGCTGAAGGATGTGCAAAGGGTGTCCAAGGTGATAGCCTCTCGTGACCCCAAGATGGATCTACATGCGCTTCACATGGTATTTACTGAGAAAGGAAAGAGAACACTAACAGAAGGACAGAGCAAGGGTCCACGTGTGTATACAGATGGTGGATACTTCTGTAAATCGTGTTGATTGCAGCACACTCCCGAAAGAGTGACGCAATCAGCCCAACCATCAATTCTATAATGAATATGAATCATGATTAAGGCCCACAATGAGCAGAAATTGACAACAGCAGCTATTAGCTAGTAGAAGAGCTTCCTCATTTCCACGTCTGACTTGATGTTTTGCTCTATATTTAACTGAACAATTAGGTCTATCGAGGCATTTATGACAGCTAAATAAGCCATCACTTGCTCTTAGACATCAAATCATGACACTTTTATGTTCTAACCTTATGACTAAGCCATCACATTTTCTCTATTCATTCTTTAATGTGACCCCATTGACTTAGTAAAATAGTGCCATGAAGCCATCAGAACGATGAATTCTGTTGCATTACAAAACAGCTTCTGCGAAACATTTGAGCTATTATGTGACAAGCGGTCAAATCCTCACAATGATCCCCCTTTTTTTCTGTCAGCTACTGACATTTAGCTGAAAGTGTGGAAACAGAAGTGTTGCATAAAAGTTTGTCTTGATAAGCGGCAGTGCAGCTATCTAAAGTAGCATTTAGAGCCCACCATGGAGTGACAATTCAACTCATTTATGAGTAAGTTGGTTCTTTTATATTGGAGCTGTAGCATATAATTATGTTACATAATCAATCCAAGAAATGCTTCTGACCGAGCTGGTGTAAGAGATTGATTATTGACTATTACTTTTGAATTATTCAAAGTGCTATTTAATGAAGAATTTGTGACTTTTACTAACAACAGCAGTTGCAGGATAATGTCAAACAGTAAGTAAACTGACTCTGAAATCAGTTGATTAACAGCAGTAAATATTTCCTACAATTCATCGCCATAAGCTCATGGTCATACCAGAACAAGTAAGAAAGATACTGTATAAGGTGTCACAAACAAAAAGAGGAATATGTTGTTTTTTACATCAGTGAGTCAAGCCTTGAATATTCCATTACATTCAGACGCCACTATTGGTGAACAGTGGCAGCAACATAACTGAGCCAACACCAGTACACGCCATATAAAGAGTTTCGAAGACGTATTATCAGGGATTTATAAATGATTTCGGAGTATTAACCAACTGTATAGATGTTTGTTTGTTTGCTTTTTGAAAACTTGACATTGTCTTATTTTTTCTAAAAGAAATACTGTCTCAGACTCAGTATGGGATTTTTTGCATGTTTATGATGTGTGTGTTTTTTTTTTTTGTGCCTATGCATTGTGACATTTTTAGTAAGTGCATTGTGTGATGCAGCAACTTGGAACCCAAAACAAATGTCCCTGTAGATCAATCCTGTCTTAACTTAACATCAACAAAAATAAACCTCGTATGGCACAATACTAAAGCACAGTACAAAAACCTGCTTATCTTATTCATGTTTTCTTCAAAAGGGATGTCAAAACCAACATTTGTCCTCAAAAATGTTATTCATTATGTCCACCATGGCTCTAAAATAACTGTAATCATATAGCTCAGTGTTCATGCAGGCATGTTGTAGCAGAGCCAGGCTCTGACAGCTCGCTCCATCAGGTTACACAGAATTCTGCCAAAACAGCAAATAAGCAAAAACCTGCTGCCGTATCACTGAACAGGAGCAAAGAGCTCCCTGTCCGTGGTTTAGTCCTGTGCAGATTTGTGTGCTGTGCTTGTGTCCCTATGCAGGCCTATAGCTACATGTGATGGTTTGTGTGCAAGACTCTGTACATGAAGGCGCTTGTTAATATCTGTTTGTGTGTAAGCATGTTGTTTATCCTGTCCCTCGGCGGGGATTCTTCCTGTCTTCCTCTGCAAACACACAGAGAAGTCCCACCAGAGGAATCCTGTGTGGGATTGCTTGACAATTGGAAAGTTAAAATACAAGCTTGCTCGGGTTGCAGTATCAAGTAGTGCTAGTTTAAAAGATAAAATATGCATTTTTACATAACGAGGTTCTGTAGAATTTCATTTAAAGGGTTTATAAAGAATGTATGTTTTACTTTGTACCAGCTTAATTATCATGCAATATCAGAGTAGACATTTTCGGATGTTTATTTGCACTAATGTGTTACGTTTTAACCCTAGTTTTATCGCTTAATTTAACAGAAATATCACAATTGAAATGCAGATCCATAGCCCTGAATCATCCAAAGAGCACCTGATGGAAAAGAACATATTTTTTACTTTCTAATATTTGTGCCCTGGACCAAAAAGGTGGGATTCATGTTCCATAACCACGGAACTCTGGCAGAGGAGGAGACAGTAAAAAATAAATCCTCCTTGAAATATTGATGTTCAGCAGCAACACACCAAAAAATCCTAGAGTAAAAAAAAATGGAAGTACATTTTCTCTTAGTTTTCTTGGTTTTGGAACCTTTGGGGAAATATTTACAAGTGCAGGCTGTTGGTGTTTCTCAGCAGGAGGTGGTTTCAGGTTGCTGTTTGTTATCGTGTCCTTTTCTGTATTCCTTATTCAAAACAAATAGTCCCATAAAAACCAGGAAACATGTTATTATAACTCAGCGAGGTGCATTACCTGTCGAATGAGAGGGATTGTAAAGGCACTAAATGTTTTGCAAACACTTTGTGAAATATATATACCGTAAAGGAACATCTGGTTTCATATTAATTATATTTCAGGCCCATGAGCAGTTTGAGGAGCCCAAGCTGGAGGCGGTGAGGGAGAACAATTTGGAGCTGGTCCAGGACATCCTGAAGGAGCTCAGCCCGCTCGCACAGAGTAGCCAGGCAGCCGACGAGCTGCTCCGCATCCTGAAGGAGCCTCACTTCCAGGTATGGAGAGCAGGTCTTATATCTCACAGCAGGCTGAAACCTTGATTAAAATGCACTCAGGCTAAAAAACCTTTAATTACTTTTCAAAGGGATGTTCATGCTTAATGATGCATGTTGTGCTAGCATGGATTAAATCGATTTGGAGCTGCAGAAGATTATGTTTCAGTCCTTGCTCTGTCTGACAAGTGCACCTGTTTTGTGCAGTGTGGCATGATTCTCTCTTACAGGTGGTCGTGGTGGGAGAAAAGCTGATTTCTCATTTTTTATCAAAGTGTGTGTCTCACCCTGTTCCTTTCTCACAGTCCCTCCTTGAGACCCACGACTCTGTGGCATCCAAAAACTACGAGACTCCTCCCCCCAGCCCCTGTTCCTTCATGGATGCAGCCCTCAACAACCAGCCTGTTCCTCCAGACGCAGTCAGGATGGTTGGGATAAGAAAAGTGTCTGGCGAGCACCTGGTGAGTCTGCTCCACAAAGCCATTGTAATCACTGTTACAGGATAGAGCCCTCCTTGTAAAGAGTTACAACTCAACAATAAAAAGTATGATTTGCGTTTTGGAGCTGAGAGCACTCTCTCTTTAATGAGATCTTTCTGCGGCATTGTTAAAAAAAGTAACAAGTCAAATTTATGCTGCAGTGTAGCACAATTTGAGTTTGATTTATCTGACATGTTGTTGAATAAAGAGGACTCAGTGATAACTTTGCCAGGTGCTCTATTGTCTCACTTTCTGTCCACAAACTCTGCCAACTGCCTGTTTAGTTATTCACAGCCCTCCAAAGGGCTTTCTGACTCGTAACTGTGGGTCTGCTGACCACCTGAAGAAAGTGACTGCTGTCACAAAATCCACATTTGATCAGGGGTGAGGAATAGAAGAGAGCCAAAGTGGGAGAAAAATAGCAACAACACATACAGACTTTAAGTGAGAGTAGAGCATTGTTCTAATGGCCACCAGGTGTGATTCTGTCTGGGGGGGTTTAATTGAAAATGAGCCTCTTCTCCAGTGTTATTTTTATAAACTAATTTTCTTAATGTGATTTTTGTCTCAAGTAAAAGATTAAAACCTTCTTCATGAAAGCATTCTTTTCATACTGTAAATTGCGGTTCCATTGAGATTAAAGTAGAAGACAAAATGCTTTAGGGCGTGGATACCTGTGACAACCAACAAAGCAACAATACTTGCCCATCCTCTTCTTTTCTGGATTAAAAAAGAAGATTGCAACAGCCAAAATACCTCAAACAAATGATCTTTAATGCAAAGGGTGAAGTCATGGTTGTTCATTCACTTCATATGTACAGCCAATGCCACATATTCATCTTTATCTAGACATGAATATCTCCAAATTAAGCTGCTGGATTTTTATTTGCAGTGAGCTTCTACAGTAGTACCAAATACTTCTGCATTCTGCAGCTTCTAGTCTATTGAACTACTGAGCAGTGGAGGACTCTGCGTTAATGTTGTAACTTGAGCCATGAGTAATGTTATACTGAACCTGTGTGTGTATAGGGAGTGACGTTTCGCGTAGAGAGCGGCGAGCTGGTGATCGCCAGGATCCTCCACGGTGGCATGATCGACCAGCAGGGTCTGCTCCATGTTGGTGACATCATCAAAGAGGTGAACGGCAAGGAGGTGGGCAACGACCCCAAGGTGCTCCAGGAGATGTTGAAGGAGGCGAGCGGCAGCGTGGTGCTGAAGATCCTGCCCAGCTATCAGGAGCCACACACAGCGAGACAGGTGGGTGGGTGGGTTCAATTTTAAACTCTTTCAAAGTAAAATATGGCTTTGATCGCTACGCCCGAGGTAAATATTGAAAAAACTTTTTGATTACTTTGAAAGGACACTGTCATTTTATCAGTTAAAGTAAGTAGCACTCCGTGTCCTCCCTGGCATCCTTCATGTCGGTAACCTTGTCTGCTGTGCCAAGAATGTTCTATCTCCTTCTACAGAGGGACTTTGTAGATGACATTGGCTGCTTGGCTGAAATGCCAACATTACAGTTTTGTCACTTATCCAAATGCAGAGTCATTTTAGGCTCATACATAATGGATCAATAATTGAAGTCATCTCCAACAAGAGATAAAAGGAGTGACTCCACAAACAGCTCGTGACACTCCAGTCTGACTGAGGTGTTTTTGATGTAGTCTTTGCCTGTCATCATTGAAAACTCACATCAGAAAGATTATACGTTTGTTGAAGATCAATATTTGTTGGAAAAAACTCAGGGTAGTGTTGTATCACCGCTGGTGGATCTCCCTGGGTTGTACCATCTAATGAACACCAGCTTTCTAAGAGCCACAGGAGGCCAGTCACGCTGAAGATGTGACCCAGTTTACAGTGAGGGTTATCTCGCCAGCATGATGGGAGGATAGAGCACACCAGTAGATGCAGTATGTACAGCTCGAGCAGTGTGAGGCACAGGGCTTTGTGACTGATCAGTCTCAGCAGTAGAGGAACACTAGAGCCTGAAGGAGCCATGCCAAATGAATTCATTACACCAGACAGAAATATACTGGAACATAATCTACAAGAAAATGATGTAGAGTGGGTTTATGTGCTTGGCTTATTGGCATACAGAAAAATATTTGAAGCATATTGTCACAGTTTGCTGAAAAACTGAGCTTGTGATAATCGAATGTGCGATTTTTGACCCCCGCTCTTACTATGATCTGAGACCTGCTGTTTTCCTTTAATGTGTTCATGTTTTAACCAACAGTCGCTGCTATCCTCTCCAACTGTTTAACCTTCCATCCAACTGAGATGCCCAAAGTATATGTAGTCTAAAAACACACACACACATACACACATACACAAACACACAAATCTTGGCTAACATACGCTTACTTTTTTGGCCACCATGATTCCCTCCAGCATCATTATCAGGTAACAATGAACCTGTCAGTTACTTGGGTTTATGTTCAACTTCTTCCATTAGCCTCAACTGGGTTTCATATCGTTTGCTCCTTAGCAACATTAGTCATGCTAACATGCTAACCCAGCCTTTATATCCTAACCTTTATTCATAGAGCACTTTTTAAAATTTAAGTTGCAAAGTGCTTCACAATGGCAGCAAGATTAATCAGGCAGGTCATAAAATCAAAGGGGGCAAGGATTAAGAAAAAAACAATACTATAAAATATGTAAAAATCCCTTTAAATAGAGGATTAAGAAGAAACAAGTGAAATTGGGAAAATTAACTGAGATGCAAGAAAAAAAACACTACACCTGAAAAAAAATCCCCAATGTAAATATTGTCATTGTGAGCATGTCATAATACTGGCATAAGCATTTAGCTCAGAGCACCAATGTGTATAGTCTTACAGAGCCCTGCTACAGTATTCTTTTGAATTTAAATTAGTACAAGAGATCAGAAGAAAACATGCTAAATACCAAACTCCAATTGGCGGTCTTACATACAAAAAAGGCTGTTTACATGTGGGCAGAATAAAACACAATTTCCAGCATTTCTTCCCACTAGGTTCTGGTAAAACCTCTGAAGTCTAACAGCCAATCTGGCAGGAATACTCTAAAATTGCATGCATGTTGAAAACTTTATATCCTTCTATTTCTACTGGTTATTCACCGAGAGGAGTGAGTCACGGCTCTTTCCAACATTTTTAAAGATGTCCCAAGACCTTCTGCTTTGTGCAACCAGAGTTCAAGTGTTTTCATTTTCTGTGGCATCGGTTCTGGATATCAAAGTGCCTGCTTGAACACTGAATAGTCTGTGTCTGTCAGAGAACTTAAAGAATGATTCAGTTGTGTTCACGCTGTAAAGAGTTGTGTAGGTGGATATTGTACCTTCAAGAGTTGTGGTAATTAGAGTTGTTCTCAAAAGCTCTCTCTGAATGTGATCCAGCTGTCTTTGTTTCACGCCACGAGTCTGGTCATCGCATGCTGACTAAACTCTGCTCTGACAGCTCCCTTTGGCCATTTGAGACTGTGGAGTGTGTGTGTGTGTGTGTGTGTGTGTGTGTCCTGTTCTTTTACAGGAGAATGACACACACACACACACACACACACATACACACACACACAGTAAAGTAAGGGCTGGCAGTCTTTTTTTACGTCCATGCAACAGTATGAGAAAGCGTCAGTAGGGGGAAGGGGATAGTTACCATGACTACACATTTTGGCTCTCTCTCTCTTTCTCTATTTCTATCTCACTCTCTCTCTCTCTTTCTCTCTCTCTCTCTCTCTCTCTCTCTCTCTCTCTCTTTCTCTCTCTCTCTCTCTCTCTCTCCCTCTCTCTCTCTCTCTCTCTCTCTCTTTCTCTATTTCTCTCTCTCTCTCTCTCTCTCTCTCTCTGGCCTCTTGTCCTGTCAGTGGGGGTTGGGATGCACAGTTTGGTTTATGAGCTGAATCCTGTGGCCTTGAGACGTCGGGAAAGTGAGCGGAGAGATGGAGTAGTATTTAAGTGTTCAAGGTTGTTCTGTAGTGATTGACATTTACTCGCCCTATCCATCAATAACCCTGTACTTTTCATACACCGAAGCCCAGGCAGTGTATACATTCCCAGCCTGTTTCTTCAACTTAATGCATATTTGTCTGCAATCTAACTGACATTTTCCCATCTTTTCATGTTTTTTTTCCCCTTTAGGCCTTTGTAAAGTGTCACTTTGACTATGATCCATCCCATGATAACCTGATTCCCTGTAAGGAAGCAGGGCTGAGCTTCAATAGTGGCGACATTTTGCAGATTTTCAACCAAGAGGACCTCAACTGGTGGCAGGTCACCTCACCCTCTGGCACATATGAACGTATTCAACTTTTTTTTATGCTTGTTGTCTTGTTGGCTCATCCTTTGTGTGTGCATGTTTCCCCTCACAGGCCTGTCACATAGAGGGGGGCAGTGCAGGTCTCATACCGAGCCAGCTGCTGGAGGAGAAGAGGAAAGCATTTGTGAAGAGAGATCTGGAGCTTGCTACTACAGGTACACACTCTCAGCAGCATGCAGCCGAGCGGGCAAAGCACCTCTCATTATGCAGATTCAACACAGGCTCCTCACCTCACAAACACACTGGCAACAAAGACAACATCTGTTCCTCTCCATATCATACAAGCATCCCCCCCCCCCCCCCCCCCCCCCCCTACAGTCTGTCAGTGAGCACCCAAGAGCTCGTAATGAGCAACTGCATGACTCAGGCGCCCAGATCCAATCTGCTGGTTATTAAGCAGCAGGGGCTGCCATTCACAAACTGAAGGATAGAGGGGTGGAGATAAGACCCCTAATCAATAATCATCTCTACTCTTATGAGATGTGGAGTGAATAAGAGGCAGTTTTCTGTGAGATATATCTGGTTCCTCAGGAGCAGCAAAACAGGTGGTGAGTCAGGGCTGCATGCCCTTCACTTTAGGAGGAGAGGAAGGTGACAGCCCAAATGTTCTGCCCTTGAAGCCTGTGGAGGACACATCTGTCTGCTGCCACGTTTTACATATAAACAGAAATAAATGAACAGCTTATTCTTGGATAATTCTGGGGGGCAAAAATTGAATTCATATATTAATCAGACAGATAATTAGCATTTAGTGACCTGGCTGCAAGGTGTAAAACATAATTCTTGTTGAAACAACTTGAAGAGTGTAATCCGACATGAAATAGGTATCTTAGCTCATCTTTGCTTCCAGGATTGCCTTCATGTGCAAAGACAATATTCTCCCCCAGTGGTTAAAGAACCTGCCATATTGAGCAGATTGTCTAGTCACAGGTGTTCTCTAGCAGCAGACTGGTTGCACATTACAGTGTTGGTGCACAGTGCCCCCTAGTGGTGCTGCCTCCCTATAACCTCCTAAGATGTTTGATTTATGACCTGGCAGTGCTTTCAGAGACACTTCACCTTCTTAGTGCATGGTTTGAACACAGGCTTTGTTGAAGTGGCTGGCAGAGACATGTGCCAAGGTTGGAGGTTTTTATCTTTTTAGTGTGTGTTTTTGTCCATCTCAGGTCCTCTTTGTGCAGGAATGGGGGGCAAGAAGAAAAAAAAGATGATGTATTTGACGACCAAGAATGCAGGTACACCAAAACACACCACACAATGTCACATTTTTTACTTTGGACAAAATGTTCATTCTATTCTTAAGTGCATTGATCACTTAAATTATTGTTCTCCGACAAGAATTTGATCGGCACGAGTTGAGGATATACGAAGAGGTCGCCAAAGTCCCGCCCTTCAGGAGGAAGACGCTCGTTCTGATTGGTGCACAAGGGGTTGGCCGTCGCAGTCTGAAAAACAAGCTGCTGGTGTCGGATTCTCAGAGATATGGAACCACCATCCCCTGTGAGTTCAGCAGTCCATGATTAGACAAACTGTTATACCAAATCCATCTGTCTGTGTCATATTTTCCCCCTTCTGCATTTAAACTGTTGAATAGATATACATCTGCCTTTTTCCACCCTTCAGTCACCTCCAGAAAACCAAAGGTGGATGAGCGGGACGGCCAGATGTACTCCTTCATGACCCGCAGCGAAATGGAGTGCGACATAAAAAATGCTCGTTTCTTGGAGCATGGGGAGTACGATGGTAACCTGTACGGCACTAAAATCAACTCCATACACGAGGTGATAGAAACAGGAAAGATCTGCATCCTGGACGTTAACCCACAGGTAGAGGAAGCTCATATATGAATGACCTTCTTTCATTTTCCCTCTCCTACATATCTTGCCCCCTTTTCCTTCTAACTTTGGATCCGTTATTTGTCAAGTTTTCCAATTTAAATTACTGGAGTTCAAGAATTCAAATTTCTAACCAATTATGCTGAGCTAGATGTTGCTCAAGTATTACCAGGCAGAGCACATCATCAATATTTATCAAAAAGGATCTCTTAATGATCTGCATTACACGCTGGAAACACTCAGCTAATCTAATTTACACGCATTAGCTTGATACAGTTTTTAGAGGGAGATACTGCAGTTGCATTTTAATCACGTTCTCTGTGTTATAATTATATGCCTGTTTCCTACATTTGCATTTCTTGCAGCTCAGTGATGCGGTGATGTTAAAATGTCTCAACACACAGTGTTTTTCTCTGCAGGCTCTCAAAGTCCTGAGGACGTCGGAGTTCCTGCCCTATGTTGTGTTCATTGAAGCTCCAGATTTTGAGGTTCTCAAAGCTATGAATAGGTCAGCCATTGAGTCAGGAGTGGTCACGAAACAGTTAACGGTGAGTGTGTGTTGCATGGAAAAGCTGTTTTGCTATTAATCTCTTAACTGTGAAAAAAGAGGCTTGGGCATAAACATACAGTTTTCTGCCAAACGTCTGGTAGTCAGGTTATTTAACATGAAGTACTGCTGGCTTTCTGGTTTAGTTGTGCTTGTTTAAAAGTTTAATCAAACAGGATTTGGCAACATTTTAATTGATATTTGCTGAAACTTGCTGGGTTTTTTGATGAGAGGGTGGATATGCACTTCTTTGCTTTGGACAATGTAAAGTAACATTGACCAATAATTATGATATGAAGTGCAAAAAACACTGACTATCACTTTGTTTCCTCATTAATCTGCTGTTCATGTCTTACAGAAAACCTGTTTTGAAACATGTTTCTTCTGAATCCAAAATAAATCCCAAAATTATTTTTACAACTAAATAAGCAGCAAAAAATCTGAGGGTAGCTGTTAGCTAGCTGAAGCTTCTTGTCGATGCATCAGAGTAGTGTGATGCATGGCCATCATAGCCAGGCATCTGTCCAAGCATAAAATGTAAACAGGCTAGATAAGACTGCATAGCTTTCTTACATTTTTTAATGTGTTGCAAAGAAGTCACTTTGCCATGTGTTTTGTGTGAATACTCAAATAAGCATTAGCAATGAAATTGCGATTAACTGAGCAGTTCTACTTTGCCTCCACCATTAAAACCCGGTCTCCCTGGTGGCATCCAGTCAATTACAAAAAGCCATGCCCTAAAGTATCCCCTATTTTATCCCCTCCTTACTCTAAATCAGTCCACCAGTAACTTATTTAACATCATGCTGTATTGGAAAAAAAGTGAAGTAAAGTGAGAAGCAGGGCAATTTTCTCATACACTTTGCAACGTGTAGAGATGAAAAATTTAACATTGTAGCATTCTCTAAAATAGTTATCACATCAAGCTCGCTGTGTTAGTTATTGTTAACCTAATGTGTTTGATTTACTCAGCATAAAGGAACGCTAACAAGAAAGTTGCATTTCTTCTGTTTAAATTATGCAAACTAATTTGAGATCAGTGTTGACTCAGTTCTTCCATCCAAGTCATTTTCTTCTCATTGCTTTTGAAGCCAACTAACTGTATCGCCATCCTGCTCCTCTCTCTCCACAGGACTCTGAACTTAAGCGGACAGTGGACGAGAGCGAGCGCATTAAGCGGGCTTATGGACATTACTTTGACCTCTTCATCGTAAACGACGGCCTTGAGGCAGCATTCAAAAGTCTTCGGTTAGCACTGGAGAAACTGTTGACGGATCAGCAGTGGGTGCCTGTCAGCTGGGTGTTCTAAGTCAACAACAGGGTCACAGTTAAGGTGGACGATTAAATACTGGTAGCTCCAGAAGGGGCTTTCTCCATGCAGTTAATGTCGGTGGACGTCTGTAGTGAAAGGCCGAGAGTCATGATTCAGTGCAAATGACCAGCCTCATGTAGAGCGTTTTTGTACAAACTTAGTGTTCCTCTGTTAAGCTTGTATTTTTATTTTTAAATTATTTTATAGATATGTGTTGAGAAGGATTCAGAGTCCATTCTGAGGTTTAGTGCAAAAGTGTGAGTGAGCGTGTGTAAGTTCTAATAATGTGAAAGTAGACTTAGAGAAGAAAAGAATATATTTGGCAGGTAACAGTGCTCTATGAAGGTTGTCTTTAAAGCATATTAAATTTTTTAGCCTTTCCTACTTTATGTAGTGTAATGTTTACATTTGAATGGTAGGATAAAAGAAAGAAACCAAATGTCCTATTTGTATCAAATTCTCTATTTACCATTTAATCATACAGTATGATTGTATGTGCTTCATCTTGTATGTCTCCACTTGTTTGAAAACTGAACAGCAATAGATAATTTTGAACTGAAACATAAACATGATGCAATACATGTACGCACACACAATCGGAATGACTCAGAAGAAAACGTAACACAATGACAGCAGTGGAAAACTAATGTTTTGCATTCATCTTGAAGTTTAACATTTGTTTTTGTTCCCTTTTTATG
This sequence comes from Tautogolabrus adspersus, assembly GCA_020745685.1. NCBI lineage: Eukaryota > Metazoa > Chordata > Actinopteri > Labriformes > Labridae > Tautogolabrus > Tautogolabrus adspersus. The sequence goes on along the minus strand of CM036554.1, from coordinate 9,752,777 downwards.
TTGACTGTTTGATGTCTTTTGCTGGTGTTGTTAGTTGGACAGTGAGAGGATCAATTGAATGGATCAAAATGTCATATGGCTGCCCACTTGGTTCTTTTGAAGTTGTGTTTGTAGCACTGAGAACATTTAAACTCTCAAAGGAAAACAATAAATTAAAAAAGAAGTAGCAGCCTGCAGTATGCACTGATTGTATAATGAAAGCATATTCTGTTTTAATACAGGTTCGACCAGTGATAAAAGTTTTTTTTGTCATTTTTGGATATTTATATGATAAATGTTTATCATATAAATATCCAGTTCACTTACTTTTGCCTTAACTAGTTTAAAAGCCAAGGAAACACTCCATCACTGTTCCTTCGTAGAAATAGAAACAAACTGGTTACTTCTTTAATATTTACTCTATTTTCCCTCAACCTGTAAGTACTGTATTGTAATAAAGAGAATATAGTCTAACACAGAAATACCTGGTGCTTTGAAGATGCAGCTGGTGTGTAGATGAAGTTGGACAGCTACACTGTAGTTTGATGCTCACAAAAAATGTATTAAAATTGAAAATGGTGAGAATATTGCATCACTGTCTACTGTTAATATTAATACAAATTATTTCACAAGTTAAAATTACAACATTATATTAAATAAATTATAATACTATCTTTTTATACAGAAAAAAATCCCAAGGCGAGTCTTCAGTTAAAATGAAGTGGAGCCCAAAGGTCCCTGGTGTAGCCTCCCCGGCTGTGGGTGGTTGTGGGTGCTGGGTGAGGAGGATGATGGAGGTTGATGAATCCAGTGATGAGGTGCCAGAGGCAGCGTTATCGGATACATCTCGTAGGCGGGTGGTGGGCCTCCTGGCCAAATGCTTGTTAGCTTGGGGTCGAACTGCAGGAAGTTGAGATAAAATTAGCCTGCAGTAGCACAGTCCCTTGTAAAACTGACAGTGTTTTACACTGTCAAACAATTTCAAAACCTTATAACAAAAGACATACACGCCTTTGGCTTTACGTGAAGAGTCAAAAAAACTAGAAAATATTCACTTTCAAAAGAAAATGTAGCTATTTTGACATATACGCTTCAATACAATTTGTGCTGTGTTGTGAAAATAAATTTCCTGCTAGCAAACATTTAGCCTAGCACAAAGACCCAAAACAGCAAGACAAGGTCACACCAAGGCTATAAGAGGCCAAGAACTAGTCTGGCAAATGACATTATGTAAAACCTGAAAATTTCTCACTGGTTTGTGTATAGATAACATAAAAAAAAACATGTATACATTTGTTAGCTTCAGCAATGTACTGTGGACAGAGCTAGTTTAGTCATCTCGCTGTGGTTCCAGACGCAGTTTGTACAGATTTCATCGAAATATAACAAGTTGACGAGGGAACTTTTGCGATGCTAGTTGATTCTTATTTCTTTTGACCAAACCAATCTAGCAGTTTGCCTGTGGTCAGTCTTCACGTTTAGCTAACTTAAGTGGCTTCTAGCTTTAGCTTCATTTTTAGTATGCTGACATTAGTATCTAATCTTCTCTTTTAACTCAATAAAAAGAAAGCAAATTCCCCAAAATGTCAGAGATTCCATCAAACAGCTCATCTGTAATGTATCAAAGACTTTTCAATAGGAATAAAAATATTGATTTGAGTATCATCCACTCATTAAACCTGATTATTGCTTTGCCAGGACTATTCTTTGTGACTCTGTCCAAATACCCCCCCTATTTTATTTTTTAAAGAAGCTCTGTTACAATTGCTGATTGTTTAAAATGTGTGTGTTTAGATCTATCTTAACAGTCTTTTGTAGTGAGTGATTGTTTTTACGGCACACATACCAGTGAGTATGGAGGAGGGTGATCCACGGTGCTGTACCGAGGGGGGAATCTGTCGTAATGTCTGTCCTCTTCTGGGTGATCATCAGACAAAGATATTGAATGCACTACTGAAGCTGTGTTGTCATCTTGCCTTGTTGCTATTGTGATGTCATATGCTGCTCTTTTCTTTTTTGCGTGCAGATAGAAACAAAGAAGAACCACAGCTATGGACACCACCAAGACCGGTAATCTAGAAACACATGTCCATCAATTAAGAATTAACCATTATTTATTTTATTGGACAATGTTTCTTCACAAAGGAGAATTTGTTTACTTGACTACTTACAAATACTGAAAGATATTAACTACCACACTCATGGCTGGAAATATGTCAACCTGCTGACATAACTGTGAGAGGAGAAAAGGGACATACAGTACATTATGTGTAGCAGACAATTACTTTAAAATTACTTCCACTAACAGAGTGAACAATGATAAGGTGTTTATGGGAGCAGACTGAAACATTTATACGAGAAGTGTGAGACTAAGAGTGCTAAATGTGCAATCACAGGGTTTTAACCTAAATTGACCCTGCAATGTTTCCCTTATGTTTTTTTTTAAATACACACAATTGAGTATAATGCACTTAATACATATTCAAAGTTTAAATTACATGTCAGTAGCTAAGAAGCTCTACAGCAGCCTGTTTGACTTTACACCAAGTTTAACAACTGACAGTGGACCTTCATCCTATAAATCTGTCGCTCTTTACAACAATAGGAAAAGGCTTAATCAAACAATTCTAACATGATTTACCCTTATAGGAAATAATTAAGAAGATCACAGGTTTTATTATTATAGTACATTGGGATTAGCGCTTACCTTTGTTTAAGAATCAAAACTCTTCAGAAACTGGCCTGACCCATAGGTTGCTATCAAAGGATAATGTGTCACTTGAAGAGCTTTTATAGCATTACTGTCTTTTTTAAAGACACAGGACTGAAAGGTGCGCCCTGTGTCTTGTTTTTTAGTGTCATTTTAATGACATCAGGCATGTTTCTTTTTAAGTCAATTATACTGTAGGAAAACCTTTAACAATGGCATTCATCAGTGGTCAATCTTAAGACCACTTTTGTTGTGTTTGTTCTTGCGGTTTACAAACATCAGTGGCAAAAATAAGATTGGAAACATTTTTTTATTTTAACACAAAATACATTTCTGTGGCGATTTTTTTCCTCATGCACAATTTGAATTTGCAGACTGTTTTAAAAAAGTCTTTTCTAAAAAGATGCGTGGAAAATAATTTCTGAACATCAAGTCTAATTGTCAAAAATCTAAGTAACTGTCTTGGATTCTTCAAATATTCAATGGGAGAAAGTTCAGTGTTCTCGAGCTAAAAGCCGTTTAAAAATGGAGGAGGAAGAGGATCAGGGTTGCTCTGAGTAGTCTGGAGGGTCTGTGTATGAGGCTGTGGAGTCCAGATAAGATGGTCTTTCAAACTAGAGAACACAAAAGTATATATTTAATTCTGTTAACTAACACAGTATCATTTTATGAATGTCACTACAGCAGTGCTGTACCCGGTATGGAGGAGGTGGAGTCAAGCTTCTTGAGCAGTATATGGGAGGATCTCTGTAAGGAGGTTGAAAATATGATTCATATACGTCCATTACTTCCTCGTCCCCCCGCTGTTCATAAAAAGGAATGACGTAAACAGATGGAGAAATTGTCGGCCTCAGGGGCCAGCCTTCTGCTTCTCTTTGTTGGTTTGCAAAATGGCAGCATAAAATCCATAAAACTATACCAAAAACCAACAGGGGAATCCTGAAATGAAGCACAGATCAGCATGTATACAGTGAGGTGTACAGTGATTAAAAAAGACTTAAAATGATTCAATACTTACTCAAACACAGGAAAATAATAGCCCATGGTAATTTTTCTTCTGTCAGGTTTAACACCTAGGGGAAATGAAAAAATGGACTTACCTTATCTTCAACATTAAGATTGTGATTTCATTTTACTGTTTGCTATTTTATGTTTAGTTTTGCAATACAGTCTTACATGGGAAGTACAAAGGTAGCTCATAACCTCTCAAGTGCTTAAATCACACCCATTAAAGGGAATGTCTCTGAGGCTAAAATACTAAATGAATGTAATCTGCACAATCAAAGTCGTATCACAGATCAGATTTTGTATGCACTAGATCTCGACTTTCTTTTTACACAACCCAACAGTTCAAAGTTAAAGCTGTATAGCTTTAAGTAACCGTTGCTATAAAACAGATTCAAAACTTTAATTCAGATCCATTCGAGTGAAAGTAGTGGGTAACTACAGGCAAGCCATTTTTGAATGAACATCAACAGTTGTTATAGTAGCGACAGTCCTAACTGAACAGTCAAATATAAACCAGCAAAGAAAATATCTTTTGATAGATTTTAATGCTGAAATAAAGCTTACCTTCAAGTACAAGCCATGAAATGCAAGTCAGAGTGTTGACATGAAATGGACATTTTTATAGCCTCATTGGACTGTTTAAAGTAGCAGAACTCACAGAGGGTGACGTAAATAGGTTATCCTACTGACACTAGCAGACTGACCTACAGTCCTGAAATAAGAGCCAATAGCTGATTAAGAAACATTGTAATGAAACACAAACACATAATAAAGAAGGGTGATGACTTTACAGGATACCAAGGAAACACAAGAGTCAGCTTGTGTCTGAGGAATGCAGACAAGGATTTGTTGAAACACGTTGGAGGAATTCCTACTGCCAAAATGTTTCTCTTTGAGGAGGATTTTCTCTCACTTGAGTTTCAGATTGTGCACAGTTCAAGGTTAAACCACTACGCACTTTTTCTAGCTTTTATTCAAGCTTCATGATCTCACTGAAAATATATCACATGACATTTCACGCATGCATCTAATGGTTAAACCCTGCATGTGTCTACACATAAAGAACACAATGTTAACTGCACTTTATAAAAAAAAAATCTGGAGGAAAGGAATATCATCCTCCATCAAAGTGAACTAAAATGGAGGAGGGGGAGGGGCGGGTGGCACATAACCAGAGTTGCCCATTGGAGGGGGTGGTGGTGGTGGTGGAGGAGGAAGAGGACCAGCTCCTGCTAGAGGAGGTGGAGGAGGAAAACCAGCACCTCCTGTGACAGAAGGAGGTGGTGGAGCAGGAGGAGGTAGAGCAGCACCCCCTGCTACAGCTGGAGGTGGTGGTGGTGGAGGTGGGTACATGCCATTTGAGGGAGAGTTTGGCTGTGGAGGTGGAGGGGGTGGGGGTAGACACGTGGGCGAAGTCAGAGTGGGAAGGCCAGTGCCCATGGAGGAAGGGGGAGGTGGTGGTGGTAGTGAAGAGGGAGAAGGCATATTGGGGTCCATGTTGGAAGGAGGGGGTGGGGGAGGCAGGCTGTCGTTGGTGGGGTTGGAGATGGTTTGCAAAGTGGGGACTGATGGTGGAGGCACAGCGATGCCTAAACTGGATCTGGAAGAACAACAAAAGAAAACCACATTTTAACCAGTTTGTACTCTTAATCATCCAGCTGCAGGTGTCCAGGATGTTCCGACCATCGACTGTATAAAGATTGGACAGTAGAATACCTTACTTGTCAAAGTCAAATATGTCCCCACCCCTCCAGCATCTCGCTGCAGTAAGTCATAAACCTTGCCTCCTCTATGTTAACAGATAGGACATGGGTCAAACAAAATGCATGACTGATGGAGTATTCTAAAACCCGGTTTCATTGTTATAGTTAGATATTATCATGCCAATTAGTTATTTGATGCTATAAAACTGTATAAAAAGCCATGATTGACAGAGAAATTGACAAATGTGTCTCCTGCAGCGCTGACTGTACTGGATTAGCAGAGTACAGCATTTTTCTTAAATGAGCCATTGCCTTTCTGTTGTTTAAATGACTGAAAGTTTCCGCTCTGTGGGAATGTTTAATGAATGATTTGAATTGTGTGTGAAATTAACGTTTAGTTCACTGTGCACAGACTCCATGTAAATTAAAACATTTATCTTGACCATCACATGAATAAACTGCTCTGAGTCTTATTACGGCAAAATGGCGATAGGAAAAAAAATTAGCTGTTTTCTATTGTTTAGATCATATTGAGCCAAATTTCAGAGCTGGCTGTAGTCTCATTTTTCTTTTAGATAAGATCTCGGAATAAGACAAGTGTAAGAAATATATGAGAGCTCACACAGGGCTCACTGTGAGACTGAAACATCTTTATTTAACTGATAAATTGAACAAAAGCTCTTTGTGGTCTTGACTAGTGCTCATTTTTTAGACATATTTGACACATAAACAATATCTTATCCTGAATTTACTTTGTTATTTGATTGCAGGTGAAGGTTGGGCAGCTAGACCTTCCCCGTCAAAAGATTTGCACATTGGAGCAAAGTAATCGTTTATTTTTGTTCATTATAAAAAAAGAGCAAAGTTGGAGTTTGTCTACATACACAGAAAAGTCGGATGTGCTTTGTATGCTCTCTGTGGTATCTGCTCTCTTTCTGGACGTCTGCTCAGTGAACTGTGGGTAGAAATAAATAAAGGTTAAAAAACATAGAACATCTCTATTCAGCAGTCAGTAACGGTGGATGTCACTCTATACCACACTACTTCACTATGGTAAGAGTACACATTTTCTGCACCTCTTTTATTTATTGGTAATAATGACAGCTGTGTGTATTCTGTCTTAAATTAAGCATCCAGGTTACCATAAAACTGTGTCCAATGGAGTCCAAGATGGAGTATGAAATGGGCACTCTTGCGTAGCTTTTCATTGGCTCCTTGCCTGAGGTTGGTGGGGTCAAAAGCTTGGAACGACTCTTGGTTTTGGGAGTAGTGAAAGTACCGATCTCTCTCCTGGCAACCTTCTCAAAGTGGATCGCTGCAGCCTGGATCAGAGAACAACGTAAACAGCCTTTCTCAACAATACAGAAGAAATCAATTTTCAATTACTTGTTTCCATTAGAGAATATCTCTCAAAGATGTGGCAACAACAAAGCAAAAAGAGCAGCAACCAAACAAAGTACAGGTTGAGGCACAACACTAGACCTGCAGGAGAAATGAACACAGAGACTTGCACAATTCTTTGTAAACAAATATAGAACCATGGTTGTACTGGGAAAAACACAACAGCAATAGTCTTGATATTTTAAATTTAAATCTGCAGGTCACATCGTTTTTGCAAAAGCAAATGCATTTCACCAATGCAATAGAAAAAAAGTAAGATATACAAACATAGATGGAAAACCTGTTTGAAATGAAAATAGTGTGTTTTAATGTCAACACAGAAATTTAGGATTTTAAATTGTTATTTGTTATGTACAACCAGAAACACAATGTTTAGCCTATTGCCTACAGAAATGACAGCTACACAGAGGTCACATCCCTTTCTTGGGCAGATGTCAGCTGTAATTCAGGTGAAAGGTGCTCCTCACCAGTGACAGCATGTTAACGGAGGACTCCATATCTTTGATCTGCATGGCCTGAGAGTCCAGCAGCCTCAGCAAGGTGCAGGCCAGACTGTTGATCTGATATGTCACACTGGCCAGAGACTGGGCAGCTAATGCTTTGGCCTCTTCCATAGCCTTGGTGGGATCATCCGCCTACAGGTTTTTTTTTAAACAGGATTAAATTAGGTTTAAAAATGAAATAAGGAAAAACAATTCCAATTTTGGTTAGAAAAAGTAATAATAGCACATTTTACAAACAGTACAGCATTATTGCATACTCTGTTCAAAGCTATAACAGCCTATCACATTGAAAATCTAAGTAAATCATACATTTCCAAAGAAACAAAGGAAATATGGCCTACTTTATCAAAATACTTACGATATTTAAATAATATGTAATAATATAGGCTATTAGTAGGCCTATTAAAAGGCTAATGTTGCAGAGTAACAATTGTTTACGTCACATTAAAAAGGTGTAAGATGTACATTTTGAACCTGAGAGTTTGTCACAAGTTTTAGAGTTGGCTAAAAAGTTTCACAATGGCATAGGCTTAGTCATTGCAATATATCTCTATGAAATGTAATAGGCATATAAGTAGGCCTACTGGTAACAAAAAGCTAAACTATAATACTCTCATTAAGTTCCTTAAAATATGCATTCCTGTATAGTAGACTTAATTAGTCTAAATGTTCTTCGTTATATCCCAAATGTGGTCAACTGAGTTCACTCCAAATATATCAAAATTCAACGAATTGTTCTTTGAAAATTGGATGTCATTGGTTCTTTAAAAAAAAGTATATGCATTTTTTTCAAATATGACTTACCTGAAGGTAATTGTTCTCGCAGTAATCCGCCACTTTCAGGAGGTTGCTGTGATTATCAACGAGACCATTCCTTGCAGCCGGCGCCTCTTGAAATATCTGATTAATAACTTCAGAAAAGTTCTTTTGCTCCGTCATTTCTCCCATTTTGCCCCGCAATCAAACCCTTTAAACATCTACTTAGGCAGTCCGCGGAGGATGCTAAAGGTTTTTGGCAGCCGTCAGTCGAGGCGGGGAGGGGTTTGGTCGGTGGGGAACGCGGAATTGACCGCAGGGGAAACATTTTCCCTGTCAGAGCAGCTGGTCCCGGGGCAGGGCGGCTGCACGAACTACACCTTCTTGAAACATCTGTTTCTGTAAAGGGGTATTGTGTACGGTATATGTTATCATAGGCTGTCATGTTACAAAAAAAGCTAGAATATAAAATATATTATACATACAAAACATACCGGGTTTTCAAAATGTCTCATGAGCTACTTGTATCACCTACATAATCCACTAGAGGGCAGTGAAGTCTAGGGGAAAAAAGTGCCTATCCCATTAAAGTCTGTTGTTTAGCTGACGCTAGCTGTATCAAGCATTGAGGACCGAGAAGGCCTATGTGATGAATATAAAAGAGTGGTGCAACAATAGACTGTAAGGTGCAACAGACAGTAAGTTAAACCTAAGTATTAAAAAGCTGAGCTCCCTTGAATAATAAACATTCATGACTGGTTGATGTTCTAGGTAGAACAAAGTCATGATACAAAGTGTATTGTAGCCTGTAGTTCAGCAACATCTTTGTGTGCGTGCGTGTGTGTGTGTGCGTGCGTGCGTGCGTGTGTGTGTGTGTGTGTGCGCGTGTGTGTGTACCTGTGTACTAATGTCGTACCATTCAAGTTTTAGCTGGATGTCTAGATGCTTTCAGTGGAGTCCATTACAACACGTGTTGTGACGACTGCACACTCTGCCATGTTTGTTTATCAGGACAGCTTGCTACACAAACTGGCACTCACAACATTGAGCCATGTGACCTAAAACAAAACCATGGCATTATGACAGAGGGCAGTTTTTATACACGACTATAAGGTGATAAAAGATGACTGACGAAGAGATAGTTGACTGTTTGCATGCTTTTGTCACAAGGTTTAAACAACACAGGATCCAAGTGCAAGCTAAACACAAAAAAATTTGTTTCATTATTATTATTTAATTTAAACAAAAAGGGCTAAACAAAAGCTTACTTCTTCAAGTTCCAAATCACAGTCCATCAAGTGTCCAACTAAAAATCCCACAGAAGGAAAAACAAGGGCAACAAGGAGAAATTAAAAAAGTGAAACACAGGGAGGTAAGATGTAAAATCCACAATGAACACAGGGTAGGTATAGACGTCTGAACTGACACAGAAGGGAAGGACAGTGAGACAGAGGCAGGAAGAAACTAAGACATGAAATAACAAAATAAAACAGGAAACACTGAAAACTAAACTCAGGAATATCAACAGAAAAATAGACAAGAAACAGAGAAACACAAAGTTAAAAATGACAAAATGAAACTAATCATAACAGCTTTGGGACACTGACCTTATGTGTCTATAGTTTTTAACAATTTAACAAAATATTTTTGGGCTTTTTATGTCTTTGTATAATGAAAGACACCATAGAGATGCCAGGAAATAAGGGGAGAAGTAACAATTGAATGGAATATAATGAAATGTAACTCCTTAGATTCAAGGTGACTCTGGACCTACAATGAGAGCCCCCATTGAGCCTGCATTTGATTATATATACATTGACTTTTTTGTTTTGTTGTACAGATTTTTTTTTCTATTAGCATCCAAAGGTTGTTATTTGTGATAAACAATGACATTTCCCAACACCTTAGTGAAGATATTGCCATAAACCTTTATGCAGGCATTATTTCTTTGGTCTGCGTTGCAACATATTGACTCCTAACTCATTCGAAAACCCGGGGGAAATTCAAATTGTCCAATACTAATCAAAATCTAGTGCAATAAGCTAATACTGGCATATTAACATGCATAATCAAGTTGATAACCAAGTATACATTATGTGCTTAACATGAGTATGTTAGCCTTTACATTTTTCAGGTATTAGCAGTTGGTAGCATTTAGCTCAAAACAACAAATGTATAAAAGTACACAATCTGTTAGCATGGCAGTTCTTGTTAATGAAACTCTAACCAAAGTGACTCCACCTCTGTCTTTGATTTATGATTTGTTTTCCACCATGTATCTGAATAAAATCAAATAATCTATCCCTGTTATCTTATGCTCTTATAATGTTAAGATGAAAACCAAGAAAATAAATAGCCAATGCTCTTTTGATAAGAACTGATAGTTGTTCCCACGAGGCTTCAGTTCTCCTTTGATGTTAATCTTACCTTTCGTCCCACATGATATGATTGATACTGGTGCAGTACAACACGTCTGTTATAACAGGATATCTGTCCACTGAGAAGAGATTATTATGGATGACTTGATTCTTGATTGGACATTTTAGTTGCTCAGTGATAATAAAGCTACCAACTTAAAACAAGTAAAGTAAGAGAATAATGAATTGGTTGCATTTGGTGAAGTGCTGATAACAGTTCTGTAGCCTGTGTGTTGTGGTGTGGTGTGGTGTGGTGTGGTGTGGTGTGGTGTGGTGTGGTGTGGTGTGGTGTGGTGTGGTGATGTGTTGTGTGGTGTGGTGTGGTGTGGTGTGGTGATGTGCAGCCCAATACAACATTTGTCTCTCTCATGACAAATGGCTGTAATCTTGTCCCTTGTTTCTGCTGTTCTGGTAATGCTAACACAGAGACTAACAAGGTTCAACACATTGTACCTAAACAAGACATGGCCTCATGATATAATATTCTGTAGGGACACCTCTGCAGCTTAATAGAGTGAGATCCATACTTAGCTTCCTGCCCTTTCAATGACTTCAGACCATAAACTGTAAATAAGAAGACATTGGGTCATTGGCTTTCTGAGCCTCAAATGCACGACCAGGCTTTGCAATCCTCAGTAAGCCATTAAATCATCCTTCCAAATGTAAACTGATTGTTTATGAGGATGCATTTTTAACCTTTGGAATAACAGAATTGGGAGGTCATTTTTGTGAAAATCTTTTCTAGATAGACACCTTGCAAAAGAAACTCAATCATTTGTCCCATTCCTGCCAAAGGTAAACCAAAATTGAAATCAAAATGTAACATGCAACACAGTGAGCAGTCCGAGCTCCACGTGTGAAACCAGGAAATGCTAGTCGTGAAAGTTGACCTCCCCAATAAAAAAGTTATAATTGAGGTGCCATTAGCTCAGTTGATAGAGCTCTTGTCATATATATGCAGAACATGCTGACTGTTCACACTGCACTTTAGTGCATGTTGTCCCAACACTCTCTCCCAGTATATGTCTATCTTCACTGGCCTGGTCAATGAAATGTTTTTAAAAGATACATTTGTATTAAGTAAAAGCTTTGAAATTATTACATTTTCATATTAAAAATGTCAAGAGATGTTCTTATTTCTTTAAAAGTAGTAAAAACTCACAACATTCCCTTTGACGTATAATTGGACAGCAGAGATGCCTCAGGCTTCAAACACCACAGACTCCGTTATAAAAAGGTAGGAAAAATAGCATTGAGACATTTCTTGAGATTGCTCTGATATAAACGAGTCTCTGAAGATGCAGACCGGCTTCACATTTTTGCCTTTTGTCTTGACATGTAAATTCAAAGTCCAACCCACACAGTGTATCCTAGTTAAATTGACCTCTGATTAAGTATCATGATGGGCTGAGTTGTATCAGGTGCAATCAAATGGACAGGAGAAAGAGTCAAAGGTTTTAAGGGTGTTTAATGGCAGACAGAAACTCCTCAAGGGACCTGAATATGCGCAGTGAACCAGACATTGATAATATTTTGGGAATCTAATTTCTTATGAGCATGAAGGGAAGAACTGTTCAAATATTAAGATATTTAAATCTGCCTTTTGCATCTGCTGCCTTTGCATTTGAATTGATTTTATTTGGTGAGACAATTAGAGTCCTTCTATTTAACAACTTGTTATTGACTACTTAAGAGTTTAAACTGTTGATTGTTTGTATCAATGCCAAGATATTTTCTGGATATTGTGAAAGAGGACAAATTCACAATAAAAGCAGAATCATCAGAATTGTAATAATAGCAGGCGAGAAAAACTGCACATGATCTCTGATGAAGAGAATAAACATGTCGTCTCAAACAGAGTTAACATGTTAGCTTACATCCCACAGTATACAAACACACACAAACTGTATCACAGCATGCAGGTCCGACGATGTGTCTGCTGAAGATTGGATGTTTTTCGCAATCACAGCTTCTCCACACCTCACAGACTTCCATTAAAGGTACAGCCAAAATCAATTATTGTGTGGGAGACGGCAGGGAAACTACATTGTCAAGAAAAAAAACACACACAAACAACGCACAAACACACACACACACACACACACACATACACACACACACACACACACACACACACACACACACACACACACAGACACACACACACACACACACACAAACAAACACACACACACACCGTACACACACACACACACAGACACACACACACACACACACACACACACACACACACACTGGCACTCACTGCTTTTTTATCACTTTTTCAGTCACTTGATTTGAGACACATCATGAAAACCATTTTATAGAATTGTATTTTGTCAGTATTATTCAGATATTGTTGGCATGTGTTTCTTTTTATTTAACCTTTATACACGTTGTTCTTTTCTGGTTCGACGCTCTCATGACCTGACATCATCAGCTGTAAGAGTAAAGACTCACACCCCTCAACAACTGCTCACTTTATCACAGTGCCTCTATCAGTGTAGCGAGAGTATATTCTGTCAATAAACAGCCAGACACCTGCAGACAGTTCACATGTCAGAAATCACGTTTCGAAAAACATCAGCAAGATTGTAGAGACAATCTCAAGTAACCTGATATCTCTTTTTAGACACCATAGTTACATATCTATTGTCTGTATTGATATTTATACAGTAAGGTGGCTTCTTTTAACTGACTGTGGCAGATCTCCCTAGAGGCTTGTCTGAAAATTTGAACTTATTGTGACCTTAAAACACTCATGTAATAGCAATCCCTGACTCATTTTATGGTGACAATGACTCCCTTTAACTGACCAGCACCACTCAAGGCCATAATCAGCCTGGAAACCACAACATAGTCAACCTTTATTGATCATTTGCCTATTTTACTTACTTGTGTGTTACAAGTAGGCTAGTCATTATTTACCGTATTCATATTGTTACAAAAAAAATATGATTATTTCTCTAAATGACCAACAACTGAAAATACATTGGAATAAAAAACCCCAGAGAGAACTGAGCTAGATTTAGTTTGGAAGTTTTGAATGACTGCTTCACGTCAAAGTTTACTATCTAACTGTAGGGTTAGCAAGCTAACCTTATCCTTAAACACCATATAGCGTATTTGACATATCGCTAGCTAAACTTAACCTAACACCCTCAACCTTACCTGACTCTTAGTAAGGTTAGCTAGAAAGTAGTCGAATGCTTATGTTACCTAGCCTACCTTCTATGTAATCAATTATGTCTTTTTACGTTAAAGTAGGGCCCGACATCCCTCCAGTTTTTACTATTCACCATCTTTTCAGCTACTGATCAACCCAGGAGCAATGGAATGTTGGCTGTTAACAAATTGTCAGATTTCCTACATTTATATGGTTTTCAGACCATGAACACGGTAGCAAAACAATTTGACAGACTACGTCTTTTCCATCCAGAGGGTCACATAAGAGTGAAAAATGGCTGCCATTAGTTGAATAGGCTCAAAATATGCAAGATGAGTTCTTAAGAGTTCATGTCCCTCACATGTTGAATGTCAGCATGTTTTCAGAAACAACTTTATCTACCTGTACTTCAAATGGAAGCATTGTATCAATTACAAAGTTATTAATCCTTCAAAAGACAATTTATGTTGATAAGAATAAACTTTAACGCCTTTATTGAAGTTTTATTGGACATTATAAAGAAATGAGTACTGTAGTCAAGTTAATATCAAGGTTAATAAAGACTTTAATTGACTCAAGACTGCCAACAAATCCAAATGTAAGACCCATTAGGATCTGCAACCTCGAGTTTCACTGTAAACAAAATGACCTAATTTTAAGTAGAGCTGTTTGATTGTTGGAAAGAAAAAAGAATCCATCCAAATTTCAAACTCTGCTGTTACAAGCTGTTAAGATTTATGATCCCTTTCCAGTGCAGTATCATTTGAACATTATCATGTTTATGGCCTCGTTTAGTCATTCTGATAGATCTCATTGAGCAGCTTAGACACGCACAACTTTTTTTTAAATGTGTCATGCCTATATTAGCATCTTGATCCCAAACACATAAAGAAGATTTTCAAAAAAAGAACTTTCTTTGGACTCACAATGGTTTATTTTGTATACTTGTTCAAAGTGTAACCACCTTCAGTAATAATTCATGTTCTCAGGTGAATGATCAGCTGTTTGGCAGTGACAGAAGCAACTGGTACATTTTAAATAGTCTGCGAAAATGAAATTAAAATGTTTCAAAGGGATTACATGCTAAATTAAACAAGTAGCCAATTCATCTTTGTATGGATTGTAGCCTTTTTGTGCTCGGCTTGTGAAACAAAACAGACTAACCCTCTCTGAACACAGTTCTTATTATCATAAACGACACATATTGATGCATTAACAATGTCCAATGTTCACATACCACTCTAGCTCTCTCTGAGTTCAAGATGCTAAATCTTCTGATACAGAGTCATAGATAGCAAATCACTGATATGGCTGTTCCCTCTTGTTCCATTACTCCATTATATTGGCTCTTTTGACCTTTGTTTTGAAAGGATATATCAAAATGTGTTCTTCTGGTCAAACTAATTGCATTAACTTAATAACTAGTAACTAAATGTCCATCTTAAATACTACTGTACAACAACACATACTTTCAGAAGGTCAACACTCTTCATCTCTTATGTACAGGTCTAATTACACATGCTCCTTAACTGTTTAAAGTTTTCTTTTAAATTGCACATATATTTCTATTCCTGCACAGGTTTTGTACATTTCTTTATATAAGTTGTATAGGTCTATTTTTAATTGCACAGGTTTAATTTAATTTTAATTTTTTTATTCTTATATATAGGGGCTTCTTAAATCTTTGTTTTCGGGTTAATATATGTATGGATGTATGGGAGGGGGGACAGCGGGTGTTAATTGTAACAATTGCTATGTGTCTTGCATGTTTGTATACTGCTACTGGATGCTTTGAATTTCCCTCGGGATCAATAAAGTATCTATCTATCTATCTATCTATCTATCTATCTATCTATCTATCTATCTATCTATCTATCTATCTATCTATCTATCTATCTATCTATCTATCTATCTATCTATCTATCTATCTATCTATCTATCTATCTATCTATCTATCTATCTATCTATCTATCTATCTATCTATCTATCTATCTATCTATCTATCTATCTATCTATCTATCTATCTATCTATCTATCTATCTATCTATCTATCTATCTATCATAAGCAATTGATAATGTAGGAAACAGCAGAGAATTGTACATAATCATTTGCATGGATGTACCAAAGCATTTGCAACTTGTTCAAAGAAATGAGAAACTGCTTCTTTGATGTGCAAAAGTGACACAATGATGTGAAGATTGAACAAGTAGTTTTGAGAATTTCAATTCTGATCTGAGAAATGGACCAAAGCGACTAAGAAAAACTGTAATTTGTATAGTCAATGTTTACACAAGTGTTGCAAGAAAGTGCATGCTAGTTTCTTCTTCCTAATATGAGGATGTAAACCCTTGTGTAGAATATTTGCTCCCTTATTTCAATGAATACTCTAATGCTATTCTGCTGTACCTCAGCCAATGACATAAGACTCATCACATGCTATGCACTTTGGATTTTCTCTCTAAAAATGCAAAGAATGGAGACAGATTGAAAACCCTTCCACTGTTTCCCAGCTGTGAACCTCCTTATTCTTAAAAAAGACTGAATATTTGCAGACTCAAAGGGGTAATTTTCACATTTATAGGCATAAGTTAATAGCTCTCTGAATGATAATGTTTTCTGATTTCATTTGTAATAGTTTAATTGAAGTTTTCTTTCTTTGCACTGCAGCAAGATCGACTCAATGGGAGCCCCTTACATAGTTTTGTGCCTCTGTCTCACTCTTCCTGCTTATCTCCTCTAGCCTATTCAACTGTCAGCCTTCAATCCTGTCAGCCCCCTCCTGTTTAATTCCCTTATCCCCTCTCTCTTTCATT
Source organism: Tautogolabrus adspersus (assembly GCA_020745685.1). Taxonomy (NCBI): domain Eukaryota; kingdom Metazoa; phylum Chordata; class Actinopteri; order Labriformes; family Labridae; genus Tautogolabrus; species Tautogolabrus adspersus. Next base: position 9,736,320 of record CM036554.1, on the reverse strand, counting down.
CCCTCTGCCTTTATTTCACCCCTCCCTCCCTCTGTTGTCACTAAGCTGAAGGAGGGAACTGAGAGCAAAGTATGTGGAGTCCCTCCCAAACACTCCAGTGCTGCTTACTGGGGATCTGCCTCTCCACAGGCAGACAGGCACTTCTCATCTCTGATCTGCTACAGACAGGGAAACTTGGATGTGATCAGAGATACAGTGCAATACTGGCAGGCTGGTAAACAGAGAGAGACAAGAGAGGAAGAGGAGATAGTAAAAAAGGGAACAGGAGGGGGGAATATGTCCAGAGCTGTAAAGTGTTGAGAGGGAAGGCAGCAGAGACGTGTGGGCTGGGTTACACTGGTACTTAAAAGACGCTCACTTTGGCTCCTGTGCATTTCACCAGCAGGCAGGCTTGGAGGGCTGAGAGGGGGAGACTTGAAGAAGCACATGAGACAACAGCTCCAGGGGAAAGCTGCACTCTCACTTCATTGGAGCAAGTGTATTTTTAGCTTCTAATTCTTCCTCTTTAAAGGGTTTTCTTCCACTCTGTCTGTGGTGGAAGCTCGCCATGGGCACCGGCTTGCACACGTTTGTGTGGACTGCGGTTCTGCTTGTGCCAGTCTCTGGACTCTCTGCGGCTCTGCCAGCAAGCTGGATGCCAGGGAACTATGAAAACACGAAAGAGGATGCGTTAAAGTTCCTGACCGACTACAACACCACTGCAGAGCAGGTGTTATTCCACAGTGTGACTGCCAGCTGGAACTACAACACCAACATCACTGACCACAACTCACAGCTTCAGGTAGGAGTCTTGATCTCATTCTCTCATGCTGGTATGAAATTGGCTCCTTTACTGGCACCTCCTCATCCAAATTCCTGCCTGGTCAGGTCATGAATTGAGGATCTGAACCCTGCTTGACTTGGAGATCACCCCTATTCAGCCCTCTCCAGAATTACATGCTCAGTTTCCTCCCAGCGCAGCCAACTCAGCTTGTGTTTTACTGGAAATCTAAAGCAGATCCGAACACCTGCCGCGCAAACATCTACAAGTTTTGAATACATTTCAATGGGGTCTTGCGCACTATTATGTTGGCTGTTAGTTCAACCATCTGTTGTATGATATGTTCTGCTTAATAAGTTTATCTATGTGCTGCAGGAGGCAGTTTTGCACACACTTTTAGTATTTATACACATCACCTTTGCAGAAAGTCCAAAATGAGGCATTTTAAGAGGCAGGCTATGGGACGTTAGTTTACTATAAAGGCTGCCATGGTTTGACAGCTTCACATCAATGTATGCTTGAAATGCATTTGCATGTCAATAAAGAGAAGGTAGAGAGTATACCAGCAATAAAAGCAGGAGATAAGCACAGTCAGGCTGAAAGTAAAATGCGGCAGGAGCTGATGAAACTGCAGAGGTGTGACAGAAATTAAACATAAAAACTATGTCACTCATATTCAAATTCATGAGAGCAGGGCTTGTATTTTTTTCCCTATGTGTGCTTGGACAGCTGTCACAACAGGATTTCAGTACACTATCCAGGCGATCCGCCACAATTGAACAGGTGTAGCCCCCCTCCACCCTAACACCAGTGTCAGCAGGGTCAGGCTGCAGAATGTGCTATGCTCCCCAGAAAGTGTCTGGGAATTAAGGTGAGGGATGAGGCAGGATTGTAGCTGCCATGTACGAGTGTGATTTTTTTCCTGGGCGGGATCAAAGTGGATCAGAGCACTGAGCTGCATCTGATGTGGCAGTTAGAGGGGAGCAGGGAGATCCAGCCTGACAGAGAAATGCTCAAATGATGATGTTGAAATCATTCAGACAAACTGGTGGATTAAATTAAAATGTGCACTCTGATCATGGCAACACTCTTTTTCCTTTGCAGCTTCAGAGGTGAGGGTGATTGGTTCACATCTGAACATGGAGAGGATAAAGAAGAATAACTTTCAGTTCACATGCGTCTATTCAAACTGAATAATAAACTGCTCTAAACCTGAATTGTTTGGTGGAAACAGGCTAAGGGGGGTGTAGGTGGATATCAATCATCAGTCATTGATAGCCTGTGAACCCAAGCTGCCTTCATGTGTCACAATCTACCCAGAAATCCAGTTTCTGTTTGAGTAATGTGATTACAAGTGTGACAACTTGAAATACCGTAAATCCATTTTTGGAAGCATTTTGTCACCAAGACAGAAGAACTTCTACACCATGCCTACTTACAAAATTGTAACACTGATAGCAGCTTGTGTCACACAAAGAGGGAATGATAATCAGCAGAAAAAATAAGTCTTATCTTTACTGTCTAATCTTCTCTGTGAGAATGTGATTATCAGGGTGTTGGCAGGCATGGAAAAAAAACACGATTGAGAAAAAGACAGAGATTGAGAGGAAGAGCACAAAGGTCGGAGTTAATAATTCAACTCACTGTCACCTGTTTTCCCTCAAGAAGCCTGTTATTTCAGTGAAGGCTGTGAGAAAGACAGATAGCGGAAGGCTTTAATGAAAACATGACGGGAGGGAAGCTGCTGTGCTATCAGACTTTACAGGATGTGTTATGAACAACTGGTGAGCTGTGCACTAACTCATTGCTCTGTGGTTATATCAACATCAGTGTGTCTCCAAATATGGTCTATTTTTTTTAAAGTCTGACCAATCAGGATGATGCATTTTTAACCTCAAAATGACATAAAGAAAAGTGTTGCAACAATAAAACACATTTTTCCCAGGCAAACAAAATATTTGAGTTACATTGCATGTGATACAAAGTAGTGAAAGCATACAGCAGTGCTGTGTCATTTTAAATAGGAGTGAATCAATGAGAAACACATCTACTATCCATACAATTTCCAACCATAGCCCTGACTCCATCCATTCTATCAGGGCTGTTATTATACACTCAAGGTCTGCAGTGTGTCCATGACCTTCCAAAGTGCCATAAAGAAAATCTCCTGACATGCTTTGAGGTTATATATAAGCATGTGTATGAGAGCCAAAGACATTTCTTTTCTTTTCTTTTTTTTTGTACAAATAACATCCTTGAGCAGGGGTAATTTTGCTGCCCTGTCCTCGCTCCTGATATACAGTTAGAATTTTTTATTGATCCCAGAGGAGAGATGTGGTGTTTTAGCTGTCAATGAAGAGACCAGGTAACAGATGGAGACATGTTTCATGTATATGAATTTAAAAACAAGAGTGTGCAGACATGCTAGCAGCTCTATCATGAGGCTCTACTGCTCACAGCCTAGTCAGTATAAAACATGAACAAAAGCTGCTTTCACACATGCACTCCTGAAAATTTCTAGAAACAGACAGCATGCCCGTGAAATCTTCCTGAAATCTCCTGTTAAAACGAAAGAGCGGAGAACAACATACCGGCAAATAGAAAACATAATAAAGCAGTTTCATTCCATGCATGGAGATCACAGCAGTTGCGTGATATAAAAGTTATAACCCCCTGACTCATTTGTAGGGAATTTTCCTGAATATTTCCTGCAGCTGTCTTACAATGGCTCACCCCCACTTTATGCAGAAATTTCTCCAGGAGGGAGAAGTTCGGCTACTTGCATTCACGGATACAGATCATCCTGAATTTTGTGCAAGTGTGAAAACATCTGTAGTCTTAATGACGTCTCCCATTGATTTCTGAAAAGGCATTATGAAACTTAATGATTGCATATGGGAAATGCTGACTCAACCTAACTTCAGAGCCGATCAGGAAGCAGGTAAAAAGGTAGAATTGAGGCAGGTTTAATTAGTTGCTGAAAGACAGCCAGATGGCTCCTTACTCGTCAAGCATATTCCAAATTATGACAAAAACATGTAACAAAGCTGTCAGGAAAGGGATTAGGTAAAGCTGGCAAATACTAAAAATGTTTCAGTCTGTCAGTCCAATCAGCCATGGCCCTCATTGTGTCTAGATATGGACAACCATTAGCAGTAACATAATCACAACAGATGAATTTTAAAATATTCACCCCTGAGCTGTAAACATATTTATTTCTGCTGTAAAAATTGGCATTTAATGTGTCTCTAATGGGGATACCCTGGTTTTTGGAGCCAACTTCAAGTGGACATTCAAGGAACTTTTTTTTGCACCTTTGCATTAGCTTCATTGTCAGTGGATACTGCTTGGGTCAGCTATAAGATAAGTAATCCAAAGTACAGGCCGCATTACAAGTTTGACTTTACTATGATGTATTTAAATACAAAAAAACTATAGTAATGCAGAGGACATCTATTGAGACTGAGACTGGACATAAGAAGTCGACATAGTCTCCTACTTTCAAAAGCAAAGCCAATGCAGATATTCCCTTCAGATTGAGGAAAAATGGAATTGAATCAATTTGATACGTCATTATTAATTACCTCCTCCTACTCTGCTCTGTAGGTTCAAGCATCCCTTGATGAGCAGGCCTTCTCCTCAGCATGGGGTTTAAAGGCCAAAACGGTCTTCACTGAGCTGACTCTAAACAATCTCACTACTAGTGAATACAAACTAATGGGGAAGATCAAGATCCTGGGTGCTGCCAATCTTCCCCCGAATGAGAGAGAGGAGGTTTGTCACAGCTAATATTTTCTACTGGGAAACTTATAATCATGTCTTTGATTTTCTGACCTTTTTGAGCACAAAACACAGACTTCAAGTCTCTTTTTCTGTCTCCAGTATAACACGATTCTCAGCACCATGGACAACATTTATTCCACTTCCAAGGTGCATCCACAGCCAAACGTAAGCTGGAGCCTGGAACCTCGTAAGTACATCCAGTCAGACAGAAGGTCTCAAAGTGCATGAACTCTCACATATAGATGTTTAGGAGTAACTTAAAAGAAGCAGGAAAGGAGAAACGTTTTAGGATTATGAAACAAACAGCGACGTGGAGGGGGGAAGTTTGGAAAGAAAAATAGTTGTAAGTGCTTCAGATCTAATCTGCTGTTGGGAAAGAAACAGGATGGGCAAATGACTTCAGAGGGCTCTCCAAAGGAAGTGTTATGGATATGCCCATGAGTGTTGAGTTAAAAGCTATAGAAACAGCATGCTTGTATTTCAACGCTGCCGGCTTCTATTGTGAACAATGGCTCTGTGTTTTGTTTGCAACAACTGCCAAAACTAATTGTGAGAAACGCCTTCCAAGAAATACACAGTACAACCAGAGAGCAAAAAACTATTATTTCTACTTATAATGATCACGTTTGAACATACACAAGCTAATTTTACTGCCGTCAGGGTGTAGATTTTTGGTTTCTTAGTCTAAGGTGGAGCAGGGTCATTCAAAGTGTGTGGTTCATCTCTTCACAAAAACATGGTGTCATTATAACAACAAACAGTCTCTTTTCCACTATTGAAGCCATCCTCTGTCTCCATTTCTTCACCTTTATTTCCTATTTCGAAGATAAATGTTGTTTGAAAGACGACTAGAGTATCAAGGAGTCGCCTTAACTCAAAGCTGATCTCTTGTTTGTGTCCATTCTGGATTTATCCTGCCAAGAGAGCATAAAGTCATCAAAACATCAATGCATCTTGATTTTTTAGGGGAAAGGATTAGGTAGGAGGCCATTTACATTCACTCTTTTCATAGTGATTGAGGATGTATTGTGTTTTTTTTTTTTTAAGATCTCACAGAAATCATGGCTAACTCCAGGAGCTACAAGAGGCTGCTGTACGCATGGGAGGGCTGGCACAATGCGTCAGGTGTTCCTCTGAAGAGGTATTACCCAAAGTTTGTGCAGCTCAGCAACAACGCGTCTCAAGCTGATGGTAAGAAACTCGACTTGACCTTGACAGCACAGGGTTTATAATGCTAAAATAAATGCTAAAGAACATGACATTTTTTAAGGATTTGCGGACACTGGAGCTGACTGGCGCTCTTGGTATGAGACTGAGACCTTTGAGCAGGATTTAGAGGGACTCTACAGAACCATTGAACCACTCTACCAGAACCTGCACGCCTTTGTGCGCCGCCAGCTCTACAACCAGTATGGCCCAAAATACATCAACCTTAAAGGACCTATTCCGGCTCACCTGCTAGGTACAACATAATGTTTATAAGCTGTTACCAAACCCCATCTGTTGGTAAAACCAATAATATTTGTTGCTGGTGGGACTGTAGGAAAACTGTTCGTTCTGAGGAAGAGAGCGTTATCTAGTTTTTGTGTCACAGAGGGTATAGAGATTTACATGTGGAGGCAAAGAGGATCCTTAGGTTTTCAATGCCAAAGAATTGTCAACCAATTGTCTTGAAAAGTTACCTCAAAGTTGAGTTACGTCAAGAAAAAAAATTCTGTGATGATGCGCACTATGGAGGCATTTTGACAAGAAGAGAAGGCACCAACCATGACTTTTCAAGCAGGGCTCGGATCCTCAAGTCTTTACTTGCGGGGAAAATAGGTTTTCAAAGGTCAGTTTTCAGGAAAAATAATCCAAATTATCCCTTTATTTAATTCTTTACTAAAATCATCTTCTTCATAATCTGCATTATTACATGCAACCGAACTATGGGTTACTTGAATGTATAGTATACATTTCCCTTTTAATATAAATTAAGAAAGGGTACAGAAGCATTTTATTGATTCAATGTTTTAGTTGGCATATTAAGACATCATAAAGTAACATCCAGCCTAAATCTCTGATATTCTACCGTTCTGGAAGTCGATGGCTTTCACATTTTTTGTAATTTCCCAGTGATATATTTAAATCAGGTTAATATACATTTTCGATGAGGGAATCTGTTGCTTGCTGCGGTGCCACAGCTGAAACATCCTTAGAAGCGGAGTTAATAGTAAATTACAGTATATGGTATTTAAGAAATTATCAACAAACTAAAACCACAGTGTTTTTTTTGCATGCATGCATCATCAGCTACATGTGTACAAGGGCACTTAGCATAAGGTGAACATTTTGTTTGACAATCTTACAATATGTAACTTGCCACATACCCCAACCCATGCCAGTCATTTTCTTACGGTCCCCTCACATTAACAGTCTTTGTTTAATAAAGCCTTGGAAAACGATCAAAGATTTAATCACTCTTGTGGGCAGATCTCATTACTGTGAATGAGGCATTTCCTACGGTGCCTCTGAGCAGAGTATCTCATAACAAGTATTGTTGCTTAAGTGTGTTTTCTTCCTCACCCTCAGGAAATATGTGGGCCCAGACCTGGAACAATATTTATGGTATGATGATCCCATTTCCCGACAAACCCAACATTGACGTGACGGATGAAATGGTCAAACAAGTGAGTGTGGGGTGAAAGACTTTGGGCCACTTGGATGGATTGTAGGAAAGAAAAATCATACTTCAGGTCATGCTAGCACAAATTGTTAGCCAAAAACATCAGAAATCTCACAAATCAAAGTCCTCAGTTCTTAGGTGACATAGTTTTATCAAAAAGTTGACTTTGATGTCTGGGATTTTGACAGGGCTATGATGCCAACCGCATGTTTCGTGTGGCAGAGGAGTTCTTCACGTCTTTGGGTTTGAAGGAGATGCCTCAGGAGTTCTGGAACGAATCCATGTTGGTGAAACCTGAAGGCCGAGAGGTTGTGTGTCATGCGTCTGCCTGGGATTTTTACAACCGCAAAGACTTCAGGTAAAATGCATTAATTTAATTACCAGTGGGGGATTAAGTGAGTTGTAGTTATACTGTCTTCATCGCAAAATTACTGTATAAGCTCAAAATGAACATTTGTAGCACTTAGATTTCAAAGACAGTGTTAAACCTAAAGTTAAAAGGATGTTCATCGCCGATTGCATCGCATGACTTTTAACGATTTTTTAACCTTGGTGGTGTTTTTTTGGGAAGTTTATTGGATATGAATGTAAAAATGTGAATTGAACCTAAAAGGGAAAACGTAAGTGTCATGGTAAATTACAAATATGTTATTCTGCAGATTCAACACATATTAGTTGAAATACTTTTAGTGGGCACTGTTAATATTTAGAGTTTTAACTCAGCCTTTAGCTCCCCGGTTGCTAAAGTTGTTGTTCAAACTTGAAGATACAAAGTCATTAATGAATTATATTGCTGTTTTATCTCCAAGGATCAAGCAGTGTACTACAGTGACGATGGAGCAACTCTTCACCGTGCATCATGAGATGGGTCACGTTGAGTATTACCTGCAGTACAAAGACCAGCCTGTGGGCTACCGTCGTGGAGCAAACCCCGGTTTCCATGAAGCTATTGGCGATGTTTTGTCTCTGTCTGTTTCCACACCAAAGCATCTGAACACCATTAATCTGCTGGAAAATGTGACTTCTGACATTGGTAAGGAGATTGACAAAACGCCACTTAAATATCCTCACACAAAAAATTAAGCAATAAGATGAATTATTCACTTTCTAGTTAATCCTCAAATGTTGAACGAGTTGAACACCCTATGTCTTCCTCCAGAAACTGACACCAACTACCTGTTAAAGATGGCTCTGGAAAAGATAGCCTTCCTTCCCTTTGGTTACCTGATCGATCAGTGGAGATGGGGTGTGTTCAGTGGACGTACACCTGAAGGTCGCTACAATGCAGACTGGTGGCACCTCAGGTAGGCTATGGGTTATTTTAAAAGAGGAGTTCACAATTTTCAGGAAAAATTACAAAAAACTTCTTACTGAGAGATAGACCAGAAAAATGGATACCACTCTGATGTCTCTAAAGTAAATATGAAGTAACATCAAATGGCAAGTTAGCTTACTTTAGCACAACAGCTGGAAACAAATAGCACATTTCTTGGTTATTTGATCTGTAAAAATTGTGAAACAACCGACAGGGCGAGGTTTTATAACAGGGGTCATCAGCTTCATGTGTACAAGGGCCAGCTTTTTTCTTGACTGACACTGTGGTGGCCAGACTTTAAAATATGCTTAGACATAAGCCTGACAGCTGTCAAGCCCGATGTGAAGAAGTTGATGTCAGAGGGAAAATTTAATTTCTCCCATTAACCTAATTCAATAATTTCATCCTTGTGGTTTTATTTGTATGTTTATTGTTTAATCAACCACAATAGTTTATATCCTCGGGGCCGAATGGGAACCTTTGGGGGGCCTGATATGAATCGCGGGCCGGCAGTTGATTATACACTTTTTTTTGTCCACTTAGGGAAAGGAACATGTAGTGAAAAAAATATTCACATATTAGATTGTAAGTTGATATGCCAACGTACATTTACAAATGTACACACTATACATTTTTAGCATTACAGTAGCATTGGATATACTGTAAGTCTAAGATTCACATGATTTATTGGCTCCATTTTTGTTTCCAACAACTGATTAATACTACTGTAGCTAATCAGTGCTCCACAATGTTCAACAGCTAGCTAACTAGGTCAGTTCATTGTTTGATTATTGATAGGTAGTTTATAGCAGGGGTGGGATACATTGATAGCAATATAGCAATATATCGTTGTGATACAATTATCAAACGGCTCTGTCAATGGCATCAATATCTTCATGAAAAAAGTTATATAATCTAAATAGATCTCCCTGTGTCAAGTATGCGTATGACATGAATGAGCCTAATGTGAACAGATGTTAATTTGCCTATGAAGAAGTTGACAGCCATATAACAGAAGAAGCAGACAGTGGTATAATGCTGGACAGCAGTGTTAAGAAGTTAAAGGATGAAGCGTGAGAAGAGCTGAAACTGACACCTAATTGCAGTGAATAAAACCCTTTCAAGCTCTGGCCTAAAACATTGTAACAATATTAATGATAACGGACAAAAGTAAAACAGATAAACAATGACACCTAAGGTTCTAAGTTGCTTAAGGTTCCTGCAGATTTGTGTGGTAACCTTGTGAGAATGAGCAACAGCAGATTAAGTCCAGCTGCTCTGTAGTAACTGACTGTGGTCATTCTCACTAGTTTTCATACTCAAGTGTTTTTGTGAACTGATAAGTTCCTGGAAAAAGAGCACACATACCCAGATGACAAACTTCATAATCATTACAGGCTGATTACCTTTCCAAAAACTCATGTCTGTGTTACATAATCCATGTTCTAAATCTGTCTCTTATTTCTTTTTAAAGGACAAAATATCAAGGCATCTGCCCACCCACCAGGCGTACAGAGGAGCACTTTGATGCTGGGGCAAAATATCACATCCCTGGAAACACACCTTACATCAGGTAGCATCCTGTTCCAGCACCAATACCATGTCATAGTGTACATACAGAAGAGATAAAGACATCAGTTCTATTTATTTCACTTTTCCCAACTTGTATTTCATCTTTTTTAATGCTTGGTTAAAGCCTACAGAACAAAGACATAAAGTTTTAAATTATTATAGAACTGGCTCCTGTTCTATTTTAGAGCACAATACCCATGAATGTGCTTACATGCACACGTGCCTGCATTCATGTTTTAAGGCACAAGGGAAATAAGTGAATAATGTAAATTGTATGACCATGCAAGAATGGCCAGGGATCTGGGAATTAAAGTATTTCATGCTGTAACCTGGACTGAATTAGAGGGTCTGGATGTGATTTAAACAATAAGATAATCCTACAATAACAGGAAACAAAGACAGGAGGCTCCTTAATAAAAGCCTCTGACCTCACATGTTTTTATAACGATGTGAGAACTGACAAAAAGTACGATACATACTTAGAAATCATTTTTTACCTTAATTTTCATTTTGACATTTGAATTTGTCATGTAAATGTAATTCACAAAAGAGATGACAAAGCATTTATTTCCCCCTGCAGGTATTTCGTCAGCTTCATCCTGCAATTCCAGCTTCATGAAAAACTGTGCGAGGCAGCCAAACACACCGGTCCTTTGCACACATGTGACATCTACCGCTCCGCAGAAGCAGGGGCCATTTTGAAGTATGTGATATGTTTACACAGGGCATGAATAGTGGTTTATATAATGAAGCAGTGAAGGTGAACTACAGCTTCATCTTCCATCCATTCTCTAGGAAAATCCTCCAGGCGGGCTCCTCTAAACCTTGGCCTGAAGTGCTCAATGATGCTATTGGCACCAAAAAGTTGGACGCCACCTCATTGATGAAATACTTTGACCCAATCATTCAGTGGCTGATGAAGCAAAATGTGAATGAGACCTTGGGATGGCCTGACTTTAACTGGGTACCACCCATCCCTGAGGGCTACCCTGAGGATATCGGTAAGATGCTTGCTCAAATTAATAAAACTTAAACCATAATAACAAGGATGAAATCAATAAACATCAGGGAAAAATAAACCCAAAAAGAGTCAAAAAACGAAAGAAAAGCACAATAATTTTTTTTTTATACCCACCGCATTTGAATAAATAAGCATGTAAGAAAGAGATGACAGGTTAAAAACTGGAGATTATTGTGCAGAACAAATTAGATCAGGTGCAATGTTTTATTTTGCTCTGGTCAAAGGTTGTGCAGTCTGATTAAAGAATTCCTCTGCATGCACACAAATATTTCTGTTTTCTTTATATCTAAATCAAAAAATTAAAATTAACAAGTCTGTTTGCACATTTTAACTCTAGGTGAGATGGTCTTTGTCAGACTTCATAATCTATAGAATATATCCTTCATTCCTTGATTTCCGCTGATATTTTTATTTTATTTTTTATTACTCAGACAAGAATACAGATGAGCTTGATGCAAAGCTATTTCTGAACGAGTACAACAGCACCGCTGAGGTTGTGTGGAACGCTTACACTGAGGCTTCCTGGAAGTACAACACGGACATCAACGAAGCCAATAAGCAGGCCATGGTGAGACCCTGACAGATCTACTTTAATTTAACGCTGTCAAGCATTATGTGTAATCAATCAAGTTTGTGTCATGTTATGAATTAAATCAGGGAATCATTAAAGTGATTGCCCTATTAAATTGTGTTTACCAATCAATAACTGATTAAGTGACTATTTAACTCATCTATGCAGGGCTACCTTATTACCTACTGTACGTACCGATTGTACTCTTTTTGACCATCGATCCAATCACATGGCTTCCTCTGACACATAACGTAAAAAGACAGTATTGTAAAAGTTTTCATTACTCATCTTAGCTTGAGAAGAACCTAGAGATGTCAGCTCACACCCTGAAGTACGGACAGAAGGCCCGACAGTTTGACACTACTGACTTCCAGGACGGCTCAGTCAAACGCATCGTCAAGAAACTCAGCGACATTGAGAGGGCCGCACTGCCCTCTGCACAACTGGAAGAGGTATGAGGAAGAAGAAGATTCAGTCTGACGAATATTTATTTAAAATAGCTGCTCTGGAGGCAGAAATAGTTCATTGGCTGAATTAAATCCCAGTTTATTTATATAGCACATTCCAACAACAAGGCAATTCAAAGTGCTTCACACAAGGCACCAAAAGCATCATGACAGAGGAAAGAAAAGAATCATTAAAATAGAAAATTTAAAAATCACAAAAACAATTATTAAATCTGAAAATATGTTAAAATAAAAATCATTAAAATGAAATTAATTGAAATAAATAAAATAAAAATATAAAGAGAGTTCAAAGTTACAGTCCAGAGTTACTAAATTTATTTAATGAAAGGCAGCTGTAAACAGGTGAGTCTTCAACCTCAATTTAAAAGAGCTGAGAGTTTCAGATACAATGAAAAAACTCTAAACTCACAAAGTGTATCTGTCTAATTTATAGTCAGAATTATGTCATTACACTTGATATAAGCAACAACCTGACAAGTCCAGATAAGCATCTTATTTCACGATAAATATAGCAAAAAAAAAAAAGGCCTGAATTGATTGTAATTAGGGGAAATTGCTGCCAGTGCAGCAATCACTTAAGTTTCTTGAATAAATATGTCATTTTAAGAAACCTACCAAGTTTATTTTGTTTAACAAATAATTCAAAGCTTATTTTTTCCTTTTAATGAAATAAGACTTTTATCCGTGCTGGTCAGGTGAATGTGGCTTACTGCATAGTGGCTTACTGCATAGTTTCAATAGAAATTACACAAATACACTTGGTGAGATCTAAATGTTTGCACTGTAGTTTGGAGGTTATTTGGAACTTTGAGTCAAATTTGTTTGAGTCACCAGCTAATGTTAAAGCAGTGGTTCTCAACTAGTGGGTCGGGAATGTGACCTTAAAGTGGGTCACAGAGCCATTTTCAAAATCAATTAAAACATGTGCAATCAGAAGTTAGGAAGTTAATACTTAAGGATCTAAAATGATCTAATGAAACCAGTGCCTTCATCTTTAAAGTGCTTTGTATAAAATTCCAAGAAGCCAAAAGCAGATCTTCCAAGCTCAGAATGAGTTCTAGGAACCTGCAGTGTAAGCCAGTCATTAGACCTCGTGTTATGTACTCCGGGAGACCAGACTAACATGGACGTAATGTAATTAGGTAGCATCCCAATTAGAGCTTTATAGATAAAAAGGTACATAAATCTCATCTAACAGAGAGAGAGGACCATACGGGATGCAGTGATGGGTGCTGTAAGCATCACCTGTAATAAATCTTATTGCAGCGTGAAAAACTGCATCAAGTGGTTTTAAAGTCGCAGCTGAAGCATGCCTGTAGGCTACAATATGTCACCATAATCTAACACGGATAAAAAAGTTGCCTCACCCTGAGTTTTTCTGCAGTGCAGGGGAAAGCAGGATTTATTCCTGTAGAAAACTCATGAAGGAGTTGGTGGTGGGTCCTGGGGCTAGAAACAATGTTGAGAACCACTGTGTCTAAAGTACGCCACTAGGTGTGCTAACGTTGTACTGCTAATGAGAAAACTGGATTGACTCTCACCCAGAATACACAAAGTACAGTAAGATCTATTAAATTATCTGTATGTATCAAAGAGCATTCAGCAAATTCACTCAGCTGCAATATTCCTTTTACGTAAAGCTCAGTGTGGGAAGCTCCAATACTGTTATGATGTCAGAGTGTGTTCCAATAATAACAAGAGACATTCTGCCAAACCCTAAAAACATCACTGCTTCCAGGTTGATCAGCTACTCAACACGAAAGGCAATGGATAATGAAAATCCAAATGGACAAGAGCTAATTTGATGTTAAACAACATAGCCTACTTGATAACTTAATATTTACCATTAGACAGCAGCTAATGCTAGCATTCAACTACTTCCTAGCTAACTGTAGTGTCAGCCAGGGAGTTGCTAAGAAGTGGTTTTCAATCATCTCGTCTTGTAAGACTTACAATTTGAAAGGTTCCTAGCTAAAGGCAATGTTTACAAGTGGCTACGCAAGATAGCTAATAGGTCATCAAATATGCTGTTTTAACCTGATGTCCCTCCAGATTTTCACTGTTCATTGTCGTTTCAGACACTAATCACTCTAGTCTAGAAGAGGTGAAAGAAAACTATGTTTTAGATTTCCTACAAGTCAAATATGAATGTGATGGAAAAGCTACACATTTGAAAATGTTTGTAACATTCTGTGGACACAAGAGGTGCAAAAACTCTGGATTGGGTTTTAAACCTGTTTTAGGAGCAATTTGACAAGAGCCAGCTGCCATGAATCCGTTTGCTTGTGTGCTTGTTTGTTCAGCTTTTTGAGAACTGTAAGTGTTGTTATGAAGCAGAAGACTCCATTTGGGCCAGACACACTCAGAATTGTACAAACTCGTACTTACAGTAGTGTTACCATCGTCAACACTCAATTTTACCTTAAGGGTCACTTGTTCATGTTCATATGATTTTCCCTCCACCTGAGCACCCCATAGAATGCTAACATCATCATTTAACAAATATTAAATGCTTATTGTTTAAGGGTGATCTAATACTTAACACTTAATGCATGCCTTTACCTTTTAGTACAACAATCTTCTATCCAACATGGAGACCAAGTACAGTGTGGCTGTGGTCTGCAGAGAAAATGGGACGTGCCATCCACTGGATCCAGGTTAGAATATAGCAGCATACTTAGGATAACAATATATGGCAGTCCTAGTTCAAAGACTTTGAAATCTAAGTAAAATGAATAATGCAGTTTATGTAACTTGTGAAAAATAGTCCAGTAAATGCTTGTTTTCTTACTGGTTTCAGATCTCCAGAAGATCATGGCAGAGTCCAGGGATTACGATGAATTGTTGTTTGCCTGGAAAGGATGGAGAGATGCTGCCGGCAAAGTTCTTCGCCAGGATTACAAGAGATATGTTGAACTGGCCAACAAAGCTGCCACCCTCAATGGTATGACCTTGAGGACTGGTTAATGAATCCATCTTTAGATTCTTTCTTAGCTCGATTGCTTCAGCAAAGTTAGGTGGTCTGGAGGTAGAGGTACAATTTCATTTTGTAGAGCAGTAACGCAATTTGAGCAGCAGTCTAAAATGTGATTTACAGATGCTTGCTTAGGGTTCAAGGAATGAAATAGTTTTTCGGATAAACTACTCCGTTGACTGATGTTGTCACCTCAAAGATGAGCTAGCTATTTCTGCTGGTTTCTTGTATTTGTGTGTTGCGCGTCCTCGACGTGCATAAATTGGGTGAATAATTTTACCTCAGCTAACGGAAGCTCGTCACCTTTTCTAGTTAACTAGTTTACTCTTTCCTAGAACTAAGTGAGGGCTTGCTCCCTACCGGCTGCTAGTTTACTATTTCCTAGCCGGGGCTTATAATAAAATTAATCTAACACCCAGTCAAGAAGGAACGGTCCATCTAACCGCCGCTAGGATTTACTGCCTAATAACTGTTTCCTAGGAATATTAGGTTCAAGTACAATCCCTTCACTGCAAACCTCCTCAAACTCGGATGCTAGGTGGTATGAGGTGTGAAGGTCAGTAATAGTGTGCCGTAGTGTGGTCAGTTCTCATACTTACCCTCCGAGGGTCACGAGGCTGTCGTGAAGAGACTCAGTCAAATAATGATTTCAAAAGATTTTACAGAATTAATTGATAATCCACAAAAAGGGTCAATAATCCAACAAAGTCCTTTAAATCCCAATTTTAGATCCAAGAAAAGAAATATAAATCCAACTATAAAAAGAAAAGATAATCCAAATGAAAAACCCAAATGTATATCCAAAGAGTAATCCCAGTGAATGAATTTAGGATTTTTTAAGAAGGGTCCGGTCTCAGAGACTAAGTCCAAAAAATGGAAATTTTAGATCCAAAGCGACGTGGAGTCAGTTAGCAAACGCCAAAAGACTCTCGATCAACATTTTCAAAGCCTTTTTATAGCAAATCGGTCTCTTTTATCGGAACCCTTAATAAAAACAAACTTGTATGTGTATGTGTGTGCGTGTGTGTGCGTGTGCGTGTGTGTGTGTGGGGGTGTGTGCGTGTGTATGGGTGAGTGTGTGTGTGCGTGTGTATGCGTGAGTGTGTGTGTGGGGAATTCACTAAGGTCATCAAAAGTATCATACCGTATCTGAACTTTATAAAAAAAAAAAACCTAAAAAAACCCCGGGTTACATCACCTTAAGAGTTCATCAAAATGTCAAACACTCGCATGTGCAAGTGAAATTTGTGGTTTTGCTTAAGATATGGTGTGCCCTCCCTGACCTCAAAAGGTGTGAAGACACAATGCAGTCAGGCACGTGCAGTTAGGCAGGGTTTTTTTGATTGACACTTCATCTTTCGAACTAATAGGTATCAAAACTTATCCGTTGACAGGATTATCTTATCATAGGTACATGATTAATAAAAATGCTTGCATGAATAATGGTATATGTAAAAGCAATCAAAAGCAGTTATGATTATATAATATTAAATGGTAAAGAATAAACAAAAAAATTGGAAAACAAATTATCAATTTGCATAACTTTTCCTGATGTTCAACAGTGTTGAAACAAGTAATCTATCTAGCTGCATGTACATAACATTGGTTACATTTTTCTCAATCAAGATCTTTTTGTTGTTGTTGTTGTTGTTGTTGTTGTTGTTGTTGTTGTTGTTGTATTCGTTCTCTTTTTGCTAGCATTTAATTTTGCAAACATTTTACCTGACAGCTAGCAAAAACTAAATACTAAAAAAGAGTTGGTAAGCTTCCTCTTTTAATGTTAAACTTACCATTGAGGATATTTTTAAATTCAAAATAATTCTGTTTAGTGAGAAGTTGGAAATGATGGAAGTATATCTTACCGATTAATATTTTCATCACTGGTAATGCCTGTAGGTCACACTGATAATGGTGCTTTCTGGCGCTCCCTGTATGAGACTCCAACCTTTGAGGAGGACCTGGAGACTCTGTGGAAGGAGCTGGAGCCTCTCTATCTGAATGTGCACGCCTATGTCCGCAGGGCTCTGTACAAAAAGTACGGCTCCAAGTACATCAACCTGAAGGGACCAATCCCTGCTCATCTGCTCGGTGAGTTACAAACAGAACTGTTAGTTCTGTATTTCATGAAGCTGCAGCCCCCAAAAATATGACTCTGATCATGCCCGCCCTTTAAGAGGTTGAGGCTAAAGTCTCCTTAGTCAAAAATGCACTTCAGTGAATATTTCAGTGAGGAATGTAAAGGATTCAAACACAGTAGCCCAAACTCTTCTTTTATGTGATATTCTGCCGTTGACTGCAGTTGTATTTGGATTTAGGTGGGATTTCATTTTCTTTCAGAGGCATCGAGCATGAGATGGCAAGATGCAGCTTCATACAGTCACAAATCCCACTCGCTCTAACTCTGGCAGTTAATAGATCTGTGAAGCCGTAAATAGGATGTTTGATTGCTGTCTTCTCTCCACTCAGGAAACATGTGGGCACAGACGTGGTCTGGTATAATGGATCTGGCCATGCCCTTCCCACATGCTACGCAGGTTGATGCCACTCCTGCCATGGTAGCACAGGTGAATAAACACATAAATGCTGTTACATAAGAGAGACCACAGCACACATACATACACACTTACACACACCCATGCACTCTTCCAGCACTCACTATGCTGCTTTAGAGGTCAAGGATGAGTTTGTATATTGAAGGATAAATATAGATGCTTTTAGAAGCACTTATAAAGCAGCAGTCATTCATTACTGACATGAAGTGTGCTCCTAAATACATTCAATGTGTTTTCTCCTATCTTAGAACTGTATTGTGTTTACACATCCATCATCCATGTTTACATCATCCATTTTCAAAATGTAGCTGTTTCCAAACTTTAAGTATCTCATTGAAAGCTGTTTGTACTGTATTTCTTTGCAAATATATCCACTTCTTCACTGTTGCTCTGTTTCTTCTGTTCAGGGCTGGAATGCAACCAGAATGTTCCAGGAATCCGACAATTTCTTCACCTCACTGGGTCTGCTGCCGATGCCAAAGGAGTTCTGGGACAAATCCATGCTGGAGAAGCCGTCTGACGGACGCCAGGTGGTGTGCCATGCGTCTGCTTGGGACTTCTACAACAGAAAAGACTTCAGGTAGAAAAACAAATTGCAGTGAAGTGATTGTCGATGTGGCCTTGCACAAACTTTGTGAAGAAACTACATAACTTGGGAATGACAGATTAAATGCGTATCACATTGCATCTTACCTCATCTTATCTCATCATATCGGATCGTAACATATCGTATCATAACGTTACCTAACGCAACGTAACGTAACGTATCGTATCTTATTTAATTGTATCTCATCGTGTCGTATCTTATCCTATCTCATCATATCGTAACGTGTCGTGTTGTATCGTATTGTATCTCATCGTATCTTATCGTATCTCAACGTATCGTATCGTGGTGTGTCATAAATTGTGTTAAAACACAGACAAGATCATTAATTTCATAATAGTTGCATAGTTCTGAAATCAAAATTTGCTTAATCCGTCAGTTTTTTTCTTTAGATTCTGTGCCACTAATACTGTATATGTTATAAATATAAGACTACCTTCTAACTAAATCCCAAGATACTTATACTTAAGATTTAAAAAGTACATTTTCAGCCATATGTGGGTAAAGTAAAATGAAGTGCATGGAGGCCAGGAAGATATAATTATGGGTTTCTAAGATGTTATGATGTCCATGTTTGTACCTCAAGGATCAAACAGTGCACTGTGGTGACGATGGATGACCTGATCACGGTGCACCACGAGATGGGTCACGTCCAGTACTTCCTGCAGTACAAAGACCAGCCTGTGTCTTTCCGTGATGGAGCAAACCCTGGTTTCCATGAGGCTATCGGCGATGTACTCGCCCTGTCTGTGTCCACGCCTGGACATCTGAAGAGCATTGGCCTCCTGGACAAAGTAGAAAACAATCACGGTGAGGGGCTGAGACCACCAGTGCTGTATAGGTATATGAAAAACAAGTTTTATAATAAGCTAATGATTTCGCTGTTTTTGTACGTTCATCTAGAGAGCGAGATCAACTTCCTGATGAGCATGGCTCTCGACAAGATCGCCTTCCTGCCTTTTGGCTACCTAATGGATCAGTGGAGATGGAAGGTGTTCGACGGACGCATCCCTTCAACTGAGTACAACAAAGAATGGTGGAACCTCAGGTAAAGTTCACCTGCATTTTTACAACTACTAAGAACAAATGCTTATTTTCTGGAATATGTGAAATAATTTTTTATATAAAGTTATTTACTGTGTAATAAATGATTGCATTAGTTTATTATTTACTGCAATTACAACTAGATTGTGTGGTTGTTGCACTGCAGAATGAAGTACCAGGGTCTGTGTCCACCTGTAACCCGCACTGAGGATGACTTTGACCCAGGTGCAAAGTTCCACATCCCTGCTAATGTGCCCTATGTGAGGTAAATCTTCTTGATTCATCAGAACAAACAGGGGAACTGATACTTTAGCAAAGAACCACAGATAAATGCCTTCACACACTCCCATGACCCATGAATAGATAAGATAAAAACACTTCACAGCCATAATGTGCTTTATCTCACATGGCTTAAAAATGATCATACACCATTATGAGCAACTGATGTGAGTCTGTTTGACTCAGTTTCTCTGGTTCCTGCTCGCTCAGCCTTGAAATAAAGACTTTAATGAATTTCCATTAGGTACTTTGTGAGCTTCATCATCCAGTTTCAGTTCCATAAAGCTCTGTGCAAAGCTGCTGAACATCAAGGGCCTCTACATACCTGCGATATCTACAAATCCCAGAAGGCAGGGAAGCTAATGGGGTAAGTACACACAACTTCATGTCACCACTGATTCTCTTTCCACTAAAATATCCAGCATCCAAATCCCATGGTATATTTGTAAAGTGAATAAACAAATAATAATTACATAGAAGTTTGAGTCAAATGGGGGCACAACATACACATTGTCCATTAATTCAGTTTTGTACTTTTTTTTTAGACATGATTACATCGCAAGCATGTTACAGCTCATTTTTTTATTTAACCTTTATTTAGCTAGGTTAGTTCATTGAGATCAGAGATCTCTTGTCCCGTAGAAATGATTTGAGTATTGGTCTATGAAGAAAGCTGGAAAAATGTGCTTCAAACCATCTGTGTTTGGATCCTGGTCTCCTCTCTGACTCACCTCTCTGACCTGCTCTCTTGGTCACAGTGATGTGATGAAGCTCGGCTTCAGCAAACCCTGGCCCGAGGCGATGGCTATGATCACTGGCGAACCTAAAATGACCGCCCAGCCGCTCATGGAGTATTTCCAACCTCTCATTAAATGGCTTGAAGAGGAGAACAAGAAGAACAACGACGTTCGCGGGTGGCCCGAGTACGACTGGAAACCATCAAGTATGTCCAACACACTATTACAAACAGAACAGAGCAAGTACTTTCATACCCCCATAGATACACAAATAAAAGTACACACATGTATGTAGGAAAATTGTGTTAAATGAGTTTTCCAGTCTCAAAGCCAAATGTGTTTTGAACGCCTTCCCCGGAGAAAAACAGCGGTTGCAATGTCTCCACATAGAGGCATTCATGTTGTTTTTCTGCTCTGCTGAGGCTGAGAGTGGAATCAATCTGCAGCTCCTCTTGTTTTACTGATGAGATCCTGCTGAAAGGATGCGTACAGATTAGATTGATGAGATTCTCAGCAACACAGAGAAAGAGATAGTAGGAAACAGAGAACACAGCTGTTGCGGCGCAGAACAAAAGAGAAATAAGAATATAATGGAATGATGTAAAGGAAGTGACTTCATGTAGATTATGCTGTGTAAAACGGGGATAAATCACCCTGCATTTCACCGTTTTGACAACTATCAGATGGCGTTTTTATAACACAGAAATGTTGAGTTTCAACAAAGAGCGTGTCACACTTAAGAAGCATTAAATTCCTGAATTTCATCCAGTTACAAAGCTGCACCAGCTGTAGTTCCAGACCTGTCAAGTCCATCTTGAGAAAAAAAAGTGAGAACAGAAAAGGAGCTAATAACAGCAGTTGGCAGATTTCAGCATGTAGGAATAGTGATTTCAAGTGCAATTTTCATCTTTTGGCAGCATTTGTGTCGTTTCCTTTGAGCTGCAGTCAATTTGACTGAGGTTTTAGTTGTTGTTTTTTTTAATTAAAAAGTGTAAAACAGTAATCTTACTTGTTTTTTATTTGTTTGCCCTACAGGTGAACCTCCAGCTACTAAAGTGGACTTCCTGGGTATGAGTGTGAACAGCCCAGCTGCCGTAGCAGGTCAGTGGGTCCTGTTAGTCATTGGCATTGTCCTCTTGTTGGCCACTATCCTTTTGGCCTACAAATACAGGAAATCAAAAAAGCCTGAAAAGTCCACTTCCATGGTGGAGCTCAAGTAGAAGGACTAGTGGACGGTGACAGCTAACTGTAGCTAACTGTAGCTAGCACAGTGCCAACCTCAATGTGAACATCAGTGTTTGTGTGTACTGTACATCTGATTAAATCTGCCCTTCTTTTTGGTCTGCCTCCTTATCTAGTCTTGTATATTTATTGTATACACTCGGAGTCAAATTATTTTCGCCTATGCAAACGATTATTACACTTTTGTAATTTATTTGCAATATTTGAATGTTTAGGGAGGAAATGTTGTAAATGAATGTTTGTAAAGTCATTAATTGTGTCAGAATTTTTGAACATTTGATTTATTTTCATCTTTTGTTGTTCCTCTGCATTTCTACAATAAAGACATTAAATATTTGTTCTGCTTGTGTGAAAATGATTGAAGCAATTCAACTACAAAGATTGTTAAAAACAATTTAATAACAATGAAACTGCACAGTAAAGAACAAAGCCACCACAGAAAACAATGTGTGCATCAGTTTCAGCCCTTCCCTCTTCACGCAGAGTCTATAGAGTCTCTGTAGGAGACAGTCACAACCTGTGGCCTCTTATGTAACACAGAGTACAGTGGTAAGGCAACACTTGGTCCCATCAGAGACTGTCTCCTGGTCCGGTCTAGTTTCAGAGCTGCAGGTGGACCTCAGTGGGCGCCACGAGGGATTGGAAACAATCCAAGTGTCGGCTAACTGTGTCATACGAAAAAAACAAAGCTGCAGGATACTTAAACAACAATCACATAAGAATTCATTCAAAGAGCCAAATCTAAATGTCAATATCTACAATTACATTTTATATCCATTTCTATAGTGTAGACAAACATATCATGTATTTTTTACTCCAGTGTCATGACTCCCTGTATTTGATATTTTTACACGTTTCCAGATGGTTTCTTTACTGTAATAACACAAGACAGTGTAATAAATAAGAATCAAGTGTGTGCCCATTATCTCATCAGCGTAAGCTAATTCTACATATGGAAAAGAAGCTATTGCTTTTCACCTTAATGCAGGGGGCTTAAAAATGTAGCATTTAACAATGAGTACCTTTTTTTTTTCTTCGTACCTCTTTGTGTTTATTCCCTTAAATCAGGGAAATAGGGAAAAATTCAAAGTCCCTTTTCGAGCTCCATGCATAGTCAATGTCCATGTAATGTTTGTCCAACTAAAATGACATGGACATTCACATAAAGATGGATGCTGCTCATATTCTCAGCAGCCTGAATACAACTGATGTAGGTCTAAAATCCTCACACAGACTTCAACCACTGACCACAAAGTGATGTCTGGGGACAGAAAAGGCAAGACATACACAATGACGGAATGTAACAAAAGACTCATTCCCCTGATTAGAGAGGAAAATGGAGAGAAAAAAACCCCTCAACTCTGCTCAGAGGACTCAGAAAAACAAACACAAAGTTTGGTACATAAAAGCCTGCAACATTTTAGCAAACTTTAGTCTTAAAGGCAACCCAGATCCATTGTACAAGACTGCATTCATTAAAAATACTTACAAATTACAATCTCTGAAGCACATGTTCAGTATATTGCACTGAAAAAGTTTTTGAAATCTACTTATAGTAAAAAAAAAAAAAATCTTTATCCGCAGTTGGTCCATGCACTGCAGTCCATGTGGCCCGACAGAGCTCAATGTTCTGTGTTTGGCCCACATCAAACCAGCGTGACAGTTAACGGTCCAAAGTAAAGGCCTCAGTAGTAGTAACGCTGCATCTCTGTCCAGTTGGTGATCCAATACTTTTTCTGTGGCTCCTCAGGCTGAAATCCCAGATTGAACTGGTAGCGCTCAGCTTTGCAAATTCTCACCCCGCGGTGCTTTGGCATTATCCGGTAGTAGATGGCTCGCTTGAAGAATCCAAGCTATCAGGGAAAGAGAGAGAGAGCAGAGAACGAGGCGACATGAAAGAGGATACACTCTTAAAAGGGAGCAGAGCTGAGATTTATGATTGATGGAGAGGAAGATTCAGACGGAGGAAAATCAAGTAAAGTAGAAGAAAAACCCACACTGAGGAAAAAAGAGAAGAAAAAAGTGATATATAGAGATCAGAAATGCAATGCTTATTAGCCCGTTAGCCTGAAACAGGGATAGAAGCAGTGTTAGGTACGAAAGCAGTCATAAAAGAGGAGAAAAAGTGTTAAGCAGGTTGTATAACACCCCAAGCTGAGTGCTGTAATTAAAAGCATCCATAAGAGAGTCCACTTGTAGGGGAGTTTTTACCCATCAGCCCTACTGGTGTGTGCTGTAGGGGGACCCACAGGGGCCTCAGTAGTCGTCAGTCAGCCTCTCTGTCTCAGAGGGCTGGATCTTCATCTCAGCCTTCTGGGCCTTGGCCTCATACATCTCCCTCCTGCTGGCACGCTGGAAGAAGCCACACTGCGAGGAGGAGGAAGGAGGGTGCATGGAGGAAGGAGGGTGAGTCAAAGGTAAGACTGATGGTTCGATAATGAGGTTGGTGTGGGTGATAAAAAAAACAAAACATGTGGAGAGATTCAGTTTACAGTCTGTGCGATCAGTGCTGTGATGATTGACAGTCTCACCTTCCACAGTATAATAATGATTATTCCCAGTAGTAGAATTCCCGCCACAGCTGCAGAGATAATGATCCATAGTGGGAGCTCGTACGGCACCTCCACCCCCTCCACTGGTTCTATTTCTACTGAAAACTACAACAGATGCAAACAGTTCAGTCAAATCCTCTTCATCATGATTATACTTATCTCTGTCATTCTTATTGTCATAATCATATACCTGGTTGGTCTGACTGTCCATCCTTAAGGTGGGTTTTTCTGTGATGAGCTTCAGTGTGGCTTGACCTTTGACCGTCACTCTCAGAGCATTGGGATAGTCCTGTACATGCACGCACACACATACACGCAAAATATTTTCAGGATTAAACAAAAAACTTTCATAGCTATGTGTCTTTACTTCCACTCAAAATTTGAGCCCTGCGTTTGTATCTGCTGAGTCCACATTCAAGCTGCAGACATGTGAGACATGTTCATGTTGTTTCATTGCCCAAAGTATGACACTACTTAGCAATTTAGCATGCTTACTTTAAGACTTTGTGAACGGTTATGAAAGGAAAATTCAAGGGAGAGTAGCATGTTTATGTGTGTGTTTGTTGCTGCTTTGCTGACCTCCAGCATAGTGCTGTTCCACAAACGGGAGCGGACATAAATCTTTGCTGAATCTGTCATGTTGAGCAGAGGACAGGTAAATGTCACACATCTGGCCGTTCCCTTTGAGCATTCCTACAACACACAGGGAGAAAGAAAGTTTGCAAAATGTGTTATCAACGCCTGCATACGGTAGAGTCTAGGGCTCCAAACAAAGACAGTTTAAAGTAATGCTACATCTGGAGAAGATTCACTGGCTTACACATTCATCATGTTTTATTCTGCACTCTTAGTTGAGTTAAAGTAGGTTGATGCAAACTGGTTCAGGCCACACTATTGGTAAAGTGCTAGAGATGACTATGGATCATTAATTATCTTACCGCCTATAATATCTAAGCAAATCTTAAAAAGCTGACCCTGACATGTGGAACAGATATACATCATCCCCAGAAGAAGAATCTTTCTGTCTCTGTTGATCCTTTGACTTTTCTATTGGCTCAAACAGCAGGCTGACAATTGTGATTAGGAGTAAAAAGTCTCTGCAATTGCTTCATATATTACTGTGCTACACAGTAAAGATATATATGTATGAATATGCTCTTCAAAAATCAGATGGTCCTCTGGCAGGTTTCTCTTACCAACAGATAGGTCTCTTTGCGAGGAGTAAGCAGTGTGATGGCTGCCTGTGGCTCTATAATATGTGGCTGCATTGAATCATCAGTATCATCCACCACGATCTGCCGTTTAATACGCCTTCGTTCGCTCTCTGACAACTGGAAGACAAGAAAGAGAGAAGGGAGGATGAAAGAAGGAAGCGGAGGAGACAGAGACATGACATCAGAGGGCTCGTGGTAATTACTGGTTTTGATAAAGACATTACCAAATTCTTCTCAGAATAGCAGTTTCATTCATTTCTACCGTCTATATCGAGATCGCACGCATTGTGACTTTCTATTTCGAGCTCTGTGAGGTTTGAGTGTGGCGACATGGATGTTTTTTCCAAAGTTTATTTCTGAACAGCTGTGGTTTGGATTTGAGACCATTTTCACACTTCTTTTCTGCCACTGACAGTTACTCATACTTTTTAGACAGCTTCACTTCACTCTCATGTCAGGAGGAATTACAATACATTTAACAAGGCTGTGAACAAAACAATACACTCAAAGAAAAACACACAAAGTGAAAGTGTCTTTTGCTTTCTATCGGTGTGGTTTAATGAATAGCCCTCTACAAAGTTCCCTTTAAATTATATTAGGGTATATATGTGAATATTGAGCTGTGCGTTACTGTCACAATGTCCTTACATGCTAACTGCAAGTTTAAAATTGTAAATTGTTTAATACTCTCATGTCTGCATGTTAGCATACTAGCATTAACGTTTCATTCAGAAGTTTCAATCGTCAGTGTGTAAGTCAGTCTGTCAGTTAAGTTTAAATTTGTCTTAACATTTTGTTTGCGGCTTTTAAATTGATTGGAAACCTGACAATAAAATCCTTTCAACCTTTAAACGTCAACGGTTCTTCCTTCTAAATGCAAATTAGCAAATATTACCACTGCACATTTCTATTGTGTTAGCATGTTAGCATTTGTGCATTCGCATTTAACTCATCATTGTTATCGTCAGTGTGTTATTTGGTTTGACATTAAGGTGCAACATTGTTTAATTTGTCTCTTTCTTTGGTTCTTTACTTGCATGTTTGCATACAGGCATTAGCATACAAGTTCAAATTTGCAATAGTCTGTAGTCACTGTCAGCTGGTCTGTCATTTAAGGTTAGAAAGTGTTATTTGTCTAACTATTCCCAAATTTTACCATCATCTTTATCATTGCAGGCATATGAGCTTTCTGGCAAATAAGGGAATGTTTAAACCACGTTTACATCATTGCAAGAATTTTAGCATTCTGGCATTAGCAAGTTAGCTCATTGTCCTTCTTTGTCTCACATGCTAGCAGCCTCGCAGAGTCACTAGCATGGCTATAAAATCACTGGGTATGTTTTTTTTTGCTTTTCATGAAAGCCTGTTCCTCTATCTCTATGGAACCTAATTTTTGGCTTTTCAGACAGTAATGGGACATTTTCCGATGTGCGTATGTCTGTGGGCTGTATAAATAATGAGAGAACAGAAAAATCTTTGCATTGTTGACAGTACAAAGAGTTAGGAAAGATCAGATGAGAAAGCATGAAATGTATCAAAGGTCAAAGACTGAATATAGATACAGAATGTTTTCATGTGGTTCATAACTGGCTGAATCACTGGTATTGTTTTTTTATAACTAAGTTCACTTTTAGCATCTTTTGTATCTATTTTGGGTTCACAGGTAACAGTTTTGTTGTTTCAGGGTGTATCCGAGTATACCTTTCGTCCAATTGGGGGAAAGGGAACAGATTGTGGTAATAAACCAAAGCCTACAAAAGAGCCTTACAGTTAGATTAAGCAGGTTTACAACTTCTCCTGGAGGGTTACATTCCACCTCCGATTCCCCTTTGACAACAATCTTGGTCAGGTACAGCAGCCACTTCCCGTTGGTGACTTCAACGGGCCACTCAAACTCCACTGCCAGGGTCCCCATGTCTCCCAGGGGCTGTCCCATCATGTTCACCTGGTGGTAAAAAAGAAACAAGAAATTAAATAAATGGTGTGAAAAAAGAATATGGTAAAAAAATAAATAACAGTCAGCGCTTTGTCTGTGCCTCTGTAATTCATAAATAGCATCCACCCCAGGTCTTGCATACACCACAAACCATGGCACATATAACATTCCCTTCCCCCGCAATATTAAACTAACTGAAGAATAAAAGCTTGGTTTCAAAAACAGGGTGTGGTGAAGGAAATGTGGGTGAGTAGCACACACATTATAGATGCCATATACAATCCTGGAGGTCTAATATAGTCTGAGCGGTGAAGGTGACTCACGTTAAAGGTGAACTCCACCAGACTGCCCACGTCACTGGTGTTGACCATGGCTGACTCGCCCATCACTGTGCCGCCGAACTGTGTTTGCACCACAGATCTCGCTCTGGTCAGGGTGACGGATAATGGGATGTGACATTAACAATGGTGGTATAAATGGCATTTCTGTGCTCTTTACTGTATATACAGTGGGTCACGAGTTGTTAGATAATGGACTCACATGGAGAAGGAGGGGAGGATGGTGTTTTTAATCAGCATTCCTACAGGCACAGGCCTCAGGTCACTCTGTTCACTGACACTGTAGAAACAACACATATTACATGTGTGTCAGTATGTTGTTTTGTAATTCTATTAGAGCATTAATGACAACTCACAATTAAAATGCAACTTTAACTTTTACACAAAATCTAAAGATTACCTTCAGGGACATCTTTTGTGCTATACTGTATATGCCACACAAGCTATACATGTTGAATTATAACAATGATGTTTCTGTTTTAAGCTCTTACGTGGACAGAAGCAGCTGGGACTCAATTTCCTGTGTATACAGATCGATCCCTGACGTCTCAAACATGAGGGCGAGTGACATCTGATTGACAGGATGGAAAGTGTCAAACGAGGAAAAAAGGCCAAGACCTGTGGGATAAAATCAACTTAATGTGTCCTAAATTACCTTTTCATTGCCTTTAAGTGGATTCCCCAGCTCACAAATAACTGCACCCTCCAAAGAACATTGTATCTGTTCATCACTGTCCTAAAACACATAATCAGCATACTTGAATAATGACAAAAGGATGAGTGGAGGGCAAGAAAGAGAAAGGATGTAAAGCTACTAAAATATGTAAATGTAAAAAAAAGGAAAAACATAACAGTTGTAATTGAACACCAAGCAAGACAAATAACTAAAAAAAGCAATTCTCAGTAATTTGCTGCCCTCTACTGGACTTACCCAAGGCCTGACGCCTGAGTAGCTGAGTGCATCAGGGATGGTGATGTTGAGCATGGCCTGGTGTGCGTCTTCAGCCAGCCTCCCTCTGTCAGGAGTGTTGGTCACTTCCACAATCAGTCTTATTATCTTTATGCTGCTGTCAAACTGAAGGACCTGTAATTTACCCTGCCTAAACATGGACAAGATGTATTATTTATCCACTTATTTTTGTATCTTTATTTCTGTCAAACTTATTTATTCTTGTTTATTTCCTGGTGTATCAGCTTAAACAAAAACATTTTTTGCATTGGTTTCAGTATATAAGCTTCACATCGAGCTAATGCTAAAAGTCTAAGATAAACACTTTATATATTGGCATTAAAGGAATAGTTAGACATTTTTTACTGCTTAGTGAAGACTAAGATGCAAAGCCAAACACCACTCACGTCTGTACGCTACGTATGAAGCCACAGCTGGGATACAGTAGATTAGCTTAGCATTAAGATAAGGGGAAACTTGTAGCCTGACAGGTCAGAAATGTAAGGACTTATTTTACAATAATATGTAACACAAATGACATGTGGCCAGTCCTCAGGCAAATTGAGTCAGTTAATTGTAGTTATTAAACCATACTTGAGGCAGAATGCTGAATATAAAGCTAAC
Organism: Tautogolabrus adspersus; assembly: GCA_020745685.1. Taxonomy (NCBI): domain Eukaryota; kingdom Metazoa; phylum Chordata; class Actinopteri; order Labriformes; family Labridae; genus Tautogolabrus; species Tautogolabrus adspersus. The sequence continues at coordinate 9,707,121 of CM036554.1, read as the reverse complement.
TCTAGCAGTCATTAAGGTTAGCATTTTAGAATTTACAAATGGAGACACAATTAAAATGCCCTATGAGGTCTGTCATGTTTACTCAAATATACTAAGTTAATGTTTTGCTTGTTGACAGATGACAGTTAATAACATTCAAATGTCTGAATGCTAATATGAAGCTACCACCAGTAAAAACTAGCCTAACAAAAAATAGAAATAAGAAAACAGGATGCTGAGCTCTGTCAAAAGGTACGCTGTGTGGTAAATAGTGAAAAAAAGAGAAGGTAGGGGCATTATATAATATGTGCTAAGGAGAGCTGGCTAGCTGTTTCCATAGGTTTTAACTCTTTCTGCTAAGCTAGGCTACTCTTAAGCTATCATATTTAATTCAAAGAAACTAGATTGTGATCTACATTCTCCACAATAACTCTTGCCCGGAAAGCAAACATTTCCCTAAATGTTGAACTTTTCTTGAATAAATCAGATATTTCTGACATCAATTCAAAAGTGTTGTTTAAGTGACAAGGTTAAAGACCTTATGGGGCAAAGATCAATTCAATATTAAGAGAACTTAGTTCACCTGGGGTAAGGCTTGTCATTTTTGTCAACAAACTCGGCAGTCAGTTGAAGGTTACTGCTGCACTGGTTGTCTGAGCCACACTCCTTCTGAAAATGAATCTGCAGGAAATGGGAAACATAATATTATATAAAACTTTTCATTTCAAACTTTCATGCATATATTTTCCATCGATAGTTAGCCTATGAATATAGACTATGCACAACTACATACCTCCGTTCTTTGAGAAAGTTTCCGCTCCTGGCTTAGGATTGGGAAGAAGTCCAGGTTCTCAAGGGAAGATGGGGATTTTGGTTTTTGTTCATGCAAGGACAGGTCGAGGGAAAATACTACTGGCTCAAGTTTGTCCCTCACGGGTTCCTGTAGAGTAATCCAAGAACCTTATATTAGTCTTTACAAGAAAAATGTGGACAACACTTAAAAAACAATTTAAATATCTATAGCTGTAAATAAATCCCCAATTAAGAATACATAATGAATATTATTTAGTTTGTCAAGAACCTACACAAACACACACACACACACACACACACACACACACACACACACACACACACACACACACACACACACACACACACACACACACACACACACACACACACAATAAGTTATGCTGATATGACTCCTTACCACTACATATAATGTCAGTGTCTGACACTTAGATTTTGAAGATGGCACACTCATTGTATCTGTATATGTGTCATCGTTATTGTTCACAAAACGAACACGAGTGCTTCTTCTCCTCTCCGCGTCGGCCTCAACTGTGTACCTCACCTCTTAACAAAGTAAAACACATACAGTCATTATAAGCACTGCAGGGAGATCATGTTTTAAGTAAAACAGTTATAGAATGTGCGAGTAATTCACATAAGAAAATCAGCGCTCTGCAGCTATTTAACTCATTTAAAATTTGAATAATTGTTCAAAAATACAATTCATGGTATGCCTTTACAATAAATAAAAAACAAAGTAAAGAGATATGTCTTACTTAAATTTTTCTTGAAGTCTTTGTTTCCATTGCTCAAAGTGAAAACCATACACAGAGTCGCACTGATGCTGTAAAACACCAACAAAATAAGTCTTTTTCCAAACAAAACTGAAAATGGCAGAATGTGAAATTCTAAGGAAGACATCTTACCATGGTTTGTTTTCTGGACACTGAGTGGTGTCCACAATCTTTGGCTTGACGGCAAAGTCCCTAGTTAAGTGGATGACTGGACGAGCCCTAGAAAGAAATGGGAAGAGAAAGCAGGTTCTAAAAGGTTACATCCGATCAAAACTGTTCCCATAACTACTTTTTAAAATGAGACATATCAACAATTAGTACAAAAATATCATCCATCCTTCCTTCTATAACACAGTGATAAGATGAAAACTTTTATCCGTACAAAACATCATAATCTAAAGTTAAAGAAAAACGGCTTAAGCATGAATGAAATATTTTGAGTAAAATGTAAATATCAGAAATGATATGATTTGATAGTGAAGTCTATTATCACAACTAGCACTGATTGTAACTTTTAATTTAAGCAAAAACAAAGAAAAGTCTTAACCCAACAATGCAGTGTTTTATGCTGACCTGAGCAGGGCTATGCGGTCGTCCAGCGAGCCGACTAAGATGTCAGGATAACCATTGTCATCCATGTCCATCCCTCCATTGAGAGAGTAGCCGAAGGTCTTAAATCCTCCGTTCCCAACAGATTGACCCTCGATCACCTGCAGAGGAAAGCAATGGCATATGGGAGATCAACATAACAAACCTGGACACTTTAAGAGAAGGATTGAAGTTGATCCATGCAATAAAATCAGATGTTACCTGGCTTGGCTCTTGTGAGACTCCCTTTTTGCTTCCCATCCATATGTAGACCTTTCCTGTGTCGTGGAACGGAGCTCCAATAGCAAGGTCTGCACACATGAACAGTAGAGTGAAAAAATTAAAGGCAACATGAAAGGGCATGCTGCAAAAAATGTTACACCTCTAGGTGGCAGCATAGCACTAGTTAATGATTTGTACACATCCATTATTGTAGAGTCAGAGTTTCTGGCACAACTTCACCAACTTCCATGGTGCATGGAGAATGAAAAGGCTTGAGAGGGGTCAAAAAAGCTCCAGCAACTCTTCTCGTTTAAAGAGTGTTGCTGGAGCTTTTTGACCCTCTACATATCCAATATTAGCAGTTTTATTCAGCCTTTAATTACATCACAATACAACAAAGTGTATTTTGTGTCCTTAATAAGAATATTGCCTCGCAACAGTGCATTCAAGACAATCACACAATGTTCAAAAATGGGAATCCAACGCTTCCTTTCTACCACAGCAAGACTACAGAAAACAACTTGATAATCTAAAGGCATATACATAGTTTATACAATTACTAATAACCATAAGTTCCCACATAGTTTCATAGTAATTAAGTAAGTAAAACTTTGAATCTATAACACTTTTGAAACACTCAGTTACAAAGTGCTTCACAAACACGGAAGTGAAAACATACAAGCATCAAAAGTCTTAAATAAATACAAATATTAGATCTTAGAAATACATCTTTTTTTAGTTGGTTTAACAAATGTAGCATTTGCACACAAGGTTAAACTTTTATACAAGGTTTGTACTTGATTTAATTTGCCCTTAGTGTAAAAGTTTTTTGTGTTCAGAGACTTACCTTGGAATCCGTCTTGGTTGACATCACCAATGGCAGCCACTGAAAAACCAAATCCAGAACCTGTTTGACCCTTCAACACCACTGAGGCGGTCTTCTGGAAAGATCCATTTTCATTCATGAAGATGTACACAGCTCCTCCCTGATGCTTCATCCGGTCAAAGTAAAATGGGGCACCAACGATCAGGTCATTCCAGCTGCAAAGGGAAAACATCCAAAATATTCTTTATGTAAACACATGCATGCAAACACATATTGCTTGTGTCTTAAATGTACAAAGTGTTTAAGATCCTATGGACCCGACAAGGGTTCACTCGTGCTTTAAAGGAAACGCATGATTTCACCATGATGTCATCACGAACACCTTATCTCTGCTGCTGAAAGGACAGGTTTTCATCCAAGCTCATGCATACATCAATGTCATGCATTCTTGACATATCAAGGCAGCACATAGTTACAGAGCATTCACCCATGAGGCAGCTCAAAGCACAAGATACAGACAATCCACTGACACGTGTGAACAAAACACTTCTACTTACCTGTTCCTTTTTTATCCTTCCTAAATGTAATCCTTGTCTCTGTGAAATCTACTACTAGTCTAATCAAGTGCACCTTGTAGGGCCTAATATTAAAAATATAGTATAATAATGAAAAGGTTAAATAAAGAGTTTTCAGTGTGATGTGCACAAACGTACTCGTCATTGTTGAGGTCCGTGACAGCCAGGCTGCTCCCAAAATACGAGCCCACTTGTTCCCCCGGGATGATGAGCACCGGCTTGATGATTTGTGATTTTTCCCCGAACACTACAGAGCCCTTGGATTCATCCCTGGGAGACCCTGTCACCACTGTGTAATCGTCATGACTCAGTAGCTTTTTCTCCTCGATAACCGAATAACCTGCAGGAGATAATATTCAGAGTCATTGTTAAATTGTCATAGCACCTTCTTAAATGTAATACAAAACTTTGAGATACCACAGATGGAATTTAATTTGACACTTTTCTGAACAGAAAACTGTCTTTCAAACACATCATTTCATATTTCGGGGGGGTCCCCAGTGATTTTTCAATGATAATGATGAAAAAAAAAAACGTTTTATATTTACCCATATAACTGTATCGTCTTTTTAGCTGTCCAAAGTTTTTATCTATGGAGTCCCAGGCGTTTCCTGGCTCTGGATTCCTCCATGTTACATGAACATTTCCTTTATAAAAAGATGAATTAGATATCAATGTCACATCTCCTTCACGTACAGTACAAGTTTCTCAGACTGAAAAAATCCCAGTGTTCGAATGTAACTAGCATTAAGGAGACTTGCACAGGGTTTAACCAGGTCTGTGAAGCCAGCCTTTATTTCTCCTTCAAATGAAAATAAATACATTTTTTGGCAGCATAAACCATTTAGTGCCCACCTTGCCAGACGTAGCTGCCAGTAGCACCGATGTAGACGTCAGTGTTCGTAATGCCTCCTGAGATGCCCATATTGCACATCCCCTCCAGCTCCATGTCATAGTTTGGGTTGCAGACCTCATAATTGTAAGCTTGCCATTCATCGTTGGGGTCATACGTTAGGTCGTTACCCCTGACGTAGCACTTTCCAACCATCCTCCGCTGCTGGTCTGTGCCGCTCTGGATGATCTTTACATAGCGATGCCCGCATGCCTGGAGAGCAGAGAAGAGAGTTTATTCAAAGATGTCATGGATAGTATGATAGGTCTAAAAAACAAGGTGTTAAATCAGACAACCTCATCAAAAAACATGTACTAGAGCTGAGATTAAAACAGAGCAACTATAAATTATGTGCCTCTTTCCACTTGATGTAGAACATCTCAGCAACAAGGCCATTTAAAGCGCTAAGATAGAAAAACACTTAAAGTTCCCTAAATGCCCATAAAAATGAGGCACAACAGAAGATAACTTTTTTATTTAAAGTAGTATAGCCACTTCCTGTATAACACAAGTAAAGTTATTTTAATGGTGAATTTATCTTATATTGGATAGGACAGCTGAAGAGAGACAGGAACAGTTGGGAGAGAGAGTGGGAGATGACATGCATGCAGTTATGGCTAATGTCAGATTCAAGCTCACGGCAGCTGCAACGAGGGCTATAGTCTCTGTACATGGGGTGTGCGATGTAGCAGCTAGGCCATCAGTGCCCCTAAAATATTTTTATCTGAATGGAAGTTGCATGGGCACAGGAATAAGATGAGGCCTTTTTTTTTTTTAAATCTGCGTCAAACGATGCAATTTCAGCATAATTCACCGAAATAATTGGAAAGATATAGAAAAATATATAGAATAAAATAAAAAATCTTCTTTATATTGGGTTAGTGCAATTATTTAAAAAAAATCCATAAAATGTAAGATATCAAATTTATTGAAAATCTTTAATTGGATGAAAAAAATTACTCAAAAAAAATTAAGAGCACCCATGCAGATCAAGCAAAAACCCAATATTAACATGAGATAATAAACAAATGGGGGAGTTGTATTGATTTATTGAGCCACATATATAAAGTATATACTGTATAAAGACAGAGAGAGAGAGAGAGAGAGAGAGAGAGAGAGAGAGAGAGAGAGAGAGAGAGAGAGAGACGTGTTTATTTGTCCTATCAAAAAATATTAGAGAATATGTCCTCATACATGAATTATTTAAATTCTCAAAACAACAATGAAATTTACCAAACAATTATGATCACACATCTACCGTATCTACATGGCATCTCCTACCTGCACGTGTTATTCTGGTTTGGGCGTGTGTGTAATGACTTTAGCATACGGTTACAGTATGAAGTGATAAATATTGCGACATGCACACTCTGTCATCTGTGACATTAGAAATAAAATATTTTCATTACACCCTGCATCCCCTCTGTCTTACTATAAGAATAATAGGCCACCTGTGACACTAACTAATAAAGTAAAACAGAACGTCATCTCACCAGCATGCGTCCCCCCGGCTGGTCTCTCTGACTCGCCACGGTCACACCCAGCCACATGCCCTCCACCATCTCAGAGGGGTTTGCTGTAGGTTACATGTAAGAGTTAAAAAGGTTACTATGTAAAATGCACTACAGAAAGAGATTGCTACTTGACATTTTAAGTGTTTGATTTAAATGTAATTTCAAGAAAAAGTTTCAATTATTGTTGAATCTGTATAATCAAACAAATCATATCAGATATAATCAAACAAACCAGCATTAAATCCAGAGTCAGCCATATGAAACATGATGGTAGTTATTATAGTCACAGGGAAACTAACCCAAACAGTAAAGCTTCATTCAGGCTGGATCAAGCCCTGACAAACATCAACCACAAATATGTGCTGTGTGACTGTAGCTATAGTCACTCCAACCTCAACATCAAAAGTGATGAGGAATCCTTTTATTACTGTTCTTACGTTTAGCCTCCGGAGGGCCTATTCACCTGCAGGTAGGTGAGCAGTAAGTCTAGTTAATAACCTTTAATTAAGGAAGGACGCACTTTCAGAGTTTTATATCCTGGAGCTCAATGTGTGGGTGGAGTGTATTATGGGACATGCAGGGGATTAGACAGAAAATGTTTCACACACATGCTTTGTTGAATAAAGAGGAAGCTAGCTGATTAGCATCAGTGGGTTATTTACCGTTGCTCACTTAGCTACAAGTTCTCCGAAGTAACTGTTAACTGTTAAACGGAAACTTCACAGAATTACCACATGGTGGTAAGTTTACTCATCATGTGAAGTACAGTACAACTCAGAGTGTGGAAACCCTTGTTTATTAATGTTGCCTGTGGCTTTGAAGGAACGTATTCAAAGTCCTAGAAAGTAACACTGACCAGTCACAGGCTATTCCTTTTTGGGGAGCAGATTTTTTTTTTTTTAACTAAAGCCTCAATTACAAGTTTGGCCAATTCTACTTTAATAGGTGCAACAAATAGAAAATGCTGATGGGTGACTTATGGGAAATGGAGGATATTTTTTGAGTTTAACCTCCAAATAGGAAATCTCATTTTCCGCTACTTCAATTTTTCTTCTTCAAAATTTTAAATTCAACTTGAGGGAAATAAAAAACAAATTTAGCAGAGCATAACTTTAATAACTGTTTCTAGAGGTTTTGGCCACAATAGTGTCATACCAAGACAATCTGTCACATTTTGTCCAGTCTAGTTTGGGACAAATCTACAAAACTTAGTAGACATGTGGTAGACATTTCAGTCTACCACAGTTTTGCTTTTTTGTTCATTGTAACAAATTCCTGCCTCATCATGTTGGCATTGCCATTTTGAGAATGTTAGCATGAGTCCATTAGCATTAGCGCAACACACCACTGTGCCTGAGCCACATAGAACAGCGAGCAGAGCTGTAGACTCTTGGTCTTGTTTTCACATCACTGTTAATACCTCAGTCAGTCGGCTGGGCAGCAGATTCCATTACTACCTCATCTGTGTATCTCAGGGTCACATTAACAAATAACCACAGAAACAAATAAAACTGCAACCCCTGCATTCCTTTATGTCAAAACTATAGTCATTCTTGTGTGTTGCATCATACTTACTCTTGCTGACCAGGTCCATTCGGGTGCAGTCAGTGGAGTCCGTTGTGATGGGGCAGGAGTAGACGGCACCAGTTTCATTGACATTTTGTAGAGAATTGGCTTTCTCTTTGGGCGCTCCTGTGAGAAGCCTTGACACACACACACACACACACACACACACACACACACACACACACGCACACACACACACACACACACACACACACACACACACAGACACAGACAGACAGAAAGAAAGAAAGGCACAGACAGATTAGGATGATAAGATTATATCAACTCAGTCACAGCGTTGGACACTACAACAGAGAGACAGTGACAACAACATAAAAAGCAAGAGGATTTAGGTCATCTTTCCGAGCTAAATACAGAAAAGTTAAGAGTTGTTCTGATACCCATACCAGTATCTGAAATGCTTCAGAAACCACCTATAATGTGCTATTAGGTTTTCATTGTCAGCACTTACTGTACTGTGTTAGAGTGGCAAAGATCTGATTTGAGTTAAATTCACATCTGACCTAAGCAAACAGCAACAGTGCAGTGCTAGCAGATAAAAAAGCGTTAGCTAAATGTCAGTAAGTGTTTTTCCATCACACATTTTAGGCTTTTTTCTTTCTTTATACAAAGTTAAGATTATTACAACAAATGAAAACTAAATACTATTGTTCCATGTTAAAATTGAGTATTTCTCTAATGGTGTCTTGGCAGTCAAGAGACTTCATTACTAGCCAACCAAACTGCAGCTAATACTAGCTAAGTCAGAGGGTCAGAGCAGTCAGAGCGTGACCTGTGACAAGTCTGGACACCACACAACCCCCTCTCCACACTCACACACACAAACACAAAGACACACAAACTAGCCTTGCAGTGAAAGACCTTTCTGATCTTTTTGTCCACTTCCTACATCAGCACCTTTAAACGCACCACACAACTTTGAAGTGGAGGGATTACTCCCTGCACGGCCCTGTGCTTGGACACTCTATTTACTGTCAGCACAAGATTTATTAGCTCCACTTTGTAGGCAGAAGGTGCAGACAGTCTTGTTTACAGTGTGTGTGACACATGACCCGCTGTAGGTGGGACACAATTGCATATAGTAGTGAAGTCAAAGTGCAGAATTGAACCTTTTTTCATTCAGACTTGTGAGATGCTGGTTCAATGCTGACATTTTGCTGGCAGCAGAGAGCAGTGGAAAGTGTAAAATGGTGAGTCAAGCAGTTATTGTAGCTTGTGGGCTTTTTAAGTGAAGGAGCAGCTGTCTCCCTTACAGGCACTGATAGATTTGAAACATAGATAACAGACAGAAAAATATACCTTTGCAGTAAAGTCATTGTGCCATCAAATTAAAAATTGTCTCATGAGTCAACCCTCTAATTTATGGCTGGATTATTTTTGTTTCTTTTAGGTAAATCATGACAAAAGAATGAGCCATTCCAAATATATTCCTTACAGGTTATGTGCAACTGGGTACCAGGCTCTATACCACTGTATCACAGACGTCTGTTTTCATACACAACCTCACAAAGACAAAAGGCCCCCATACATACTTGCAATCTAATCGTGAGAGCATCTCAAGAGTCCAGGCGAAAATATTCTCTCTTTGATGCATCACCTGAACATGAACAGACTTAGAGAGTTTGTCTAGCACATCAGTCATGTGAGTTTGTTTCCAAGGCTGATGTTAGATTAAATTAACCCATTAACAAAATGAAGCTCGTGGAAGCCAAAGTTGTAATCTTAGAGCAGGAGTTATGGTTTACATTGAGCACATGTTGAAAAGAACAATGTAGCAGCCTAAGCAGCCGATTCATCATAATCGGTAAATCAGTTAATTAATTCAATAATGCAGCTCAACGTTAAATATTTTCGGGGTTAAGCGTCTTGCCCAAGGACACATGGAACATGCTGCTGCAGGAGCTGTGAGGTAAAATTTTAAAAAATATTTTCTTGAAAAATCATGAAATAACATTGATCAATTATTTGGTGAATAATTTTACTTGATCGACTTATCAACAATTAAATTAATCAATAAATGAATGTATCCATTCAGTTCAGCATTGAATATCTTCATCTATATACTATGATAAACAGAAATCCTCCAGTCAGCATTATATGAAAAGGAAAGGTACAATTATGCCCAAGGAATTAATTATCTTGCCCCAGTGATGACAAGAACTAAGAGCCAAGATGGCCTCTGAGGGCTGGCAGTTTCCAGTGAACTTGGATGAAGAGGCCTTGGTTCAGGTAATCAGTCAGTAATGTAGACAGCATCTGAGATTCCACAGAGGATTGTAGTGGTTACAGGGACTGACAGATATATGAAGAATCAGGGCCACAGAGTCCCACTATGACTGTGAAGGGGCCCTTCAGTGTGTGTTTCTAGACATGAAAAAGTAGGGTTGTTTTCTGCAAGCACGTCTCGCCTTTCTACAGTACTTCTAGAGTCATTTAATCAGTAGTCACGGCCACACAAAATGTTTTTCAGCTTTGAACAGCACAGCGTGTCTCAAAACACCAACTCACAAGGTCAGACGTTCCCACACAGAATCAAAGCATTGAAAACAAGAAAGGAAAAAAGGGGGACAACAGTGTTATAAAACACTTCAAGGCTGGTTTGTGTGAACTTTGCCCACACAGAAAATCATAAAGGATTAGGGCACACAGTTTAGCGCTAATCACACATTGGGTAACCTCGGCTGTTGGAGGAGGCCTGTTGAAACAAAACCAGAGAAAAAGTACAAGTCCAATCCAACCTTGTGAGCACACCCACTGTGTTGTCATCGTGTTATAGAGCTTTGTGTGTTTGTTGTGGAAATTGAACAGTGATGACTGATGCCACTAGGTTCGACATAGAGAGACGACATATTTTATACAAGAGGGGATGTTTTCAACCTGATTAAAGCAGGTGTTATAATGTTGTAATTTAAAACAGTGATACTTTTTTTTAATATACTTTTTATTTGATAGTTTTGAATAAAGAAAAACCCATTACATGTCAGAACAAGCATAAATACATTTGCATATGGTTTGTATAGAAGATGTACTTGAATGTAAGTACATTTTCTAAACAGACGTGAATATATATTTCTGGTAGCTCATCCTATAACAGAAAAGAAGACTGAGAATAAGGAAGAGAGAAAAAAAAAGAAAAAAAGAAGAAGAAAAGAAAAGAGAGAAAAGGGTGATGAAAGCAACAGAGTAGACTGACGTAACAAAAAAATGAATAATAGTAAAAATAGAAATAATCAGTGGGCCTTAGTTTGTTTTACTCTAATAGTGTTTATTTATGTCTTTGTGTTCTTCACCATCTGCTTATGGTTTAAGTTCAATGCTGAAGTACATGCACATCTTCGCTCTTTATTGATCTACATCACAGATTTAATATGGGGGTGGGGGGGTCCCACCCCCATATTAAATCTGTGTTTGTTAGCTTTTTCCATGGTGACTCGAAGATGTCACCTAAATTCCTCTCCATATTATAAATGTCATTAATTGTTTCTTTCCATTTCATTACAGTATTTGTGGTGGGGTTGGTTTCAGCCAGAAAAACACTGATACGTTAAAGGTACAGTATGTAAGATTGCATGCTAATGTTTACATTAAAATATCTAACTTAAATTAAAAATGGACTAAACCCATGTTATATATATTTTTTAGTTCAGTACTTACATCACCTCAAATATTTCCAAAAGTTCTCAAAGCCAGAGAAATCCGTAATTTTATAGTTGTAACGGGACGTGTCTTGTAGGCAGCTGCCATGATGAGCCGCCATGACAGACACGAAATGTTGATCGTTGTCAAGGAAACACCGGATGTTACGTCAAAGACCGCTGTATTAGCTAAGCGCTAGCTGCTACTGAAAGCTGCCGTTCTGTTGCTGTATGTGCTGCTGTGATAAAAAACTTCATGTAAATTATACTTGGGGGGTGGGGGGGGTATCCCATGAGACCCTGCGAGGAGCGACGTCATCTCTTTTGTTATTGTTTTGATTGAGAGCCCCCTTGCGGCAGATTTGACATACTGTACGTTTAATGATATAAATACTGCAAAAACTCGGGAGACATTTGGGAAACGAGGTTCATCTGGTTATGTAGAAGTTTGATGCCCCTTTCATGTCTGTAGATGTTTTTTGTACAAATTAAGCAGATATAAAATCATTTATCTTTTAGAAGTCATTTTTAAGTATCTTGCTAGCTAGCTTCTGCTGCCTAAATCCAGACAGTTTTTGTCTTTGAGCTTTGTATTTAGTGACCCAGACAGGGGAATAAGCATATTTCCCAAATGGAACTTTTACATTCAAAAGGACTCCTTATTTGCTCTGAACTCTCCTGCTATAATAACAATTGAAAAATCTTGCTGTTCAAATATGCTTTGGCAAACACTCTAGAGTAGACCAAACAATACCAGCAGCCTGTCCTTCGTATCACTTATCTGGAAACTACCTTTTTCAAAACGTCAGCAGTAAAAAAAATCAGTTTCGTCAAATGTATTAACTCTAGTTTTCCAGTTTGTTTGAGCGGATTAAAAAAATTACCTAAGACTTTTCAACTAATGCATGAGTTTCACCAAAACTTGAGTCACTCAGAAATGACTCCGGCCTGACAACACGCCTCATATCCTGTCCTGTTTCCACTGCAACAATGTGTGCTCTCCCTCTATCTCGCTCCCTGCTCATCACCTCCTCATAAACAGTCTGTCAAAGGGAGGGAGGGAGGGAGGCAGGGATAGAGGGAGGGGGCAACTGGCAGCTGCATTCCTCCGCTGAGGACATGTTGAAATTCGCCCCCTCGGCCTAACAAGTGATCCAAACGGCTCGCTAAACCAAACATTTACTGCAGCTAACACACCTCAGCAAGTGAACGTGGATGCTTTATTCACTCCCGGAGAGAGAAACTTTTTTTTAAGAGAGGGCTGGATGGACTACTGTAGGTTTTTATCAGTGGTGTTTGGTTAAACAAACAGAGGTCAACTTATCTGGTCAATTGAATCATCACTGCCCACCAAACTCCTGACAGCAGCACAGAGGAGGAGACGGAGGAGGTAATGAAAAAGTGAGTGAGGGAGTGATGGTCGGAGAGGAGAGAGGAGTGCCGAGGTCACTTCTTGTCTCACAGGGCAGAAAGAAGATGGATTTCAACTATAGTCCTGGTCCATTTGAGTTCATTCAGCATAACACGTGCAGTTCCTTGGTAGTTAATAAGAAGTTAACACACCCTCCCACCTGCTTCTGACTCAGAATAACATCACCAGTGCTGAAACCACACTTTACTACATATGACTAAACCCTTTTGGAGGCCTTTCTCAAGACTAACAAGACAAGACAAATCTACAGGAGAGAAGAAAAGGTGTCTCTTACTTAAATGTACTTTATAAGTGAGAAAAACAATGAGACAATGGAGAGAAAACAGACTATAAAAGTTAAACTTATAATAAAATAAGAAGAGTTTGAAAGTTGATATTTTATTTCTATTTTTAGAAAATGATGGAGATAGTTTTGGTGCAATACAAGTTATACATCTCTACACAGATTCACAAATGCATAAAAATGTTTTCAAATACTAACACAATTCTGCAAATATGTTGGCTCATTTATAAATACCTACATAGCTAATAACCCATACATTTATTCATGTATTTGCAGAACTTTGTACGGATCAGTGTACGCATTTGTAGATAGTTTTTTCGCACCATAATCTCCTTAGAAATGAAATATACACAAATAAAAATCAAGTATTCAACTAAAGTATATCTGTGGGATTATGTGACTGCACATGTTTGGATGATTTCATGGTAAGCAGTGACAAATGTTTGCGATCTGGACAAGTTGGTGCTTAGCAGTAAGAGTGCTGCATGTGTGGGGGATGGAAAAAAGGTAGAAAATATTTTATTAATCTTTAACTTGGTCCAGCCTGAACAGGGGTGCCATGAGATGTATAATATATTTCTATAACTGGCATTTAATGCTTTACACTGCTGGCCTTTGATTTAAATGTCTGCAGATTGATTTAAAACTGTGTGAGTGATAGAGAGCGGGTAACAAAGATGAAAAATATAAAGGAGACACAAAGAGCAAAATAGGGAACTTTCTGTTTCTACTTTCTGTTGTCTGAATCGCAGTGCATTCCCCATTATATCGGCCGTTGTGTGTTTGAAAATGTCGGGCCTAACACAAGTGATGGATCACCCCTCCAGATAAGGCTTTAAGACAACCTGTTTGTCACAGGGTGCGGCTGGGTGGCCCCTTAGGGCAAAGAAAAAAAAACACTCCGTCTAAACGTAAGAGAACCTCAGGGCCTGCTTTTCACTGTCAGCCGTGTTTCTCTTTAAAGATACACTGAAGATATGCAAACTATACAGGACACAAGAATCCATAACTGGTGTGCTCTACTTTAGAGCTTTCATTTTTCTATCTCTCTTCTAATTATACTCATAAAACAACTTTGTATGTGAATAACACTTTTAGAGAATATTAAAACAGCATGCAACACACTGATATGCACCAGCTGTTTCTCTTCTCCAAATCATGAGCCAATACACGTTGACTTCTTCTGCAATTATAATTGTGATGCGTCAGTCTACTGTTATAAGACCCACTGGAAAGCAAGTAGACACATGTAAGCGTTGTCCCTGGCAACAAGGTGCTGTTGGGTAAGGTTACAGAGAGAGGATTTGTGGAAATAAACCGAGCTAGTTCAATGATGTCAAGTAGGGATGCTCCAATCTGATGTTGATCCCAGATATTTGTCTGATGGGTAGATTGGGAAACATCGAGAATGTGGATGACTGAGAAGAGCTATTCAATTACATTGAAAGTTTACCATCACCATCATCACATCAAAGGAAGCCAATTTAATTCAAGAAAGAGGGCTGCATACAAATGGCATTTCAACTTAATGATTAAACTACATTAATTAACCAGTTCTTGTTAGGGGTCTATACCCAAAGCCCATGTATCATTACCCAGTCCAAAAGATTCCCATTGGTGCATATGCATGCAGTGACTAAACTTCACTAAAGACTTCATGTGTGAGCAGATGTGAATTATGAAACATAGATTAGCCTTTACTTTAGCTTACCAGCACCACAAAAAGTGTGTTTCTGTGTCGAACAATATGTCTGCATGCTGAGGAAAAAAAGCAAAACAGGCTAAATATAGTTGACCTGGTTTAAGATGGCATAAAGCACGGACACATCCAACACTACAGCACACACATTTGAATCTCACTGACACTCCCAAATCTAAACTGTGGAACATAGCAAGACAACAAATTGCCGAACCTATCCTGCAGGATGGTATAGAGCTATTGCACTACAGACAACTCGTATTGATTCCAGTGAAATATCGCCACTTAGACCCACTGAACAATAAATGGAGTTAATATTGAAAGTAGTGACTCAATTAGAAGAGTGATTTTAGCATCAGGACAGGAGTAGCACAGGGCTGACATCTTTGTTATGCTCCTGTAATGATATAATGTACTCAAAAAGAGACAAGAAGATGTGTTATCTAATATAAATTGTGTTACTGAATACGAGAGAATATGAGGTCCAAGTCCATCATAAGTGTGTGTGTGTGCGTGTGTGTGTGTGTGTGTGTTTGTGTGTGTCTGTCTGTCTGTCTGGTATGTGTTCAGTGCAGTTTCACTTGTATTACAGTAGCTCTCAGATAAATCCAGGTATTTCTACTTTCAGGAAATTTCTCTAAAAGCAGCATGTCTGGGTGAGCAAACACATTGCTATCAGAATAATCACCGTAAGCACGCCTTGTTATTAACGTTCTGACGTGCAGAACATAACTAACAGATGAGTCCTCTCTGGACAAACATTCATACATCCACCTGCTGTAAGTAATAAAGTGTCGGTCAGTCACACATGCCCTCACAGCATGAGGCCAACAGGACTCTGATAATGGCCATGCTTTCCTGCCTTTATCACAAGAAATGTTTTTCTTTTTATCAAGATAACAAAAGCTTGTTTTCTCATGACGGGTTACTGTATCTCTTTAGAAACAGAGAGAAAAGTGTCCGCTTTAATTGTTGACAACGTTGTAAATGTTGACATTTTACCCAACAAAATCACTGTCAGGATGGTATAGTAGGATTCATACATGAATAGTAAGTTAAGACATAAACGTTTGCTTTTGTTTCCTCCAGATATGTAATCAGAGCAGACACTCTTTTTTTACTGTAGCCAAAGATACAACAGTTGTCAAGAGGCTGTATATGCTAACATGAAAGACATTAAGGAAACATGCTATGCTGAAGTGCTTGTTTCTCTGACAACAATGCAGCAGCCAGTATGTCCTCCTAAGTTTTGATTCCAGTCCGTGATGATCTGTTTTAGTTTTGACCAGAGGTCAAGGTAGGGCAACCCCACACAGCCGTTTTGGACGCCCCTCTGTTAGCCAGATATGAGAACAATCATCACAGCAAACCAACAGGTGCCAACTGGTTTCGAAATAACTGATTCTACCCGACCTAAAAAGCCTCTACATTTTCTAATAAGCACCACGATTAGAAACTTGGTAAAACTAGGATAAATGTTGGAGAGGCTTTGAAAAATGGAGTAGAGGTTATTACGCAGAAAGGTTTCAAGACCGATGCCGAGCTGGTTAAACATTGAAGCATCCGTGTCTGCGACATGGCAACCTGTTTGACCTCGACTCTAGGGAGGAGGGGGCATGGGGGGAGACAGCTCTCTCCAATGTTATGGATTTGGACTGCAGTACTAATTTTAAATGCTACATGTCAGAGTTATATATTGCTCCTTTAAAGCTTTCTCGTAATAATGTGTATGAGGATTGCATGCTATGAAAGAGTACAATAAAAAGAGGATGACTAATAACAATAATGGGACTCTCACATATTCTGAGCCTAAACATTAAACCCAAAAACCCATCAGAACACAGCTGACCTACAGTCTACATCTACAGTCCTACAAGAGAAAACAGACCTCAATGCATGACAAATATTAAGACGGATCATTCAGTATAACTGTCAAGGGTGTCAATTATTAACCAAGAAAACATGCATGAGTGAAAGGAAGTTAGTGGTGAACCGTGTGCACCAAGCAAAGCAAGTAGAAGTCCCTGTGGCCAGTCAAGCTTAAACTGTAGTCTCACAATAACAGCATTTCACCTGGTAGGACACACTATTTGCATCTCTTTTTTGCTTCCTACAGTCTTTAAAACACGTATTTTTAGGCGTCAAAGCTGAGTTAAAGAGCAGCTGAGATTTCTTTGCCCTGCCTTCAACCATCTGTGTCAAATCTTAAACAAATAAAAAGAAGAAGACGGAGTGCATAAAACATCAAATTGAGGAAATTAAATGCTGGGGACGGAGCCGGGGACGGTTCGAGCTGGGGCGGACTGGTGGTGTCGGTGCTATCACTGTTTGCCTATGGACACAGACATAGAGTCTGTTTTCTGCCAGGAATTTTCAAGATGCCAATTCCTTCTGGAAGAAATCTCGGAATCAGTTGAGGAAATGTGTTGTAGTAAATGTCTGTAAAAAGAGCACGGCAGCTACAGTGGGAGTGGCCTGCGGTGCTGTGCATTCTGGGAGTTGTTGTCTTTTATCTACATGAGCCAAAAAGACACTTTCTGTCTTTTCTCGGTCAAGAAGGCACCAACTTCAAAAATTATTTCACATTTCTACTACATATACGACCCAGTGGCAATACAGATTCATGTTTCAACGGGTGAAGTATCCCTTTAAGAGTTAAATAAAATAAAAAATATCAGTGCGCACCTGTGCTCTTACACTGGTCGAACAGTGTCCCTCAGCTGGACAAACATCCTGTTTAAGGACCACCATCTGCTCTTAGTGAAACAGTAACAGGAGAGCAAACTCATTTGGACCCAGTGTGACAAATTAAACATGGTGGCTCATCCCCTGATAATAAACTAACTCACTTTTTAACAGCAACCAGTGAAACCCCTGTCTTACAAGGACAACATTGTTTTGGCTGCAGGTTTGTTAACTTTGCCCCCCACCCTCCAGACAGACGCGCAGACTCACACAGCTGGATCGAGCTTTGACACATGTTACCCAGTGACCCGCACACATGCATCTATCCCATACATCTAACTCCCATTCTGCAGCTGTAGCACAATTCACAAAAGACTTAAGTTTCAGAAACATTGTTTCCATTACCATGTTGACCCCAGCTGCTGCATGTAAAAGGGGAAGAGGAGGTGTGTGAGTGTGTGCCTCAGTATTTATAGTAAAAAAAAGGAACGTGTTTCAGCCAAAGGCTTTCATTAGAGTTTATTTTTTCCGTATTTTTTAGTTAGCACTGATGGTCTATTAAGAGTTTTTGAGTTGAGCTTGCAGATGGTGGTTGTATGTGTTTCAGAGGTTTACAGGTGGACTACCTCACAGTTATAATGGAGCAGACACTGTCACACACTGTTCACATGCCTTTGTGTTGCCAAGTTTTCTCTCACATATTACTCAGCTTTGATAAAGGCAGCACAGGTGTTTGCATTAAAAACTTATGTTTTTACCTGTAAAGGCCTGGAAAACATCCAGAAAACACTCCTGCAGCAGATATTTGTCCAATATGTAAAAAAACCTTTAATTAAAAGGTGCATTTTGTAGCTTCCTTTTAGCACATTTTGTGTGGTTAAGGACATGTTACAGCACACACTGACTTCCACATTCCTAATGTAAACCAATACTTCAGGATCATCTCAGCTTCAAAGATGAAAAATGGAATTTGAGGGAAAGCTATTGAAGCATATAGTTTTTCTAGCTCCAGGTAGCCCTCATTAGCCGGAGGCCGGCTACACGGGCTCCTTTTCCATGCTGTTTAAGGGCATTTGTACAAGATGGGGGAGAAAAGAGGGATCTCTTACACTTTTGTTAACATAGACACAGTCCTCACTGCAGGTATTTCTAATGAAAGCCCCACCATAGAGAAACTCCCTTATGCAGATCAGCAGGAGGCACGAGGTCCCGCTGGGATCCATTTCAACGTGTTATTAGAAGCCATCATTCATCCGCCTGCTACACAAAATGCTACTCCATGCCATTAGCAGCTCATTGGACACAGGCAATAAAAGATTAGGGCCTGTCACTAAGGAGAAACTTGCACTTCAGAGAGGTCTTGTGTGGTTAAGGCAGCTTGGCTTGGACTCCAATGAATTAGAAACAACCTAACCTACAAACACTGGCCGATAACTTTTTTCACTGTTTGCTATTTAGAAAACTTCACCGGTTGATTTTTGGTTATTTGAGGGATTCAACACTGGTTCATAAATAGTTTACTTGTGCTCAAGGGATCCATTGTCGGATATTTTGGGTTGCCAAGTTGTTACAAGAAGTTGTTTTGGCAGGTGTGTATTCTTCATTGCTTCCTCTTTAACAAAACCATCATGTTTGACGTAAGAAAAGTCTTTCACAAAGGGTTCTAATAATCATGTCTGCAATTCAATTACTCATAAATGGATGTTTTCTCTTTAACCTTTTTTATTTGATCAAAATAAGCCCTTAACGGCTGGTTTTGACAACCTGGCAACCCAAAAGTTCCTACTGCTGGATAATTAGATAATTAATGATCTATAAATTTCTTGTTTTTCTTAAAAAATACTTGATACGTTCTTTTCATTAAATCCTGTTAAAGGCTACATGTTTGTACAAGAGCATCACTATCTGTATAAGCTATCAATATAAGCCATTACTGCCATATCTGAGTAATGACAGAGGAGGATTGTCATGTAGCTCACTATGCATTGAACCTATACGGTAGTTTTTAATTGGTTTTTATTGGTAGTTGGAAACAGTCGGTATTAAATATTGATGCTTCGCTATAAACAAAAACGTACAAAGTACAAAAGTAAACCAGCCCATCAGGTAGAAGTCTGACTGCCGTACGTCTTTATGGTTACTATCAGTGTCACAGCAGCTACCTGGAATCTGATGAAGGCATTTAGAGCCTTCAGATGGAAAGGGAATTTATTAACATTTCCTCCAGCCAGGTTTCACAGTGTATCGTAGTTACTGATTAAAAGAAAGCACAGTAGAATTATACGTTAGAGAATAGTAAATGGTTAATGGACTTGGGCTCTTTTCTAGTCTTCTAAAGTTCTTTTTACACCACAGGTCACACCTACCCATTCACACACTCATGGCAAAGGCTGCTACTGTATCTAAAGTGTCCATCAGTATGAACTAATCCTTTCATACACATTTGGCTGTTCAGTGTCTTGACCAAGAACACTTTGACATGTGACTGCAGGAGCTGCTGATTGACCCACAGAGACGACAACTTTACCACTGAGCCACAGCCGCCACTAATACCTGCACATTTAACATTGTGTTAGTAAAGTGATAAAAGGGTCATCAAAGTATAACCAAAAGGAAATGTCCTTTTTAACTTTTTTATTTAAGTGTATTATGTTGTCAAACATACTTAAATAAGCATAAATATGTGACATGTAATGACTACAAATATGTAGATTAAATGTCTCAAAAGTACATTTGCCATGCTTCCTTTTAACTGGGTCACATGAGAAACAACTTCCTCTCATGTAATGTATATATGAGGGTCTAATAGACAACGCAGCATTGTTATCTGAAAGTGGTTCACTCAAGCGTGACCAGTGCTCTGATATCTCCAGAGACAAAGACCACGCAGATTTCTATGAGGGGGGATGTTGGATCACAGCCAAGTCAGACTGATCCACCTGCATCATTTACAATAGTCTGCACTGCAGTCGGCTGTGTTACACATTAAATCATCCAGCTTAAGATATATGACACCAAGTATTTCAGTTTTAAGTGTTACATATGCGCTGTCTTCAACGAGACCTCTTATATATTGTACTTATGTACACTTAGAGCTAACAACCCAATACATACTACTGTAATGCTAATGAAAAGAAAAGAAAAATGGTTTTGCAGAAGGTGTACAAAAAGTGTAATAAAAAGGAGTGTCTAGATATCATTGTATTTTTTTCAGCTGTAAAAAGTGCTCCAAATTGTTTCCATTGTAACTGACATGATTTCTGAAGTAGCACAAAGCTTAATCAGATAATTCCCAAAAGAATTCGGTTAACACATTATGTTATCTTATACTACTTGTATTATTTTCTTTATCAGACAGACTTTAGAGAAAGTTTAATAATTAAAGACGGGTAAAGATTTAAATGTCTGCAGAGTTACTTTAACTTTGCAAAAAGAAGATTTAATGTAGGAACTAGATGTTAAATGATATCAAACTCAAGACAGTTTAAAAAATAGGGGAGAATGAGTCTGTGCATGTTCAAACTCAACATGTTTGTGGCTGTAAACCTTACAGCAGGTTAACTTGTTTAATCTGTACCTCATAGCAGATAGGGGAAGGCCCCGTCAAATTAAATGGCTGACTTTCATATCCTCGGGCCGCTTCAGGCAGACAGAGGTGATCTGGAAAAACAGAGGCACTTAGACTCTAATTAAATATTCATCAGTCACAGAAATTAAATACTTCTTGTAAGGGCACAGAGGTTCCCATCTGTTAAATGAAGGCAGCTTTAGTACGCTAAAGGATGAACAGTGAGTTTATGTGTTGGAGGGTTTGTGTGTGTTCCCCAATAATAGTCCCCCAGAAACATCATTCACACCCCTCCTGTCTTGTCTCAACCTGAAACCTGGCAGGTTGTGACTGTGCAGAGAAGGGGAATACATTCCTCACATACCATGGAGTCAGGGGACTGGAAGAGCCAATAGGTGGCCAGCTGACTGCCCATTCCCTCCTCCCTGCTACAAATGAGAACAAAAAAAAGCCCTCTCAGGGGAAAAAAAACTCTGGGAGTCTTTAAATGGGTGATTCACAGAGAAAAGGGAGGGGAGCAGAAAGGTGAATACCCCCGAACAAATTGGCCTCAGGTAGCTTTGAGATAATTCAGGTGCGCCCCTTCCCTAAAAAGGCATTACTGGTCTCCTTATTACATGTATCCCCTACGTAAATTTGGAAAGGCATTTTTAAAATAGCTTCAGTTCAGTGAAAACCCTTCAAATGTTAGTCTTAGTGCCATATTAAGAGTTATTAGACGTCTAACCAAACATGCTAAGGAAAAACTTTATTGCAGTCATCTATTTGCAGAACAGGGAGTGGAAAGCTTCCGATTCAACTTTTATCCTGGACTCTGGTTGACTCATGCATCCACAAAGAACGGCCACTTTAAACATTATGCAAGTCACAACGGGTTTATATGCCTCATTCTTGCATTTTTCAAATGCACATGCTCTTGCTTTGCTCCAATAATGAGGATGGAACAGGGCAAAAAACAGCTCTGTGGTGTGTTGAGACAGACCAGGGGCCACAAAAGAAGCCAGACAAACACAGAGGAAACAGACAGGACTGTAAAAATCAGCCTAAGTCAAACATGGGAAACACCATTGGCACATTGTGATGTGTCTTTAGAGAGTATGTACACAGCTAGGACTGAGCACTGGAGGGCTGTCTTCACTCGACAGTGGAGGCTACACAGATATAGGCCACTTGAGCTGTGATACAGCAAAACAAACGTTTAGAAAGGAGTCAATCTTTTTCATGAACTAGCAGCATGTAGTGATAGCCTAATTGTGTTTCAGGGATAGTCTACAGTGTGAAAGTAAAATTTGGTAACAGATGTGAGAGTTCACTCTACTTTTGATACACAGGTCACGTTGAGGGAGAAAGAGTTTCACTTCTACAAATTAAGAAGTGTTTTTCACTGATATAAAATAGTCTGAAGTACACCATGAGGAATACAACAGCTAGCCTATTTAATCAATTGCTCACATCATTTCTTGATTTCTTAGCTGCTAGCCTGATGTTAAGCTAGCAAAGAGGAAAACATAATACAACACTGAAGAAGAAAACCACAGACACACAAAAAAACTTTGTGTGATCTGGAATTTCTCACTTAAGTTAAAAGAAAAATTACGCAAAACCCTTATTTTCTTTCTTGTCCAACTATCATGCCTGACAGCTAACAATGACGATACCTCCGGCAGCTGTTTGGGATAAACCAAGGATAAAACTTCATGACATTACAGTTGTTTTTCTTGGACAGGGTCAAGCAAAGGAAAATTGGGCCACCTTTTCTAGTTTCTGATTTCAGCTATGCTAAAATAAGCTATGTAGCTGCTAGCTTTAGCATCGTATATAAAGTACACATCTGCTTTTCTGCTGAGATTATTGACCATGATATAGCCTGTGTGTATTTTGTTATAAGTGCATCTTTAAGAAAAAATGGGATCTCATTTAAGTGCTGAAGATATATTCCAATGTAATCACATAGTGATGTGTAATAAGTGAGCTAAAACCTCTTAGCTATAGCTGCAGACTGATAAGCATTTTACAGCCTCCTTGTCCCTACAGGCCACCTCATTAACACAGACATGTGCACCCCTTCTAGGGTTGCAGTCTGTGGACGGTGACTATCTCTCTGGAGATGGGGCCAAGATGGCACATTGATCAAGTGTCATCTGGACACTGAGATCTATTGTGCATCTGCAGAAATCTCTGTGATGCACAGAAATCCACCACTTTGCATTGAGGTCATGATAATAAACTTTACATTCAAACACTTCAGTGGTGACGTCACTGAGGAAGGCCGTGGTTTACAATGTTCTTCCTGCATTGGGCTTCAAAGCAGAACGAAGACACAGATAACAGCGAGTTATGATCACGCTGTGTGATCAAGGATGCGGAAGGATGAGGGGGGCAGCTGTAATTGGCTGAGGGAAATCCTACACTTAACAATAATACAGCTTGAGGATCTTCATTAAGGAAGCTATAGCCTACAGGAAAAGAAATGTACGTCACACACATTATTTTCCTTTAAAATAATCTATTCCTGACAAGCATTTAGACCATGCAGCCTAAATGTCAATCTTCACTCCACATGAACATTCATGTCTCAGTAATACCAAACAAACCAGTGTTACAGGCTGGTAAACTATTTTATTGGGAAACACTAACCTACTTGTGTACTAGCTGAAAGTCATAGCCTAAGGATAGGTAAGAGCAGATATGTCACAGCTTTCAGTGCATTTGTAGACGAAGAAGGCATTATTGTTGCTGGATATTTACATAGCCCAAGTCACAAATGTGGGAACACAAAAATCTGATCTGAAGTGGCATTTTAACAAATATTATTGACTTTTCCATATCCTGCGATGACCCTTCAAACACAACTCTTGCTTGCGTTCACCTGGTAGCCTACACCTAGAAACCTTCAAGCTCTTCACACATGCACGTTTGAGGAAATAATGCATTTTGATCAATTAAAGCAGAGCCAAATTGAAGAATCATACACCTGAAATAAGTAGCTTAGATGATATGCGGTTTTAAAAAATGTTTTTAAAAGTTTATTGAAATTATTTTATTGTTTTCATATAAACGTTCATTTTTACAGCTTTTCACATGTTTACTTAATTGCAAGACAAAAGCCTGCATGTTATTCAAACCTCTCTGGTTACTTTGAACAGGTGGTTGCCTTGAGAGGAATTACTGCACGCAGCAAAACAGAAGTTCGTGATACGAATGGATGCGTTTAACAACTCGGCGCAGTTCATAAAGTATCTACAGGTGTTAACACGCAGTACTAACCTATTGCAAAGCTTTACGGCGGGTTTTGCGCAGTAAGTGGGAGCAGTAAGCGTCTCTGAAGTGGATCAAATGGTTGTTTTTCGTAACGCCTCCTGGTCCGAGGCAGGTGCTATAGCCGGTTCGAATGCGGACCTTGTTTTAACCCCTAAATGAAAAAGAACTAGAACATTTTCTCATAAATGCGAAGCTGGTAACTTACAGGTACTTTGCTGTCCCCTCTGTCTGATGATGTAGAGCAACTGAGAATCCGAAGAGGCTCCCTTTGGTTTTCCCCTCTTTGATCACAGGAAACCGTTCATCGATATTAAATCCACTGCAGGTTTGAGTCCCGTGGCACAAAGCCAAAACAGCGCATAGGAAAAGTTTTGGAGACATGTTTTTGGTCATCCAGCAGATCCGCGATCGGCGTGGGTCCGGCACTGTAAGTCTCCAGCGATGAGCTCCAACAGGTAGGCTTGCGCTTCACAGAGACCTCCCCATTGAGAGCCGTCAGAACTATACTGCTAAGGTGTCGGTGTCTGCCTCCCTCTGCCTCTCTCTGCCGCCCTCCCCTGCTCTCCCTTCCTTCCTCTCTGCCCTCCACACCCATTTGAAACAAGTGCACTCACACACTGCACCTCCATCTATCGCCCTTTACCTCCTCCCTGTGTCTGTTGCATGCACAGTAATGTTTTCACGTGTCAAGTCCTCCAAGAAAAGAAACTGCAATAGTTGCCTTCTGTTCAGGGAAAAGTTTTGAACAACATTTCGAGAATAACATGTAAATTGCTGTGGCTCCTTTGTGTATGAAACATGTAGACTGTATGTCTTTAAGTTTTAAGAAATGTTTCATTCATGCCTTTTTTAAATCTCCCTATTTTAAGTTATGACAACTACAGTTTACGATTTGTCCCTATCCTTATTGTTTTAATCAAATTCTTATTAACAGTTACATAAGCTTAGAAACAGTGATTCTCTTCACCACTTGTCTTTTCTTATCAAGAATAAAGAGTAGGGCAGGCATTAGTTCAAAATACGATATGATATGATACAATACGATTTGTTGTCCCTTTAAATAAATACATGTTATATGTAATTCAGTGAAAATGCTCCCTCAACAAATATCAAGACAAAGTTGAATGTTGCCAAGGTATTAATGTTTCTGTTGAGTCTGTTATTATAGAAATATTGCACAAGAGGTGTACTGTTGTACTAAATATCAGCAAAGTAATCAGAAATAGCTGGAGGTTGCAGATCCACAACTTCTCTGTAACTGGACGGACTGCAACACGACCGTTGCACTCTTTCTTTGTTTAGCATATAGAACACCTGAAGACAAGCAATACACTTGGTCCAATAGCTGTTACACTGTATACCCACACTCATGTAATGCCTCTTGTCCAATCACATTTTTTTTAATGTAGAAGGGACTATATTTTGAGATTCATAGCCCACTTATAGACGCATGGCCCACCCTCACATGAGCACTCTTGTGACAGCCACTCTCTGCCTTGCTCCACTGCCTTTATCGTTCAAACTTCTGGCATCCAACAAGCCGTTCTTAATCCATAATCCCCTTAGAGAGTTCATGAAACAGGTCAGACTTTTTTAAAGATTCCTTCCCTTGAACCCCCCTCCAACATATCTCCCTTTTTTCTCAACAACACCCCTGTGTCAAGAGACCAACTTCGTCTGGATCTCCTCTCTCTCTCTCTCTCTCTCTTTTTTTTTAAAAATCTCTGTATCAAAGTGCAGCCTTTCATCAGATCTACTTTATTAGCTGACTCCCTGCTAAAATCTGGCACCGCTGACCTCTTCTAATTGATGAACTGAGCTCCCACTGTGTATCTCCTCACTTTCCAGGAGTTTCTGTCCCCAAGAGGTAATATCTCCTCCAATCAGAGTGACACCATGCCTCATGGGGAGTACACTGTTCACGTTCCACAGGCCAACTGGGAAAGCTAGAACACGGACAAGTTAAAAGCTAACAATTTTACACAAATGCAACAGTTAACTCTGTAGCCTTCTTAAAATGAGCTAAACCTACTAGACTCAAACTCAAACTTAAAATGGACTAAGCTAGTTATTGCTCACATTAAACTGATCATTTCCACTGTTGGCTAAATTCAACAACCCTTGTATGCACATTTGGAAATATGTTTCTAAAGCTAATCAAGGTTTAACCTTTGTTTTGTGTCACATAATCTAGCAAGTGAATGCCTCATAGCTCAAATGTGAGAGTACAACATGCCAATGTATACAGTGTCAACATCCGGTTGTTGCCTTATCAAAGCATGCATCAGGTATGGCACCTACGCTAAACAGATCATCGCGATCATGAAAATAAAGACCCACTCAACCGCCCTGACTTGATTCAAGAAAAGCGTCCTGAGAGAGACATTTACAGGAAATAATTCAAAGTGACCAAACTACAAAAGAGCAGCAATCTGACCTCCTCTATTATTTGACTCCAAGTGACAAATTCCACTGTGTTCTGCAAAAACATCTAGGGAGCAACTGATCCTTAACCCCCTGGGTCTTAGTCCCGCCCTTTTCACATCTGAAAAGTGTCACTCTTGAAAAGTGACAGCTGATACTGACATTCTTCATTCCTCTTCACTTTCAGAAAAAAGATACACTTGTATGAGGGGCATAATTGCACTGACAGCCAGCTTTAAATCACTGTATAGCTGTCTCTTTATTTATACTTAAGATGCTTTAAAAGGATGATCTAAGAAGTCAAAACAGTATCTGATAACTTAAATCAAAACGACAGTAAGTTCACTCTGTTCCGTATTTTTTTCTTTCTTAAGTTCTGGCCTTTTAATGTATATACCCTTCACAAGACTGTAAGCCAACACCAGCCTGTGTGAACCATGGGGACAAAGAATTGAATGAAGTTACTGCTATCCCCGGAGTCCTTTGCTCTACAACCCTCCAGTCTAAGCCCACACAACACACATGGAATGTAATTTGCAATTTGTCTCCCAGTTTCCTGTTTTTCTCTTCACCAAACCCGCCACCATCCACTTCAATTACCAGCCCCCCCTCCAAAAATAATTTACCCCTTCCTTCTACTCATAAGTCTTATATTTTCTGCCTCATAAAAGCCCTATTATTGAGGATGTTAAACCTACATACTTAAAAGATCTTCCCGCTACTTTCTTGCTGCTTTGTGGTTTGTCCTGGATCCCGAATGGCTCCACAGTCTTCTCAAAGCATCCTTTGAAACAGTACTGAGGGCTAATGGGATGGGGCGTTGGTGAGTGGGTGATGTATGGAGTTCCTGATTTGAATGTGTGATAATATAAATGGACTGGCTATTGTAGTGCTCCATAATAGTCCCATTACTCGTATCTCTCTGACTTGTCTCTGTACGTGCTCAATTCACCATTATCCTTTATGCATGTGGGAAAGACCATGAACAAGTAGCTGCCAAACTGTCATTAGCAATGGAAAAAGTTACAGAATGGTTACGCTCTTCATGTCTGACTCTTAACACTAACAAAACTGTGGTTATGTATTTTATGAATAAACACAAAAATATGTTTTTTCCAAATATTAATGTAGGTGGGCAAATGATAAAAAATGTCGATGAGTTTAAATACTTGGGTGTTACACTAGACCAAAACCTTACTTTTAAAAGTCATATTAAAAAAATGTGCCATAAAGTTAAATATAACATTGCCAACTTCAGACATATTAGGAACTCACTTACAGTCGAAGCGTCTAAAATGTATTTGAATGTTATGATTCTTACTTTCATTACTGTATGTCATGTTGGTCTCAAGCAAACAAGACTGTCTTAAAACCCATTAGGTCACTTCATAAACAAGCCCTGAAAACTCTGGACAGGAAACCACAACAGTATCATCATTGTGATATACTTGATAAATATAAAATTCTAAGCTTTGACAATTTAAGTATTTATTCAGATGTCCGTTTAGTGTTTAAGATAATCCATGATGCTTCTCCCCCACCATTGAAGAGCTTCGTGAAACTTCGCTCTGAGCAGATAAGCAGATCTTCAAGGTCTGCCTCAAACGGATATTGCAGTATTCCTAAACGTGGCTCCGCTTTAGCACAATCTGTTTTTTACTTTTAAAGCTATAAAAGAATGGAATAATCTTCCAACTAGTCTTAAACTTTGCACAAACCTCTGCACTTTCACCCACAAAGTCAAAAAATTGATCTTAAGTAACCAGTCTTGTCAGCATTAATGTGTAATCTCAACAACCCTTTACATCTCAGGGAAACTTGTACATAATGATTTAATATCTGTATATTGTTCTGTCTTCTATCTTATGAAATGTGTGTGTGTGTGTGTGTGTGTGTGTGTGTGTGTGTGTGTGTGTGTGTGTGTGTGTGTCTGTGTGTGTGTGTGTGTGTGTGTGTGTGTGTGTGTGTGTGCGTGCGCACATGACTAGTTGATTTGTATTTTACTCTTGCCATCACCTGCCCAGGGACAACAGATGGAAATTAGCTAAATCTGGTACAAAGCATCTCTTCTCTTCTGAGACTAAGGTTTTTTTGTACAATGTCCCTGATTCAAATAAACTAATAAACTAAACTAAAATCACATGGTGGCCATTTCTATCTGAAATCAGCCCAGCGTGTGAAATCAGCCCAGCGTGCGTGTTAGGATACATTCAGACAAAATTACGTACAACATATTCCATGTGACGTCATATTTAGAAAGAATTGTATGAAAGTATTGAGTTTCAGACACCCATGTTTCAACATGTCCTCAGTTAATATTAGCATATAACCACTTATGTGTGTAAGTTGGCTAGCTAACATTACATACAGCTAATGTAAGGAAATGTTATTACATCAGCCTGAAATTACCTTTCCTTTAGTATAACTACCAACAATAAAATGTCTTGCTGTTATCAGAGATCAGCAGCTGCATGCTAATCATATCCTTTTAGCTAACTAATTAGCTACAGAGCTAATTAGTTATTAAGTATGTTGTTGTTCAACTATAGGAATCTACAGATCTATACAGTCTCTGTTTATTGCCTTTTGTGTCTCTAATCTTTCTATAAAAATCCTAAAATGATATGACTTGTAGCAACGAACACAGCGGTTTTATATAACAATAAAATTTGAGCTTCCAACCCTGAGCATAATGTAAAGAGGAAAAATTGCCTTTGTGTTAATTTGGTCAATAAGGTGGATGTAAAAGTCTTAAGGCATTGAGATGGGGAAGACTAAAGAAACCAGTCTAACAGCTGCACTCAGCAGCCCCGTCTGCATGAAAGCAAAACCAGATGAATTTTAATCTGCATTAGCCAGGCTAGTGAATATAACATACAGAGCAGGACATTGGATGAATTTGAAACACAGCACGCTCTCACACCAATGCCACACTGCATGGCGAGGACACAGCCGTCCGTTGCCATGGAGCTCGGAGTTGCTATGAAGCCAGTATGTTCTGAGCACTTGTGGAGGACAGTGTGGTCTGTTTAAAATCCAGCCAGGACTCATGCTGGGCGCTGATGACCTTTAACAAGTATAAAACATGATCAACATGGCCCTGTCTACTGGTAAACACAGAAATATATGCACATACTGTATATGTAGACACATGCTGCACAAGCACAAATTGATACAAATAATATGTAGATTTGTTACATTTGCCCTGCTGTGAGGAGATCTCATGCTTTGGTTATTTCTTGGCACTTGTGAAGGGAACTTTTGAACACCCCAAGGAGACAAAGACAATGAACTCCATCTAGTCCCGCTGGAACTTTTGCTGGCTTGGTCAGATGAAGTTTAAATTTAGATCAACATATAAATAATACATGAGAAAATTCTAATATTTGTGGTTGTGGTTCAAAGATCAAATTTTACTGGAAAAAGACAGAAAACATGCAGCCTCAGTTGTCACAGAAAGGGACTGCAGAATATGTTGCATTAATACAGAACAGTCTACAGTGAAAGGGATATATTTTCTAACAATATTCCACAAGCAATCCATACCTCCATACCAATCAGTTTTGGTATGGAGGGGAGAATTGTACACTTTAAAAGTGAATGTGTTATACAAGCGGCAAACTTCTGTCTTCAAAAATGAAGCCAAAAAATGCAAGCTATAGACAGGCGTGTGTCAGCAAACAAGGTATTAATTTAGCTTGCCTTTTTGCCTGGCTCTTGATTAGTTGGAGTCAGCATTTTCAATTTGGTGACCTTTAATGTTGGGCTTCATAACGCCTCTTCAAAAGCCCATGGGTGACATCACTGAGACTACGTGCATGTTTTATACAGTCTAGGACGAATATGAAAACTCTTTCAAAACTCTTTTGAAACACATCTTGAGATTCAACTTGAAGTCAAACAGGACTGATTTGCAATTATAGCAGCTCCCATCAGACCACATGTTTGTACCATATACTGTATCTCAGGACAACTGGCATGATGTAATATGATACCTCTCCATACAATGTCTCTGCTTGTGAATATTATGTTTTATGACTCGTCTGGGTTGCTAAGCATTTCTGTTTCAATGTTAAATTTACATTCACAGGGTAGCATATGGTGAGAGTTTGCATACGTATACACACACTGTATATGTATGTGTGTTTGTGTGCATGTATGTGTGGTTATCTGTGAGCGTATTTTCACATTTGTTCATCTGAGTGTGGGGGATGTATGTAATGATCCACATGTGCGTGTTGTGTGAGTTCATGTGTGCATGTGTGGCAGGAAGGAAATGCAGCAGGGGTTTGGGACCCTCACAAGGTCCCGCTGTTCTGTAGGTCTCTAGTTCATGCTCAGTGTAGGAATGTATAGCCTGAGGAGGAAGGCGTGGCCCTGAACACTCTCTCACTGTCCGGTGGCACCTGTTTTTCAGCTTAGTTTTCAGGCAGACAGATAGAGCGATGGGACACAGCGGGTCGTAGTCAGCCTGTTGTGGAAACAAAACAGCTGTTACATGAACTCGTGGAAAAACTGCAATACTTCCTGCATTACAATAAAAAGTGCGTATTTTTCTTTATTTGTGTGTGTAAGGACTAGTTAAATATTGCTGAATGGAGTTTATTTATTCTTCATTGAGAGTTAGAAAATAACATGGTAACTTTCTGTGACAAATACACCCAGCAGCTGGTTAGCTTAGTCTGCCATAAAGGCTTGAATTAGGGGGAGATGGGAAATATTGGCTTTATCTTCTGTTAGGAACTCCACCTAAAGCCACTTCAAAGCCACACTCCGCAGCAAATTAGCCTAGCATAGCATACATTTTGGAAACTGACTGGAAATGGCCAGCCTTGTTAAGTCTGAGAGGAAGAACTCCACATACAAGCACTTCTAATGTTGTGATGAGCTATTGTTATGAGATGATAAGAATTGTGATTAGATAAGATTGATGGTCCTGTACTCTTAGGTATATATCAAATATGAAGCTGTACATCAAGCATCCAGTTAGCTTAGCTTAGCATAAAGGCTTGCAAGCATCGCTCTGTGTGAGGTAAGAAAATCCACCTGAAAGCACTCCTAAAGATCACAGATTGACAGATTATAGTGTAAAACTTACATTTATAGTTTAACAAGGGGTTATGGGTCAGACTTTGTTTAATGGAAGCAGCAACCCTCTGGCTAAGAACAAGATAATAACTTGAATCCAAATGATTTTTTGAGGTGTTGTTATGGACTTGTTTTGTTTCCTTCCATGGCTTATTGTTTCTAGCTGTTTCTATCATGCTAAGCTAGGCTAAATGGATGCTAGCTGTGGTTTACCATCGTTTAGGAAAATAGGGAAAATCAGCTGATTACAACAAGATTACATGTATAAAGAAGTACATCCAACATGTCAAAATTATTTTAGAATTTGTTTAGCTGAAACCAGGCCACCTCATGACTGAAAGTAATATACAATACCTCCCATTATCTTAACATTTTAAAAACGTTTGGAGTTAGATGCCTTCCCTAATGGGTTATTTAACTCTATAAAATGCACTTAGAGATAAATATTTTGTCTTCCTGTTGACTAATTACATTTTTCCTGGATAAAAAATAATGACGTGTGTACTGCATTCTGGAAATACTGGATTAAAAGCAGTAGTATCAAGAGAAAAAAAAGAAATTGAAACACTTACCAAAGCACGGTGCCCTCTGAGTGATGTTTAATCATTAAAAAGGGGAGTCAGTCCATGAAGCATTCCTTTCTCTGCCCATAGAGACACTTTTGTTAAAAATGAACAATTCTTTGCAGAGGAGTCACAGGTAAAGAAAGAAACGTTTTAGGGGAGGCTGGGTTTGATCTGGCTTTGTGCCTGGACGACTGATAACCTTGAGCATGAGCTCTTAGTCTGACAGATAGAGAAGCAATAACTGCCAAAAAATGCCCTAAAAGTATACATTTATTTATAGAGTGAACAATATGTGTATGTCAGTTTTTATAAGGGAGTGGGTTGGTGAAAGGTCTCTCTCTTTGAGGAATGACACCAGTTGACCTTTAGTCACAACAGGACTCACACTGTGCTTTCCCCCCAGCCCACACTAGTTATTGGACATTGGGATTGTCTCTCTGTGCTCCAAAAGGTCAGGAGCGCATTTCACCTTAGTCAAGACACATTAACTCAGAACTTGATACTTAACAACCAAGTGAAGCCCAAACAGTCACTTGTCTGCAATGTTTACCAAAGGAGCAGTTATCTGTCTGCTGGGCCTAAACAGTCACTTCTTTCAGAAAGTGCTGCATTATCTGTATGGCAGAAACACATTCACACACACACACACACACACACACACACACACACACACACACACACACACACACACACACACACACACACACACACACACACACACACACACACAGACAGTCTTTTTTCTTTCTCTGGGGATGAAATATTGTGAAAAGATTGTGAATATTGTCTTACTGTTGTCTCTTAAAGTCACATTGTCACATTGACAAACTGGATAATTATATTCATATCCACATCCATTTAATCCATTTATTAACAGCCCCGCTATTCTTCACCCTGGATTATAGGTGAATATATGGGGCAGTAAGTCTGATGCATGATGCTGCGACCGGTCCTAATGCAATCTAGTGGACAGACCATTGAATAATGACACAATCTGGAGGGTAACTGCAGTAAATCTGAGCAGCAAACACAATGCTAGCTTGCTCCCACATAGCTTGTCCACCTCTCTGTGGTAAAGCGAGTTGCATTGATTTACAGCACTCCTTATAAAGCCTCCTTCCTGTCTGCGCAGCATATAGGCAGTCTGGTTGCCCGACCCCTGCGAACTTCACCAGTCAGACCACATATAAACACTGAGGATTTCTTTTCCTCCTGCCTTTTGATCGTCTGTTTGCAGTAGATCTTCTGTAACCACATGGTGCCATTTTGTTTATGACTCGCCCCGTTTGACCTGCAAATAAATGTTGTAACATAAAAGGATGAGCTTTTATTGAATGCATATGTGTTGGTTTTCAACAGCCCAAACTCATCGCCCATGTTCTCAGTTTGTTGTTAATGTGCTTAGAAAGGCAGATGGTTCCTATTTGATTGGTGGTGAAGCTGCTGCATTGTGAAGTATATCATGAAATCATTTAAACAGAGTTTGTTATTCAAGAATCAGGAAGTTGTTGTTGTGCATTATGCTTAACTGTAGGCTTTAACAATTCAGATTCAAAACGCATTGTTGGAAAAATGGTTGGTCTCTCTTCAAAAATGATTGCATGCCACCCTCATCTTGGTTAAAAACTACACATGCCTCAGAGTAGTTCTGTGGATAAACTCTCATTGAATGGGATTTGTGCTAAAGCGTGTGAAAATTATCTGCAGTGTGTGTGTTCAACCTCCTCTCAAACCAGTGTGTGAGTCTACTTCATCCCTCTCTAGTGTGTGTGTGTGTGTGTGTGTGTGTGTGTGTGTGTGTGTGTGTGTGTGTGTGTGTGTGTGTGTGTGAATACAGAGCTGAGTCCTTTGTTTCTGACGACAAGTGGAGCTGTACTCTACAGACCTGCACATTTTCCACTCAATTGAATGGCCCTCTCAGATCATTAAATGTCCATTCATAGCCAGGGACACTGGCGGGGATTTAGCAGTAAGGCAAACACTGGGAGGCCTTTCTGAGGGCACGCTATAGCTGTAACACTCTGGGTGGTAGAAGCCTTCAAATATTATTTTTTTAAGATTTATTTTTGGGCTTTAATGCCTTTATTTGATGGGACAGTGTATAGAGTAGATCAGCAAGAGAGGGACAGGAGCCGCAGGGACTTAAACCAAGGCTGCCAGCTTGGAGGACTAAAGCCTAACCTAGCGACCTAACTACTATAGGCTACTTGATCTGTTTGTTACTTTTAGCTAACTAGCTGGTATTGTTAACCATTAACGTTGGGCTTAGCTTTCTCACATTTATGAAATGTAAGCTAACTATTTCAACTTTATGCATCGCTATAAGCAACCAACCATTGATTTGAGGTCTTTTTAAAAAACACATAACTTTTAGGTAGAATATCTATTTTTTTCAAATATTACATTAAGCTACCTCACATTAAGCTACTCTATCTATCTATCTATCTATCTATCTATCTATCTATCTATCTATCTATCTATCTATCTATCTATCTATCTATCTATCTATCTATCTATCTATCTATCTATCTATCTATCTATCTATCTATCTATCTATCTAAGCTTAACTTTTTAATTGGTACCTTTAGCTTACTATTTCAGCTAAACAACCGTCTTTTACTTCTTCCACCATTTATCATTACTTTAAGCTAACTTTACGCTGTTCATTTGGCCAACTTTAAGCTAACATATCTACTGTTCATACATTACCTAAGGCTTAGCTTTTTCACATTCATCCATACCTTTAAGCACTCTACTTTAAGTATTCAGTCATTGCACTTAGCTAACTAACATGCTTATCTTGTAGCTGTTTTAATATGTGGATACAATTACTTATGAAATGTGTTATTTCTTACAAACAGAATAAAGCTTCTCCAAAGCTTTTCACATACCCACAAGGAGCTGTAGTACCCCCTCCCCCCAACCTCTTTCTTCTTCCCCACAAGGTTAAAGTCTCCTGCTGTCACTGGTATATATACCTCTCGGTTCCTCTACCAGACGTCATGTCATCACGTGCTATCATCACTTCCCTGAGGACACCATACCCAGCTCTTAAACCTGTACAGGAGACAAGGGAGAGGAGGTGAGGGGGAAGGGAACTCAACCTGTGGAGCCATTGTTTATGCAGAAACGTACTCTTGGTCAGGTAGATTAGAGTTGACGTAGAATGACGCACTTCACTTCAACCTGTCTTTACAACCTTATTGACCCTCTTTGCCACATTCGATTGAAGGTAATGACTTTACATTTACAAGATGGAGATGAGAAAACATGGTGGATATTTTGTGTAAGCTGAGGAGAAATAAGGGCCAGAATGGGAACTCCCTCAATCTGCCGTGCTGAGGCATGCCTAGAAAAATGACAACTCTCTACATTGTGTTAACAAGCCCACCTAATAACTAGGTGGATGTCTTACACAAGACTTTTCTGTGATTTTCCTCCCTACAAAAGATTTCCAGTCAAAGACACTTTGGTATATTTGTTCAGGGCTTTTGAAAATAGCAAACATCTACAGTTAAGTTTAAGGAACTTTGAATGTATCTCTGCCTCTATAGTCTAACACGTGTAACCACTTGAATTTAGTATCTCTCATTTGTGTTATAGTTACCTTTTACATTAAAGATGTCTCGAAAAATGAAACCTTGGTAGGCTTTTCATTTTCAACACACATTTGACCTTTTTGATGATGCTGAATGACCGCAGTCTTCATACAAAGCAAAATAGGGGGGGCAAACTTTGCTCAAAATGCATTTTTTTTTGTGGAGTCATTCAGCATTCAGATTCAGCAGAGATAATGAGGGAGCAGCTTCATCTTGTCCTCTGTGATATTCAGTCTGAGCTTAAACAAACATGCTAGGATCAGGGTGGAGCTTCCTGCTCCAATCCTGGGAGAGGGCATCTCAACCGGGCAGACTCAAGGAGAATGTAGCCGTAACCAAGGCTACATATTCACTCTGTGGTGATAAGAAGCACAAAAGATTGTAACAAAGGGGTGAAGGGTCATGATGAAGTGAGGGTTAGTGTGGACATGGTAGGCTAAGACATTTGTAAGTAGTATTTAATCAAGTTTTTTTTTTTTTTTTTTTCCACTGCAGATAGATTTAAAATGTAGGCAGATAAAAGTTTATACTCTATATTAACCAGCATTCTCTTTGCTTGTGGCCCACTCAGAGAGAGGCCCCTTGTGAATACGAAAGTTTGAGTGGAGCGCGAACAAAGAGGTAGTGATCAAAGAAGTCTCCCTCCCTCTTTTGATCACTCTCTGAACAGCTGTTTCCACAGGCCGCTCTTACTCATCCACTCTTGGCAAAGTGCAGCCTGAGAATGGTGGCATGCTTTTCAATGAGGCTGGGGTTGCCAAGACGGGGACACTTGTAAGCATGCCTCTGTGCAGAGGCTGGGGTTGGTGCCAGCTGAGGGGAAAAGATGGAGAGGACTAGCAGGAGAAGACTGACAGAGCGACAGGCCAAAAGAAGAAGACATCAAGTGATGAAATATGTAATATTTTAGTAGTTTCAAAATTGGTAATTTTACTTTTACTTCAGTATATTTGGGGGGAATTATTGTACGTCATTACATCTTAAATAGCATCTATTACTTGTAAAAATAAATAAACTGCAAAAAAGGATTTCCATGCTTTTAGTCAACTGTGAAACTGGCCAGTTATTTGGCTTATGCTTCCACATGATGCAGGAGCAGCGAGAGAGACTGATTACACATTACATCCAAAATGTGCAGTTTCATTTTATTATAGCGGTGTGCCTTTAATTAAAAAACCTGGTTGGAGCTTGATATCCTTGTTGTTTGTGCACTGCACATGATGAAGGAAAGATCATATTTTACCTTTGTAACACCTCAGGCCTCAGAAGAAGTACTCAGGACTCTGAGTACACTTAACTAATCACTTGAGGACTTTATAGACCAATGTTTTTACCTCTACATAAGTATCTTTATAAAGACATGTTGTCTTTATATTTGAAGATCACACACAGATACACTTTAGTGGGATGTTGGGCAGCTCCTATCAAGCTCATTGGGTTAGTCTCAACTTTGAGTTTTGAGCGGACCTCTAAGTTGGCACAGTGCACTGTTGCGAATTCTGATAGACACGAAACGGTATCCAGCGTCAGAGGCCTGTTGTCTCCGTCTAGCATGTTGTTTGTTTACATCACTGAATTAAAGAATGAGTACATGTTTAAGTTTAAATCAAAACTCCTGTATCTGTATTTTATTTTGAGCAAAACGCATGGGGTACCCTGTTGGCTACTTGTTGAAGTTTGTTAGTATGGCTGTGAAAAATGAATTTCTGCTGTATCAGCATATTATGATTTGGAAAATGTCAGGAAATTCCAATAAAATAGTAAACCTATATTAATTAACTGACTGTTCCACCTATGACACAATTTGAATAGTGTATCATTTACTTTATTTCCTCTTTAGAAAAACATCAAATTATAGCTTCTGCATTATTAGTAAATTAGGCTAGCAGTTAAAACTTGCAACCCTTTAAAGCTAACTGTTTTTACTGTTTATCCACTATAGCTCACTATTTTAGCCACGTGTTCAATGGAGATGCCATGCAAAAGGATAAAACAAGTGCATTAACAGCAGTTTTTTAAATTGATGCATTTGCATCACCAACGACCTTCTCCTCTCCTTTGATGCCGGAAACCTCAATATCCTCATCCTACTGGACCTAAGCGCAGCATTTGACACCATCAACCATTCCATCCTTCTCTCCCGCCTAGAAACCACTTTCAACATCACTGGCACTGCTCTCTCCTGGTTCAATTCATACCTCTCTGACAGACACCAGTTCATCAACATAAACCTGCAAATCCCCCACTGCTCCTCTCTCCTAAGGTGTTCCCCAAGGTTCAGTACTAGGTCCCCTCCTCTTCATCATGTACATGCTCCCCCTTGGTCACATCATCTGCCGCCATGGACTCCAGTTTCATTGCTTTGCCGACGACATCCAGCTTCCACATCACCACCAAAGCCGTCACTCCTGCCACTCACTCAATCCTCACTGATTGCATCACAGAAATAAAATCCTGGCTCCAAACCAACTTTCTCAAACTCAACTGCGACAAATCAGAAGTCATCATCATCGGCCCCAAATCCATTATTAAATCCACCAACAACTTCCCCCTTGCCATCGATGGCTCCACAGTGCTCCCTTCCCCCCACATCCGTAACCTTGGTGTCATCTTCGACCAAACCCTCTCATTCGACAAACACATCAAAAACATCACCAGAACAGTACTGCCAGTATCAATACTGCCTACAACTACTAACTCCCATCCTCCCCCCTCACACTGCTTCTTCGTTGTACTGTCCTAGTCGTTTTTGTTTTGTTTGTTTTTGTTCTTTTTTTTTGTTTCCCCTTGTCAAAGCGTCTTTGAGTTTCTAGAAAAGCGCTATATAAGTCCAATCTATTAATATTATTATTATCATTTGTTTTGGAACTGAATTTGCATTATTTCTGAATCTGATTGCTCTTGTTGGTAACTGTAACCACTAGCTATTTTATCTCTTTATCCATCATTGATTTCAACCATTTCTGTGTCACTTTAGCAAGCTGATTTTTCTATTTAGCTAGCAATTTTTTATGCAATGTAAACACACTTCTATTGTTTTGTACTGC
Organism: Tautogolabrus adspersus; assembly: GCA_020745685.1. NCBI lineage: Eukaryota > Metazoa > Chordata > Actinopteri > Labriformes > Labridae > Tautogolabrus > Tautogolabrus adspersus. The sequence goes on along the minus strand of CM036554.1, from coordinate 9,668,062 downwards.
ATGAAAAAACAACTTTGACTACCTATAAATAGACAACGTATTTTAAAGTGCTTGGGATTGAAGTATTATTGAAAGGCTAACTATATTGCACAGGCTGAAATTAAACTAGTTTTTAAGGCCAACAACTGGAGCTAATGCTGAGATTACAGAAAGCTTTCACATCTCAGACTCAGACAATCTGAACATGTTATCAAAAAAGCAAGCATAAAAAACCCTGCAGTTTACCTACACTGTACATGTAACAGGGTGCAATTGAAGGAGAAAAGGATGTGTGTTAACTGCTGAGCGTGACTTCACACAGACAAGTGTCATTAGCGCTCCATTAGAAACAGCAGATGGTCGACAGCACTGACCCTCGCTGTGTGTCTGCTCACAGGAGAGCCAGTGTGGGTGGAAGCTGTCCTGCAGGGGAGCAGTTAGCTTCAGAAGGTGTTTGGGATATGTTTATGTGCATATGTGTGTGTGTTTTTGTGTATTGGTCTTCTGTGTGTGTGTTTAGGGAAAAGGTCATGCCCTTTAACATCTGGCCACATGTGTCTTCCATTGGCTTTTTGACTCCTTTGGCAGCTGTGTGCACCGCTGGGAACACATTAGCCAGGCCTTACCTGGGCTCTTTCCTCTGATCGCCTTCAGTGAAAAACACACATGCAAATCATCTCTGCACAGTGAGCTTTCCTGGTTTTTGAACAGCGAGGCCTCCAATCCATATTTCCTTGCCAACTTACAGCCCCACTGGGTGCCTGGAACAATCATTGGTTCCAGAGAAATCCCAGATCAAGTCCAGTATTTTTAGTTTGAAGGGATGGGAGCGCAAAGTATTTGGAGCAGTTGAAGCAGTCGGAGCCAGTTCCAGGGGAAATTACTGCAGTTTTCTGATGGCTTCACTTTGTTAAGTCAGAGTTTGGATAATGCATTCTGCAGATCACACAGATATCTGGAAACATTTGGAGGAAAGACTAACAAGAGTTTACTCATCAAAGAGGAGCTAAAGTAGAAAGCATCAGGTGATTTTCTGTCTGCGAACACAAACTACACTACATTACACAGATGGTTCAAAGTCCTTGATTCAATGCTATTTTCTCTTATCTCTAATCAGGACCGGAGAAGGAGGTAGAGAGAGAGAGAGAGAGAGAGAGAGAGAGAGAGAGAGAGAGAGAGAGAGAGAGAGAGAGTTAATAGTTATTAGACTTTGAGCTCTCCCACTCATGAGGGCGCCCTGACTCTCCCAGCGAGGCCGACGGCTCAATCAGATCAGCACAAACTGGTCAGTCGTGCTTCATTATCGCAAGAGGTCCACGCTGCTGCCTTGAAGTTTTCAAAGGGCGATGAAATTGCGTTGATGGTTGCGGGGGTGTAGGAAGCAATGTGTTTGTGTGTAACCGCCCCCCTCATAATTAGACTCTAAACATCCTTTGCAGAGTAGGTGGATGTATGCAGGATTTCTGCTGTACTGAGTGAAGATGAGGATCTCCTTGATTTGTTTGAGTGTGTAAGGGGTTAAATAAATATAGCACTCTATAGAAGTCATAACTGATGCTAAGCGGTCTGTGTTTGTAGCTAGTTAGCTTTTAACCAGAATGAGATTCTACTTGGGGTTTCTGCCCAACTTGTTAATTTACACACTTTAAAACCAAGAGAGCTATCGGAAAGTGGCTCTCCCCTGGCAGCAGATAAACAGTCATATTTAAATAATTGGCCAACTTATCACTATAGCCCTGTTTCCACCAAGCGGTCGGGGTCAGTTCGGTTCGGTACGGTACCCATTTATTGGCGTTTCCACCCTCAAAAGTTGGGAATGGTACCAAAATAAGGGATCCGTACCGTCCTACTTTTTTGGTACCCTCCTGTTGTGGTGCCAAGGCTACCGATCAGACCCTAAAGGGTCCCTTTTGTTTACTGTGTCCCATTCTTCTTCTCCGTGAACTTAATTAATAGTGGGCTAGACTGTGTTGGGCTGCTATGATGTCACACTATTTCGTAGCTGACGCGGCTATCTCCATCTGGCTTACCCTCTGCTTACCAAATAAAGGTATGGTTGGCTGTGGAAACACAAGCAAGATCAGAGTTTACCGTACCGAACTGAACCAAACTGGACTGCTTGGTGGAAACGGATCTATGACTCGCTGTTGTCTCTGACAGGACAAGCTAACAACAATCCTGACTCCTATGCTCTAGCTCCTAAAAATCAACCCATGTACGACAAACACTTTTGAGCCAGGTACTTTCAACACAGACACAGATACCTGCTAATCAGTGCTAACATATACATAATATAACACTATATTTTCACTCACTGAAAAGGCTTGTGCTCGGACTTCTTGAAAGCCAGTGAGTAAAGTAAACCACGCAGCAAGCCATATTATTAATATGATTTCTGCATTCAAAATCCCCAAAAGGCAACCACAAACAGTGTCAAGAGGTATAGTGACTGAATTAGCTAAAATGACACCAAGAAGCCAGCTAGCAGCACCTGTCACTCACAATTATCACGTCCCTCATTAAGCATATATTTTAGCCTAAGTGTAACTTAAACAGAGTTGTATAAAAAATGCACTTTATGACCATTGTCATATAAAGGGGAATGGCCAATGGAGATGAAAATTGTTGTATGTACAAGGCTGTACACATGTTCATTTCTGCTGTAAAGTGTATAGGGCCTAATGGAGATTGATTCTGTTTTGGAAGCAGCCTCGAGTGGCCACTTGGAGAACTGCATGTTTTTCCCACTTGTGCAGAGGGTACACTTGGTTTCCCTGTTAGTCTTGCAGTTGCATGACATTTTAGCATTGTTTTCAAGTTGCAAACAATCAGCTTTATACACAAGCTGTATGTTTATTTACAAATAAGGTTGAATTTGTCTGAAGCTTTCAACAGAGGGTAGGGTACAGTACTTGGCTTGAGTGCATTTCAAAATTGAAATACCAGAGAAAAGCTTCAAAGAAAAGCACAGAAAGAACTACATCTTGTACTTAAAGTGTTATTTTTTTTGAGCATGAACATCTCTTTCCCTTCTATCAAGGTCCTGAGAAAATTACCAGACTAGTTTGTGTCTGATTCCCCCTGATACGTAATTTCTGCCGTGCTCTTTTTGGCCTAAAGGGGCTCCCGTAATCACACTGATGACTCTCAGGGAGATTTGAGAAGTTTAAAATGGGAAGTAAATTACTTCTCAGAGGGGAAATGGCTTCATTTGTAATGTATAGTACAAAAGGGAGATATTTTTTTTTTTTACCTCGAGAGCGATCAGAGCAGACTGAAATTCTGTTGTAATTACTGGTTTCTCTGTGCGAGGCCCGAGCTTTTGTCCTGTGCTGGAACCAGGCCAGCTGCTCTACTTTACCACACTGCATTACAGAAGCACAAAAAGCTGTCTCGTGTTTCTGTGTTGTGAGGGTTTGATTGGTGGTTTACAGAGAGCTCATCTGACCCTGCACAGGATGGATTTTCACACAAAGATATAAATCACATCATCTATGGCATAAAAGAAAACTTGAATGAGGCCCTAAGACTGATGTCATTTGCATACATGTTTAAATCTTACAGAGGAGAATCGACATCAGACACTGAACAACACACACACATATATATATATATAAATATGATATACCACGCATATGTGTAACGCTTGCAAGATATTTTTTATCTTTGACAAAATTCTGTAAAGATACATTTTCAAAGCAGCATGGATTCAGACAAAACATCAAACATGTACATACAACGTCTCCACATCAAACTGACATTGGAAACCAATCAAGTTGCTTTTCTTTTCTTCTGTATTTTCAAACAGTTTATCCTTTTTGTGTGTACCTTAGGGTGAGCTTTTTTTTTAAAAATCTCACCACCATACTGAAATCTGAGATGTTAGCACCATCTACTGGATGTTTTGTGATACTACAATATAATAACAACTTCACTTTGAAACAGCAAAGGAAAGTTTTTGCATTATACACGAGAAACAATTTATTACCTTAATACACAATAAAGCAACTCGTTTGAGTGAGTGTGTGTGTGTGTGTGTGTGTGTGTGTGTGTGTGTGTGTGTGTGTGTGTGTGTGTGTGTGTCACACAAAGGGAACATTTCTATATAGTTTAATTAATGCAAACCTCATGTTTACGGTAGAGGCCTATGTGTATGTATGTCCTGAAGTATCTAGGGTCATATATGTTTGTTTCTTCTGCCATTTTGCAGCAGTTTAAAGAATGAGGCTTGACGGCTTGATGTACAATGAAATAAAAATGTACAGCTTAAGACATGCACTATCTCTCTCAGACATGCTTGGATATACTGTAGCCTACTGTCTGGTGGCAAGTGGTCAAATACGTACTTAAGATAACGCACACTTACAAAATATGTTTAAAAGCTTCCTTGACTTAAAAAATGTATTTCCTCTAAATATCTCATCAAATCAGAATCAGAATCAGAATCGTGTTTATTGCCAAGTACATTTACACATACAAGAAATGTGTCTTGGTGTATTGGTGCAAAAACAGTTAACAAAGGAAATACAGCCAAAAAAGCGAGAACTTAAATAAAATAAAATATAAGAAATTTACCAATATAAACAATAGAATTTAAAAAAATGTCAAAAATGAAGAATAATAAAAAATAACAAAATCTACAAGCTGCAATGGAGTGCATGTGAGAAAAAAGAATGTAAAGTCCAGTGAGCGTTAATGTAACGCATAAAAACAGTTTCAGCCTTCACATCACTGTGATGTTTTCTGACTGTGGGGCTGATGAGAGTCTGTGTTATGTGGGAGGAGGGGGGGGAGGGAAGGGACATTGTTCATCAGGCTGACAGCAGAGGGGAAGAAACTGTTCTTGTGGCGAGAGGTTTTGGTCCTGATGGACCGCAGCCTCTTACCAGAGGGGAGAGTCTCAAACAGTCCATGTGCGGGGTGAGAGGGGTCGGCCACAATCTTACCTGCACGCCTCAGGGTCCTGGAGGTGTACAGGTTGTGGAGAGATGGAAGATTGCAGACAATCACCTTCTCTGCAGAGCGGATGATGCGCTGCAGCCTGCACTTCTCTCTTGCTGTGGCTGCAGCGTAATAGACTGTGATGGAGGAGGAGAGGATGGATTCGATGATGGCAGTGTAGAAGTGCACCATCATGGTCTTTGGCAGGTTGAACTTCTTCAGCTGCCGCAGGAAGTACATCCTCTGCTGTCTTTTCTTGATGAGGGAGGTGATGTTCAGCTCCCACTTGAGGTCCTGGGCGATGGTGGTCCCCAGAAAGCGGAAAGACTCCACAGTAGACACCGTGGAGTCACCGATGGTGATGGGGCTGCGTTTTTCCTAAAGTCCACAACCATCTCCACTGTCTTCAGAGCGTTAAGCTCTAGGTTGTTTTCGCTGCACCAGGTCACCAGATGGTCAGCCTCCCGATAGCAGACTCGTCCCCACCAGAGATGAGTCCAATGAGGGTGGTGTCGTCTGCGAACTTGAGAAGCTTCACAGACTGGTGACTGGAGGTGCAGCTGTTAGTGTACAGGGAGAAGAGCAGAGGAGAAAGAACACAGCCTTGAGGGGAGCCAGTGCTGATGGTCCTGCTGTCCGAGACATTCTTCCCCAGCTTCACCTGCTGTCTCCTGTCAGACAGGAAGTCTGTGATCCACCTGCAGGTGGAGTCAGGCACGTTCAGCTGGGAGAGCTTGTCCTGGAGCAGGGCCGGGATTATTGTGTTGAAAGCAGAGCTGAAATCCACGAACAGGATCCTGGCGTAGGTTCCTGCTGAGTCCAGATGCTTGAGGATGGAGTGGAGGGCCAGGTTGACAGCATCGTCAACAGACCTGTTGGCTCTGTAGGCGAACTGTAGGGGGTCCAGGAGGGGGTCTGTGACGTCTTTGAGGTGTGAAAGCACAAGGCGCTCAAAGGACTTCATCACCACAGAGGTCAGGGCGACGGGTCTGAAGTCAAATAAAGTCAAATGTCAATAGGTGGAGCATCATGTGACACAAATACTGACTACTTTTAAAGTTTGTAAAGGACAGAATGAGTCTAGTTGTCAGGTATGGTCGCAAACTAATGATCTTTTTTTATTTGATAAATATTACTGCTGCAGAAGCCCAAATGTGTTCAGCCCACAACAAATGGCTCAAAAAGTCTTTAACCATTGTTCAAGGGTTAAATATGTTGATTTAATGTATTTGTATATTAAAGGTGTAATCATTCTAAAGACAGGTGCTAATTTACAGTAAAGAATTCACTCTCTCGTTATCTTTTCATGTTAAAACTAAACTATTCAGCTATATGAGTGTACAGCTGAAAGGCGATGACAGGAAACTTCTTCAGCTTCAGAGATCATGACTCGAAAGGTCCTGGATTAGTTTTATAATCCTGAATGCTAACAAAGCAAGAACAACTTGCGCAAACACTGTTGTTTGAGTTTAAGATTGTGTGCATTTAAATTCTGATTTGCAGTTACAGTAGGTGAAATATATTGACCAAACAAATCATATTGGGTTTACTTTATTTAATCTCAACAGTAACAGTTTGTTTTCAGTAAAGGTCAAAGGTATTATCCTCTTTCTTTGTTCTTATACATTTTGTGTTTTGCTTTAGGTTAATTGATCAGGCACAATTGGCCACATACATTTAATACCAGAGGTGTCATTGTAAAAGCTTGAGGTTTTGGTCTAAGAGAAATGTTAGTTTAACATTATAATACATTAACTCCAGTCAAATAACACAGTCTGTATGAAGCTGCATTAATCTGATCTGCAAGCAGAAAACTAGAGTTCCATGTGTGGGTGAAAACAGCAGGGGGCGCTGTTCACCGTGTTTTTATATGACATTGCTCAGCAGCAAAAAAAAGTGTTCAGAGTGAAGAGGCTCCCAGTTCAAATGACAAGAGACACAATATTTTCTCCTATTGCCAATTAAATATTCCTCAACATCAAGTAATATGGATTCAAGAACTGTTTTGGCTTTCAAACTGTCTGCCTTAATGGTGTTTTTTCATTATTATCTAACAGTGTTATTCGAATTTGCACACACACACACACACACACACACACACACGCACACACACACACACACACACACAGAGAGAGAGTGTGTGTGGAGGAATTCTCCCGCAGGCGATATCAGTTGGACGGGTCTTTTACCTATCTGTTCTATCTCTTTCACGTAAAGTTCACTGTCCGCCAACACTTTTGAATGACAATGGGGAGGCAGTGGGAGTCCGGCTGGCGACCTTTCAATAGCCTGAATAAAGTGTGATCTCTAAGCACTGTTAAGAAAACATTGCATATACACATTAAGGCCGGGGACTGTCTGGCTGCAGGATTAAGCTTCATGCTGCTTTTGTGTTCAAACATATTGGTGCCAGTTTGGAGAAGACGCAGCAAAACTAGATTATGTGGTTTACAGACAGAAAATCCAACAGTGAACAGGGACATGTAATGAACAGGTAAATGCAAATCTAAAGGGAAACGTAAAAAAACGTAAGGTATGCGTGCATAGGCGCTCCTGGCTAAAGGCTGGGTTTTACCACGACTTCGCCTGGAGCGCAAGAATGGGGGGGGGGGACTGCGCAGCCAATGAGAAAGCACCATCCAGCCCATTCTGTCTATAACTCTGTGTGACAGGGGCTGAGCGATGCCACAACCAATTTTCTGCAGCAGGGAGAGGTTCAGTGGACTATAAACTCTTCGAAGTCGTGCGTCTAATCGCGCGCACAAACCAGTTCTTTGGCATTTTCTGCTTTACGCACCAGAAAATAATAATAATCCCGAGTGGATTTTTTTAAACTCTGGAGGGCTGCTTTCATCATGAGCGGCGGACAGACATATGAGAAGAAGATTGCGTGTATTTTGACCGACTTACCAGGATCTATGAGTTGCCACCCGAACTCCAAGGACTCACCAACTCTACCGGAGTCCTCGGTGACAGACATGGGCTACTACAGCGGACAGGCGGCGCACGGGCAACACGAGTACTATCAGAGTCAGGCGTACGGACAGTCCATGAACTCTTACCATCACCAGTTTAACCTGAACGGAATGGGAGCCGCTGGAGCATATGCCACCAAATCTGAATATCCGTACACAAACAGCTACAGACAGTTCGGACATTACAACAGAGATCACCTGCAGGCCTCGCCTCCCAGCTCAGGTAAATGTTGGGATCATCACCTTTATTTTTCCTTCAATGATGTATACGTGTGCATCGTGCCCTCTGTACATTAAGTATAACACAGAGAGTCCTGCAAAAAGCCCTAATGAGTTTTAAATTCATGATATTTACTTTATTTAGAGTCTTTAAAAAATGAAGTATTGGGGAATGTTTTTTTTAATAGAAGACTTTACATTTGCAGCATGAATCGCTAACCGAAGTCAAACTAAACAGATCGCAGGCTACACATTGTAAGTCTATGAAAATGTGACCCTTAAGGAGCAGTTATTAACGCGCCAGTTTATGCGCATTTTTCTTTGTTCGCTGAAAACACAAATCCCTAACATTTTCTTAGTGGCTGTTGTGCTGGCTGGTGTTAATGCCGTGCTTTAACAGCCCGCCTGGGAAGGAGCCAGCCATTAACAGCTGGTCTTAAACAATGATGGTTTGATTAAAGCTATAATAATACTCGCTCCATCAATTTTAACATGTTGCCACTGGCCTGACAAACTGTGACTTTGACAACATTAAATAATCCTAAATGAGGATTGGAGCTTTGATTGGAGCTTTGTGACTTCAGTGTTCTTGAAATATGAAAGTATCTTGTTTTGGTTTTTAATCTAGAAGCAGTTTCATCACATTAATATGACAACAATGTTTGTAATTATACAACTTTTATGTTTTTTTTTTTGAAGAGGCAAGAATTCCCATATCATCTTATTCTATATTCTGTCACTTTATTTTATTATTATTATTATTATTATTCTCTATTCCTTTAACTTAACTGCTTCAGGTTTTCTGTAACATTAAAAAAATTACTCTGCTGTGATTTTTAGTGAAAGAAGAGCCAGAGCCAGAAGTCCGCATGGTGAATGGAAAACCGAAAAAGATTCGCAAGCCGAGGACGATCTACTCCAGCTATCAGCTTGCTGCTCTGCAGAGACGCTTCCAGAAGGCGCAGTACCTCGCGCTGCCCGAGAGAGCGGAGCTGGCGGCGCAGCTCGGCCTAACCCAGACACAGGTGAGCTGCACGAGCCGGTCTAACACATCATAATAACTAATTGATAGATACTAGCGGAGTCCTGTGATTTAAGTCCAAATATGGGCATCAATTAGCACTGTAATTATCCTTCCGGGCGCAATTACGCACGACTGACACTGGATTACTTATCTCTCTTTTTGATTGGCTTTATTGAAATCAAATTCAAACCTTTAAATTACGTATTTTCTCTCAGTTGAATATTATTTATTTTTTTTAAATTGGAGACGCATTTTACGTATTAAATATGACTTCACATTTAATCTTTCATTTCATAATAATAAATTACCACATTCATTCTCTCAGGTGAAGATCTGGTTCCAGAACCGGAGATCCAAGTTCAAGAAACTGTACAAAAACGGAGAAGTCCCCCTGGAGCACAGTCCCAACGCCAGTGACTCCATGGCCTGCAACTCCCCTCCGTCCCCCGCAGTGTGGGAGAACAGCAGCCAGCAGAACACCCCGATCAGCAGACCCCAGGTCCCGCAGCCTACGCATAGCTCGTCGCCGCCTTACCTGGAGGATTATAACAACCACTGGTACCAGCAGGGATCCCATCTACAGCACCCGGGCACTGTGCACCACCCGGTCCCACAGCAGAGTGTAGGAGCTGTTTATTAACACTGACTCCCAAACAGATTTATCTCCTCAGATTTTTCAAACGAGGTCTCTCCACAAAGACTCTGCAGAGCGTAGGTTACCCCGACCTGGAGCAGGCCTGAAGTGAAACATTGCGCCTGGTTTTTGGATGATCAACAATGTTTCAGAACTGGGTTTCCATTCAAAAGCACATAAGGGATTTCCAATCACTTGTGGCAGCATATTTAACGGACATCTGGCGTGGTTTTTAAGCTATTTATCGCTTCTGTTGTATTTCCTTAACTCTTTTTTTGTAAATGAATATGCAAAGTTTTTTTAACAAGTAGCATAATCACAAAGCGAATATTGAAAAATAACTGTGCAGTTGATCCATGCTACACTTAAATCATGCATAAAGAGCGCGTCAGCAACACTCAGGTCATATTTATATGGATTTGTACAAACCGTCGAAGGCTGTAAATATGTGTTTATATGCAGAACCACTATGATCCTCTTTGTTTGAAACGGAACGACTGCACTATGGTGCTTCCAAAATCATTTTCATCTTCATGTAATTAGTCCACTTGTTGCCTTATTGTCAATTGAATAAAGGTGTTACTTGCATGTTGTGTGTCTAGCCCCTTTATCAAGTATTTATAAACTGGATTAAGTTCACTGTTTTTGAGATGCAGGACAAATTGTGCAGATAAATAAATTAAAGGTTATATGAGGGCTATAAGCCCCCTTCTCTTAAATGTTTTGAACATTGCAGGATTTCTTTTCGGTATGCAAGAAGAAACTAAGCCAGTGTTGAAAAGTTATTAAACCCACAGGTTGGACATAAACATGATTTAGATTTCCACCTTTTAATTCAGATAACTTCACTTGGATTACATCTGCTCTTACTGAAAACAGCTTGATCCTAACATTTTTCTGCGTGAACAGAAAACACTTACACATCTCGTTTACAATAAATATTTAATTATAATTCACACATATTAAGGTCTAAACAATTGTGTCTAGTATAAGACTGAGCACGTCATCTTAGTTTTACATTGTTTATTCAGATATTAACAATTATGATAAATGCTGAGGTTGATCCTGTTTTCAAGAAACTGAGTTGTTAAACGATCTGCATCTGCTACATATTCTTAATATCGCCATCATCTCCAAGTTTTAAATAGTTATTTATGATAATAACCGAAAAATAAAGCAACCCTCTTTAGGCAGCTTTTCCACTTGAAAGGTCTCTGTTTAGAGAACTGACGCCTCTGTGTTGGTGCCGTGAGCTGCGTGCAAAGCGCTACGTAGGAGGCAACACACCAGCAGACATGTTGGAGTCACTTGGTTTTATTACTATTCTGCTGCCAGATAAGAGAGAAGTCCGCGCGCTACACTCTCTCACACAACAAACACACACACACACACACACACACACACACACACACACACGCACACACACACACACACACACACACACGCGCGCACACACACACACACACACACACACACACACACACACACACACACACACACACACACACACACACACACACACGCACACACACAAAGGAGGGCGGGGGGTTGGATGTTGCCTTAGGGGCTCTCGTGCACGCGCACGTGCACTTGCGCAGCAGGATAGATCGAAACGCTGCCAAGTATTGAAGGTATAAGAAAAAACAAGCTCTTTGTACTTTTCCAGTGTTTCAGTGCAAATTTCACTCCGTTGAATTTGGAAAAGTACTTCTCCTAAATAAATGCACAGTCGCTGCATTTATTTACGAGTTTACATGTTTGTATTTATGCATTTTTAGCCAATATTTAAGAAAACGTTTCAAACATTTACTTATTATCCTACGGTATAGTCTAACGGTGCTCACAGGTGATGAAACAGCGTAATAAGAGCGTATTTGGCACGTGTGAGACCTGGGGAATAAACAGCCTTATCAATTAGCGGAGAGGTGCTGCATAAACATGACAACTGCTCCGATAATGACTGTTATGACAGCGACAATGAGACAGGCAGGAACAAAACAACAACCTCCCTTTCTGCGTGTTCACAGCTAATAACAACTGACAGTGTGGCCGCATGAATTCAAGTTATTAAATATTCTGCACAAAATGTACATGAAGGAGAAAGCGCTAATGGCGATACCCTCCACATGGACCACCAAGGCGTAATTACGCACGGAGAGAAAATGTAGCCATGTCTGCCTCAGCGCTTTAATATTCCTTTGTTGTCATAGCACTGGTATGAGCTCAGGACAGGAGGTGATATACTGCCTGACACTTTACTGCAACTTTTGTGTTTTTTAACAATCATTTTACAACATTACAGCCTCAAGTTTACATCAAGCACACCCACGGAGTACCTTTTATCTCATTTGTGTTCATGAATATACTAACAGGTTTTTTTACTTCTATTGCGTTTAAAATGTGTTGGAACAATATGCTGGGATATCACTATATTTGTTCATAAATTAATACATGACTAATGTTCAAACTAAATTGACCTATTCACTTCATTAAGATCATTTTAAATTACACATGTACAAAGTAATAGGAAAAATAATCTTCCAGCTACAGCCACGCTTTGATATATTATTATTATTGTTATTATTCAATACATGATCATGAAGGCTTCCAAATCCACCGGAAAAGCTTTCAACGCTGTATTTAAATTAGAATATTGTGCAGCCCCTGCTTACAAACGATTGACTAATATGTTGAATATATTTTTCAGTTGAACATCTGGATTGACCTACAGTCTGGGCTCACAGTTTAAATGTTTCTTCCCCACGTAATTACTTGTTTTGGGATAATATTTTTCAACTTTTATTTTGGATGGCAGTTTTTTAGTATTTTATTTAAAGAACCTGCCAAACAAAATGTGTTTTTGTTCTTCCTGTCACATTTAACCAAACCGTGACTTCCCATTTTATTTATCAGAACTATACTCATACACAACATTTAGCACTATAAATATATTAACCAAACTCCCCACAGATTCTCACTCATTCTCCGTACAAACTCAAATGTCACAGCTCTGAATCCCCCTCCTCCAATGTGTTCCCTTTGCTTTATACCCCTAAACTGAACACCAGTTGTCTGCAGCCTCACTCATCGTGTCAGCTCATTGTGCTGATTTGACATAAGCAGCCAGATTACTATTGCCTTTTAATATCAATGAAATCTCATCAAGCGGACATGTGACCTCCCCTCTGAGGCTCCCTCAGCGTGTGTGGCCCTCAGTTTGGGCTGTCAGGGGAAACATTTGTGCCGAAGACAAACGTGTGATACTCGCAGGCTGCACTTGTGTCTGTGTGTGTGTCCATATATGTTGTCTGAAAACATTAACAAGTGTAAGTAGCCATGGAGGTGGAGGCGAACTGTTGAACTTGAATGTGATCCTGCATGGCATGCACCATAAATAGAGACTCTGCCCAGGCCCTTATGAGCCCCATCTCCTCCCCCCTCCTGAAGCAGTCAACAGGGTGGTGTCGGCACTTGTCTCTGGGGTGGGTTTAGGTGGAGGTCGGGAACTGAAATGCATCTACAGAAAGAACCCAGCAGCTGTCCAGCTCTCTGTCCGTCCCGGCCTGGACCGGGCCTTGGCTGCATTAGGATCACTCACTGTCTCCCTTTTGCTGTAAACTGGGATGAAATGAAGGCAGAAAGGCATCTTTGACAGCTGCGCACTTCTGAACCCTGTTTGAACTCAGACCAAGGACCAGGGGCCATAGGCTGTGTGCTGATGCTTCACAGCCAGTCATCACATTAGGATACAGAACCTTTCCCATGGTGAGGACACAGTGATGAGCTCACCTAAAACTGAACATATATCCCCAGACACGGGAATAGAAAAAGAACCTTCCAACGTTGAGGAAAAAAGGACTGAGACCAAAAAAAGTAAACCAGTGTTTGTTTGTGTGTGTGTGTGTGTGTGTGTGTGTGTGTGTGTGTGTGTGTGTGTGTGTGTGTGTGTGTGTGTGTGTGTGTGTGTGTGTGTGTGTGTGTGTGTGTGTGCGCGCGCGTGCGTGTGTGTGTGTGCCGTTTCCTTGAGCATCTGACTAAGATGTCAAAGAACAACAAAGCGTCAGTATTTGACGTTACGGGAATAGGAAAAATGCATGAAGTCAATCCATGTTTTGACCTTATCTCAGTTTTGTTGTCTGTCTCCCTTCATTCCCCAAATTAGCATTTCTTTAGATGCATCATTTTCTCTAAGACCAATTTATAAAAAGTTGTATCTCTTGCTTTAAAACATTTTTAATTGCCCGATTAAAGCGTAAAGTTAACGATATTAAGTATGACGCCCAAGGGCCGTTACACAGCGTCAATAATTGACTACATGGGATGAGAACGAGTCAGTTCAGTGTTTTGAAGGTAATCTCTCTTTAGATGAAACACAACCTTGCCCTCATTCTCGCAAACAGGGAAGCTGCTCACAATTACCCGAGATGTCAGATCACTCACGTTAATAACAATAATCACCCCGGAGACCTGCTTTGCCATTTGCCCATTCAAAGAAACCAGGATTTAATAACAAGCTAGCTTCCCTCTCACTGCTATCCAGCTATTAAAACCCATCAGACTCCTCGTATCTGATAACTCCACAGCACTGATACAGTCACACTCGCCTTTTTCACTACCCTTCAAATCATCTCGCAGGCTTCCGTCCCCTCCTCTTAGCTTGTCTATTACACGAGGAGCCTTTTCACTTTCCCCTCAATCTGCCTGCATGATAATTGCCCTCCCTTCCTCGTTTGAAAGCTCCTATAGTCTGTCTGTCCAACTCCACGAGCCATTATTCTAATCTGGAGATGTGAAATTGCCTATAATTTCCCCTGATGCCCCGTCACTTGGTGCAGCAATTCTCGCCTCTTCTTCTTTCCCAGGGCCCTCGTGCTCAAAAAGGCACATAATGATCAGGAATGAGGAAAAAAGGGGGCACGAGGGTGTATATATATGTGTGTGTATGTGTGTGTGTGTGTGTGTGTGTGTGTGTGTGTGTGTGTGTGAAGAAAGAGATTTTGATGTAACACAATGCTTGTCGTTGTGAGAGACTATCAGCTTGGAGGAATGGAAACAGGCTTTGTTCTTCAGAGGGACACCTCTGCAGGCTGTAGACCTCCTGAACCTTAAGAAGTCTCTGACCAAGGTAAGACTGGACTGTATGCACGTGGCCTGAATGATTGATTGTGAAGTGGTGGTCTTAATAGCCAATGTTTAGAAGAAGCATGTGATGTTGGAGGGTAATATTAATTGTCAGTGTTTATAGGGAGTTTTTGTAATTAAAAACAGAAGGCTGTACCAACCTCATTGGTGAAAGTGCATATTTAAAGTACATCATTTTTTAAGCCTTTACATCTAATTTTAGTTGTTGCCTGAAATATGCCAGAAGCGTATGCTTTAGCATGGATACATGACCTCTTGACCGTTAAAAATGAATAATTTACCAAATTGTATGTTTTTATTATGTTCAATGCTGTTTCCAATTAATGATAGAGGGGATGGAATAAACCTGTAAGCCTGCTCTGGGGGGCTAAAATCCACTTCATCACACGACATAACCTTAATTTTAAGGGTTCTGAGAGGAAGTCAATTCTCCTAATGTCTGGATCGCTTCACTTCAATTATATTGAGGGTATTTTTAGATACAGTTAGAAACCATTTGAAAGCAAATATCAGGTCCACACCTCACCCAAATATAAAGTATTTAACATGTGTACTTATCTATAAGAATTGTAATGGAAAATCACTTCCACTTAATCAACATGTAGACATTGTTAGTTAATTTTCTATTCTTGTGTTTGTGTCAGGCTACAAAAAAAAACACAGCAGAGTGATGAATGAAAGCGATACAAATTAGTCGATTGATGTTGCTTAAACGCACTATTTCTCTTCTTTAAACAGAGCTTAACACCCCCAAACCCTTCTCCCCAATATAATCAACAGCTCTATCCAAAACGTCGGTGCTGTTCGCGAAGATCTAAATAATCAATCTTATGTGTTTAAACAGTGGAAGCGCCCTCTGTGTAAGTCAGTCCAAACGACTATAAATCAGGCGCGGTTTATTGGAGGGAGCAGCAACACTATTTGTCATTTTGTTGTGACAACGGCGAGTTTCTGTTGGAGCTCATTTGGCACGTGAGGAGGAGGAAAATATCTTTGAAATGCTGCCGTGCATGTAATTTATCCACACGGATGTTGCCTCACACCCTCCTTCAAAGAAGGCGGGAAATACTTATTTTTATAGGATCATTTTTTTGGAGTAATAATAAAATTGTGCCCAGATCTGTTTTAGATATCATTTAATCATAATTAATTTTAATTTTAAAGTATCTGGAAGGCGTTTGTCGTCACAGACTTTTTAACCGTGCGTCGAAGTTAAATTTGGCACAACCACCGTGCGTAAAGGTGGCCCCAAACATCCCTTTGGCACAACATCCTGGGGACTGCTTCTCAGCACTTTAAGGGTTATTCTTTAGGCTATAAATCAAATCAAATTCAAAGTAAATTATCCTAAACCAGCGGTCGATAAGATTTGCTTTTCTAAAAGTAGAAAAAAATCCTGAAGTGTTTGGACGAAAAATGACAGTTGAAATCAAAGGAGCTCTGCAGGTTTCATCTGCAGCGAAGGAGTGCTGATGGACAAAAGACAGCTGACGTCACGGCACTGAGTTATCACGCGATTATTAAAACTGCACAAATTAACTCGTCTCGAGGCACCTTTTTTTTTAACCCATTAAATCAGGGAAGTAAGGGATTCAGTTCAATAAAAGCCATGTAGTAACTCTCTCTCATACGAGTAAGACCTCACGCTCATCTCGTTTTTCTCTGGAAGCATTTGAAAGCGAAAACAGTTCACACACGAAATGTTTCAATATCCAACTATTTATTTGCGTAATGCTCAGAGCACTGCTGGAACACCAATGCCAAAACTAATCAAGTAGTTCCACTTAATCAATATATGCCTTGATCCCGAGTCTCTTTTGGGCAAACCGCACACAGAGTCCACATGCGGCAGTGGCATCTGAACAAATCGAAAACGATATTTAATGCCTGCTCGGATTCAGCTTTGTCACTGAATCCCAAACGCACAGGAAACACATCAAAGTTGTATTTCACACACTTTTTAACAGTTCTGAGAAAAGGCTTTATAAGACCTGCAAGCTCACTTGCACACAGGCCCAACCACCTCGGCCTGCACACCAGCAAAAACCCACTCACATCATCTGAGACCTGGGCATCGCGTCCTGGTGAGGATGGTGGTTTGAATACCAGTGACCAAAAGTGTTCATGTAGTTATTTGAATGCATTTGGGCTCCTTTGGAAACCTCCCACAGCTGGGGGAGGCCGGGGGAGCAGGGGGAGATGGAGCTTGTGCTGTGGAGATGTTCTCCTTCTGATCCGCTGCCATGCTTCATGATCTTTTTGTACTTGGAGCGCTTATTCTGAAACCATATTTTCACCTAAAGAAGAGAAAATGCAGAAAATGGTCATTGTGGTTTCCATTTAGAAGACATACAAAATAATTTATGGCGTGAAGACATTTTTATGAGCAAATTTAGCACAATTAAAGTCAAACACTTTACAATTGGTCTGGAGAGAACATTTGGGAACAATGATCTCCACCAAACTCTCGTCTTTTCTCTGTTGTTTTTGTGAATCCCAGGCTTACTGCTGGCGCATTGATCTCCACTCAGCCGTATGCATGAGTCGCACTTGTTCTGCATTTAAACTGAGCTCTTTTATTGTTCGCTGTTTTAAGAGTCCAATGGTGTATGATGACAGCAGGCCGAAAATCCAACAAAACTGTGAAGTGAAAACAGGCCAAAGCGCGCTGTGGTAGGTCACTGAAATTATCTGCGGATTCCACATAAATATGTCTATTTTTACACCAGAACAATGGTGAGAATATGTAGGAATTGTACCAAAACGCCCCAATGAGTCACCCTATAAACAGCAGCAACTATGGCGGAATAGAAGTGGGAGATAATTGTCGAGGGATTAAGAAAAAACAGACGAGAGGCAGCTCGGATGACAGAGTGGAAGCACTTGTTTATCTTTTATTTGAAAACCTCATTCAGAGAGAGAGGAAAGAGCGAACTTTTATCTTTGTGAGAGTTATGATGAGTTGTCAGCGACGCGTGCAACTCTTTTGTCTCCAAAATATGCCCACACATCCTGTTAATAAAAATAATAACGGGGAACTATTGTGATAATGCCCATTTTCCCATTTCAGCATGTTGGAGCATTTAATTAAATAAACTGCGCATAAAGACGCATTTAGATTACAGGTTTTAATGCGTTACTGAGCTCTTGATACGTGGAATAGAAACGAACCAAAAATGGATGAAATATGCCTCATTTTGTTTATTTAATTTCTTCATCATTTCGAAACGATTGTAGGCGTTTTCATAATACATTACTGCGGGTTTTCTTCATCCACTTAGAGCATTTAGAGGACCGCAGTTGACAAAGGAAATACAGCCACGATCACTAAGCACAGTAAATAAGACTAGCATTAAAGGATCGAGTTACAAATCACAACAATTTGCTTTTTCATTTGATCTCCAGATGCGCTGTGATCCTTAATAATGCAGCAGAGAAGATGTTTCCTTTAACATCTGCTTTCTTTTACTGATATTTTGATTCAGGCTGCTTCCAAATAGATTAACTTAAGACTTTAAAATATTAATTATAGGCTTTGTTGTTTTATCTAATAAGTCGCCTGCAGGACTGATATTTTAGGCTCCGACGATTTTAATGACTGAAAGTGAAACCTAAAATGCAAGACCTCCTTTTAACCTCCGTTTATGTTTGGTTATTATAAAGCTTGAATCTAAAACATCTGTATGGTCCATTCAGGGCTGCTGGGTGAACTGAAGGCCCACCTGAGTCTGCGTGAGTCCCAGCTTGGCCGCCAGGTCCGCACGCTCCGGTAAGGCCAGGTACTGGGTCTGCTGGAAGCGCTGGTGCAGGGCCTGCAGCTGCAGACTGGAGTAGATGGTCCGAGGCTTCCGGACCTTCTTCCCTTTGCCATTTAGACGCAAGTCCCTGCTCTCGATCACAGTGGACTTCTCACGATCTTGCAGAGAAGAAAGATTAAATAAGGAGATTTATCATCGAGAATGTGTTCTGAAGACTAAATATGACACGTGTACAGACGGACTTTCTGCTTCTCCCCGTTTAAAAACAATCCACATATAGCATCTGGAACAACACAAAAGTTCTGTTGAATAGTCCCATGTCGAGGATACAAGCAAAAACTTAAAATATAGTGCCACATAATGCAACTGACAGACCCTGCACCGCATGCTATAAACTCTCAAGTCTCTGGGCCTGAGAGCAAAAACATGCAAGTTAGTTATTTAAAGCCATGTCTAATCCCACTGCATTAACGGTTTCATTTTAGATGAATTATTACAGTCTTCCTTAGCTCAACTTTAATCTGTGTTATTGATTTGCATAGCATTAAATCCAATGATAATCTACACACTGGCCTATTATATCTACTCCACGCTTCATTTTCAGTGAATAAAAAGGACTCATTTGAAAGAGGGGAATCAAACACTCCCACAATCTAAAACGCCTGTTATTTACTGGAATCAATTTGTTAATGTGAACCAACAATGAGGGTAAAACAAGTTCCTGAGGTAGGCCCAGGCTGCACAGGCCATAATTGGACTTACCCACAAAAAAATTATGGTCAATAAAATTAATGGCACCATCTTCTTTCATTATACAGCATAAACTGAAAGGAGGGAGCATCCCTGAAGGGTGCTGATGACAGGTCTTGTTTGGAAATTAGTGCTTTAGTTGGTAAACTCCTGTATTACACTTTCACAACGAGACGATTATATGGTGGATATTTTCCTTTTTTTATTTTTCATTTTTGTAGACTTATTACATACAGGGGAAATGTTGGAGATTACGCATCCCCGTGTGCGTTATTGTGCTTCTGCATGATGGCAAATTAGAATTGTACAGCCTTTGTTGATACAATAACTGCACTTTGATTTAAATGACATCGATCCATACCTGTACGCTCTGCCCTGCTGTGGGCCAGGCTGCTGCTGCTGTGATTGCTGTGCTGGTAGGGCATGTAAGCAGACGGGGGGTGAGCGTTCACCGAGCCGGGGTAGGCGTAGCCCAAAGAGCGGCCATAGGACGCGCTGCCAGGAAAAGGACTCTCATGCTGGGAATGCCCGGCAGCATGCAAGCCATGCACGGGGTAGATGTGGGAGAGTCCAGGGGAGCGCTGCTGGTGCGCCGGATGTCCGTGGCCAAACTCTAGAAAAGCCGATTTGGAGGGATCTGAGGCGTTCAGACAATCAGGCATGAAACCCATAGACATCATTAGCTAATATGCGAGTCCATAAAGCGTCGCTCTGAAGAGGCTTTCATCAGTTCTGTCGGAAAACTTGGAACAAATCCACACTGAAGTCCAGGGCTTTGATCGAGAAAAAAAGTTCCACGTAGTAGAACACCAAAGCCTGCATTTTTCACAAGTGTTTAGGAAGCAAAAATCGAATAAAATCAAAAAAGATGATCCTTCTTTACATCATCGGAGGGGCTGACATGCTGCTTGAAACACCTCCTGCCTGCGGAGCCTTCAACACACTGCCTACAGTCTGCGCGCGCTCTGATTGGTCATCAGCAGCCAGCTGTCACTGGAGCTCCACCATTAAACTCATTAACATATGATACAGGATGCAGCTCTGCAGACCTCCTTCCGCTAATCATTAAATAAAATATCTGGAGATAAATATAGAAAAATGTTCCTGTATGTCTGTATAAGAATGCCAGTTATCTTTCCTAAATAAAAATGCGTTTAAGAGCGAAGTTCACATAGGCCTAGTTATTTGTCATAGCTGCTACAGGAGATTCAACTAGGCCTAGAGAAAGTGAGCAAAAATTGATAACAGAATCATTAAAAATGAAGGGAGACACTAAATAGAAATGAGAAGAAGCCGGATGCGATAACAAACATTAAAACGTGTGTTGTTCTCGTTTGAACAAGAAGGGAATAAACAAGTAGGCCTACAACTGTTCATGCCTGGGCATAACCCGACTTTTTCAAGATCAGTACTTTTAGCATAATGATAGCAAGAGTGAATATATCAGATAAAACGAAAGGTGTCATTTTTTCCTTTATAATTCTTGCATTAATAAGACTGAGATTTCCGTTATTTGTGTTAAATAGATGGATAACGCATGTGTTCAAGCTTTTAACAGTGTAATACAACTGTATTTCCAGTTGTTGCATCGGCTTTTGAAATTATATTAAAGCACCTCAATGAGTTTTTTGAACTTCAAAATTTGAAAATTAAAAAAAAAAAAAAAAAAATTACCTGATTTTTGGAAAGTGGCTGCTTTTATTTTGCAGAAGAGCATTTTATTATGATCAGAATATTTCTAGCAGATAAATCAGATTTTCTACAGACACATATAGCCTAGTTGTTGACACAATTTAAAATAAGCACATTTTGTTCCTGCTCTTGAAAGATATGTGCTTTAAGATATACAGATATTCAGTTAGTAGTTGGATAAATTCTTAAATAGGAGGCAAGGATTCACACAATTTCTAGATAAAGATACATTTTCTCAAAAGAAGACAGAAATCCAAAAAATTATTTGCTTCGTTTTAATTTTATGATTAATGATATATACATTTAGATAGCCTGGAAATAAAATCTAACCTCATCTTTACTGACTAAAATTCAGGGTTTATATGTTAAGGTAGAATCTAATTGTAGACTGCAGAGTCAGCAGAACTCCACAAGGTGCATGTGGACATAATGTGGGTGTTGGGGAGAAAATAGTGACCACAGAATTCAAAGAACAGCCCTGTCTCCAGGTTTCAGCCTCTGTTGACTCACTCTCAAGCAGAGTCAACCCACAGGTAGAGAAATACACTGTGGGAGGAGGACATCCTGCCACTGAAGCTGTATATTAAATGAAATCTACCAGAGTTACAGCGCGCTCACAGAGTTTATCTCAGCTGGATCACATGTCGGCTGCAGTCAAATCATAAACAGAGTGTTTGGTGGGTTGAGCGTGGTGCTGAGCTGCTGTCTAACCCCGTCATTTTGGTCATGTCCTGCCCTGCATGCCTGCCTGGGAACACAGAAGCAGCAACACTAAAGGCCTGCTGGGAGCTGGAGTGCTTCCCGATTCCCCACAGGCCTCAGCCAGCCAGAACAAGGCCACAAATTATTATCATAGTAAAATTACAGTCACAATAATAAAAAGAAAAGGCTGCCGAGCTGAGAGGCTGCTTTCTGACTTCACACATAAGGGCTTTGCTGCTTTAAATTCTCATTATATCAAGAGATATTCCAGCGCAGGGGCTGCATTATTGCAGATTCAGATACAGATACTGTATCAATATACTGGTATTGATACTGACATTGGCTGCCAATTCTGCCTTTCTGTCAAATCTGCCTAAATTGAACCAAACCAAATACACCAATCCCAAATTATATTAAATATTCAAACTCAAAAAGTCACACGTTTCAGGTAATGTAAACCCTGTGCTTCTTGTTTGCTAAAGCTATCAATATGACATGAATCAGGGTTTTCCCCATTATTATACTTTTTTTGTTTTTAATGGCACTAGTATGGGAGGGGCACTCAGTATCGACCATGACTCATGGTATTGGAATTAGAAATTTGTGATGAACAATTCTAATGCAGCTTTTAGGAATAAACGTCAGCATTGTTGGGATTATAGTGGCAACATTTGATGTTTGCATCCAACAACAGATAGATTATTTTTGCTATAATTTGAGCAGGTGTTGCATTTAGTGATTGTGTTTTTAGTGGGAAAGCAACCTCTATGGATGTAGCTATGGACTAGCTATTTTGACACTAATCGCTGTAGCATCGCTATAGACCGATACCAGTATCATTACTGGCTGCCGCTACTGCCTAAAATGCAATATCAGTATCCAGTCAATGCAACGATCAGACACCAAAAATCAATCAAAGTATCAGTATCACTATGGCAAAGGAAAATAAAATTCTGGTGGAGAAATTTTACATGCCAAAATATGAACAGGTGTTGCAGTAACAGAGTTGTATTAATAGCAATAGCAGTATTGGTATCAGCTGCCATATCGGCCTAAATGGGGCATTGTGTATGGGTGAGTATGCCAGAGAAAGCACTGAACAGACACTCAAATGTATAAGCCCCAAAAGAATCAGCTGGGTTCAGGTAAAATATTGTGTCGCAATGAAACAAACAGTGTCAGTGAGCACTGTAATTTCAGTTAAAGTTGACAAAATGTCAACAATCAGGTTTTTTTCACCAAAATGTCAATATTTCTTCATCCTAGAATGGGGGGACTCTGTGTAGTCGGTTTCAGTTTTCCGTATCGGTATGGGGAATCAATGCTAAATTGTATTGAGCACTATTTTAGTGTAAACTAGTTTAAGAAGAAAGTATTTGGTAGCATTATTTGCAGTTTGCATGCAGTTATTGTGGTTTGCATGCAGTGATAGAGAGGTATTTGTAATGAGCAGGAGTTACAGCAAGAGTCCATGTTTTAGTAGGAAAACAACCTTTGTTGCTGAAGCTATAGAATAGAGTTGATTTGATGTGAATAACAGTTTGGGTTTTGGGGGGTGGACAGTGTGGAATAGTGTGTTGCCAATTTTCGAGTCAAAACATTGATCAGATATCATAACTTATTAGCTACTCAAAAAGTCAACTGATTTAAGGTAAGTCATCACGGTGTGAAAAGAGAAAGACAATAATAGTGCTGTGCTAGCTGAGTGCAATGTTAGTCAAAGCTAGCAAAATGTCTTCAATCAGTGTTTCCCCACTAATATTATGACCAACATTTTTTATGCTCTACCAAATTTTGTTGGTACTCATTACATGTGAATACTTAAGCTTAGGAATCTGTATCGGGGTGGAATAATGTTATCACAACAACTTTACGCTGGCTAGTAAGAAATTACATGAACATCAATGGGGGTAATACTGTAGTAGCAATATGAGAAGCATTACTCTGAGCAGGTGTTGCATTTCAGGCACGTGTTAGAGGTGGATAAGCAACTTTTGTGTCTATAGTTATACATCACCAGAAAGTCACTTTTTTGACATTTGACTGATCAGGGTGTGCAAATGAAGACGAACACAAGATGCAAAAGGCTTTGAAGAAACAAATGCCTGCCTGTGGGCTTATATGTGTGGCTCTCTTAGGCACTTGAAGAGCTGAAGGCAGAGGATTGAGGCCTGGATGTGTGAAAAACTTGCAAATCCAAAAGGTGCACAGAGGGAGAGAGAAAGCAAGGTGTGCATGCTCTTTTAAGGCTTGTAATTATGTGTGTATTAGTGCTGAAGAACAAAGGTGAGCCCTGCAGTCATAGGGCAGGGATGAGTCCTCTCCGCGCCTGTCCTTGTGCACGCAAAGGGATGATGTTAAAAACAGTTCCACTCCTGAATGCAGCCCAGACTCACTGGCGTCTTCCTTGCTGCACAGTACATATACGTGTGCAGCAGAGGTGTGTCTGACGTAGGTGTGTGCTCCCTCTCTGACACATACACACACATGCACGGGATTGTCTATCACGCAACTCTGATGCAGAGTGACAGCATTCTTTGCGTACAAACTCAGAACACATTCCCAGGAGAAGTTCAACGGCTGTGATCTTCCCTTCTGGCACATCATGTTTTACAAGTAGAGGCCTCCGTCTGTAGATGCACAGAACCATGAGTCGAGGGCCCCTACACACTCAGACTGACAGTCCACGACCCTGACAGGATGCCTGGATTTATTATCACAGGCTCCTCTCGCCACATAATAGACACGCACACAGAGACACATGTCCCATTACAGCAGACGGGCCTGAAACTGTGGTATGACTCAATTATCCAAATGAATCACAGAAAGTGAGGACAAGGCGTGAGAAGCATGAAAATGTCACAACACATTTGCTTGTTTCTAAAAAAGTTAATCATCAGGCTTAAAAAAGAAAGGATTACATCATCCCACTGTACCCTTCTTTTAGAATTAATTTAAAATGTAGACGTATTTCTTGTTTGAAAAGCTTTAATTTGACCCGGCTTCTCAATTAATCAGACATCTTTTATATTCTTTTTTTTTTGTTCCAGTCAGTCGATCACTAAGGTCCAGACCTGCTTCTTTCAAGAGAGCCTTTCGTTTTTATGTTCCCAAACTGTGGAACTCACTGTCATTTAGATATCAACATGTCAAAATGGCATAGTCTCTTGGTATTTTTAAAATGAAATGAAAGACCTTGCTGTTAAAACGTGGGTTTTAGGTTTCAGTTTATACATTAGCTCTGTTGCTTTTTTCCTTCTTTTTCTGTTTTAAAAAGATCAATTGTACAATTTGTTTATGATTTTGTATTTTTTGTGTTGTATATTGTTGTAACTTTTTGCCTTATTTTGCATCAGTTTGTTCCTTATCCTATATGTGATGCACTTTGGACTGCATGTCTGTATGAAAGGTGCAATTTAAAGTGAAAGAGTATACTGTAAATGTTTTGTTGTGCATCTTTTTATCCTATATAATTTTGCCTCTGTGGATCTACTGCTTCCTTTTATTTTCTTTAATGTCACTTTTGGATGGGTCAACTTTGCACTTCCTAACACAGAGAATAAGCAAAAGTTTGTAATTTCTACTGTATACAGGTGACTGTTTTCCAATCCTTTTACATCAACCAGCCTGTGCAAACAAAAGAATTGAAGTTTTTCTGACTATTTCTCGCCTCAGGAAAGAGAAGAAGAGGAGCCGCAGCAGAGCAGAGGATGACGGGCTCTAATCTCTCCTCCAGGCACCCATCACACAAGAACACTCACATCTGCCCAGCCAGCGTCTCATACCTCAAGTGCAGCCATGTTGCTGCAGATACGTGTGCGCGTGAATATGTGTTTGTGTGTGTGTGTGTGTGTGTGTGTGTGTGTGTGTGTGTGTGTGTGTGTGTGTGTGTGTGCGTGTGTGCGTGCGTGTGTGTGTGTGTGTGTGTGTGTGTGTGTGTATG
Source organism: Tautogolabrus adspersus (assembly GCA_020745685.1). Taxonomy (NCBI): domain Eukaryota; kingdom Metazoa; phylum Chordata; class Actinopteri; order Labriformes; family Labridae; genus Tautogolabrus; species Tautogolabrus adspersus. The sequence goes on along the minus strand of CM036554.1, from coordinate 9,642,303 downwards.
CTTGGAGCCTCTGAGGGCCCACAGACTTCACCAGTGATCATGATCAGTCAAGCGTGAAGCTCTTGGCACATACACATGAAAATGTTTACTGACTTGTTCTGCTGACTCAAAATTAAACATGCTCATTACAATATTTTCATCGTGTTATGGACTTGGGCTAATTTATGTAATGTAATCTCTCTATTCTGCAACAGTTTTGATTGGCTGGTTGGTTGATTTTTTATGGATTTCCAGTTGAAATTAAAGCTTATAAAATGAAAAATGACGTGTAATTGCAGAGCTGCTGATGTTGGCTGACAGCTCATAAATATGATTGACATGTGTTGACAACCTCCCAAATTTCCACCAACCAATTTTTACATCAATATTCATAAAAATAAATGTCCTTTTTGCCACTTGTAATAAAAGCATTGAGACGTAATAGAAAATTCCATGTGTTTCATTCTTTAACAGTTCTCTCCAGTTACAGGTACAAATTTAGTTTCATTATTTAGCCTACGCTTTTCATTTTTATCTGTAAATACAAGGCTGTATAAATAATAAAATATGAAAACTATAGTGCTGTTTGCTTGCTTTTATTTGGTGTTTTGAATTATTTTACGTATTGCTCTATCTGGAGTCTATGTAATTTTCATGACAAAAATAAATTAAGAGAAATGTAGCCTAAGCACTTAAATCACATTTAAAGAAACAATTCTAAGTCAAGAAAACAAAATCTTCATTAGCTTCTACCAGGTTTAGTAAAACAGAAAAAAAAAAAAAAAGGTCAGAAAACCCCCCCCAGTTTTTTTTACAATTTACTTAGAGAGGACATAATTATATTTGTGTAGACCTACTTAATTCTATTGTTTAAAACAATAATTTTGATTGTAAAAAACTTAAGACCCTTATGTGTGACCGTTCATACACGTGTTAGTAGGCCTACTTGTTTTAGAATATTTTCAAAGCGCCTAATAGAATTGAGACTCAAATAACAGATTTAAAGGCTAAATTAAATCAACCTAGTTAATCAGGTTTATGTCGCCATTTCGCCACAATAGAAAATAAGAAGAGATACATTAAGAGGTCCAGCGCAAAAAACAACAACAACAACAACAACAACAACAACAACAACAGATAAACAATAACAACAATAATTAAAATGAACTCCAAAAACTAACGTGACTCATTGTGAACACTGCTCCGTGGGAAACGCTGGAGTGTGTGTGTGCTCTTTTGGCTTCATCACCGGCATAATTGTTGCCAGACAGCGGATGACAGCAACATCGTCCACTGCCGCTGACTGTTAGACTTTAACTTTTTATTGATTGGTTGGACACCGAGGCCTTGGCAACCTGTAGGTCTAAGAATGTCTGGCATCCTTTAACCATAGGCTATAAGCCAGTCCCGTGCAACCTGAGCTCGCGGTAGGCTATCAAGCGGGGCATCTGATTATTAAACTGCTGCATTTGTGGAGAACGGCGCTCTGGTTGCTGCCAAAAATGCGCAATTGGTTCCAATCGTGGGCTCTAACACACACCACCACGTACGCGCGAGCGCGCACGCACACACACACACACACACACACACACACACACACACACACACGCACGCACACACACACACACACACACACACACACACACATAAAATTGCCTTTCGTGCAATATCACGCGGGAACATGTCCGCACAGATGCAGCATGAGCCCAGCTGATGGACAGTAGTGGCAGTGTTTTTAGCAAACAGTGCCCCACATCTGGAACAAAGAAGCCAGTCTGGGTCTCCCCTCCGTGTTTACAGCTCTGTTGTTTTTTTCACACCCCTCACAAAATGTTGCCCAAACACACATTCCTCACTCAACATGGGGGGGAAAAGTATGGTATATTTTTCCACTGTAAATCTTTGCCCCCAGTGCCAGCAGGACAGGCGGGTAAAGGAAATAAAAAAGCTGTTTGTTAGCATGGATCAGAGAGGCGACAGGAGAGTGACAGGAGTGGCCGAGAGACAGAGAGAGTGAAGACAGGTTTTAGTGCGAGTGAATCCTGCCCTGCCGGGTGGCTGAGATGACATATATTGGGATGAGTTCAGCTGAGGTTAAAACAGCTAGTGGGCGTGACATCAAAAGCTGCCAGGCCTGCTGACTGTTTACAAGGATGTGAGGAGGCATGTGACGTTATATTCCTGCTGTGTTTCTAAGGACATCAACAGAGGCAATTTGTGAGAAAAATAAACTAATGCTGCACAGACAATGTCGTTCAGACCCTGTAGTAACAATAAACGATTCACAGTGCCTGTAAAGAAAATAGAAAGGCCTATAGGTTTAATAAGCTGCAGATGTTTGGGTAAGAAAGTTGTGAATGAGGAGTTTCCCTATATTCTGTGCATTGCTGTTGTGGACCAACTGCTGCCTTGGACCTGCTTAACTACCACTGCTACAATTATTGAGTCATACTTCGAGTATCATTATTATAGTAGTTATAGTTCATTTTCTGTTTCATTAATCATATTTCTAAAATCTTAAGTGACATTGCTTCTACAAGTCACTCCATTCCTTTATTCCACTCTCTCGACCAATCAGGTCAGGGTAGATGGCTTTCCAATGAATCTGGTTCTGTCTGAGGTTTCTGTTATGATTTTCCTATAGCCATCAAGTGTTTATTAGTGGATTAACCTTAGGTCTATTTAAATAATAATGTGAATACAGTCTAGACCTGCTCTTTATGTTAAGCATCATGAAATTACTTTTTTTTGTGAATCAATGCTATGAAACTAAAGAAATGTATTGAATTGATTGATATGTATTATCTTTCATTGCTTCAGAGCAGAGGAGCAGAAAGGAGGTGTAAATACTGAGCATACCGGACAATGATTTGCCCAGGGGAGTTACACATGCACACCCAATCAACACACAATGAGACAGGCTTGGGGTTGCCTGGTTTAAACAGTAGGTCCTGTTAAAGACCGGTTTACCAGGTCCAAGGATTATCCATCTGAAGTTACCGGCCCCTCTGGGTAACGTGAACCCCTCTTTTGTGGTCTGTAGGGCAACAGTGTGCGAGGCGAGTGGCAGTTTGAAATGCCAGAGGTGACGGGGGTAAAAAGCCTCAGAGGATGGTGCTTCTTGCACTATCTATACAGGGTTGCCAGGTTAAGTGGATGTGGGCACAAAATCTTCCAGGGTTATATTTGTTATCTGGTATGAAAAAGAAAAAGATCATAAGATTTATGTGTCAAAACAGGTTTCCAGCTCCTTGTACAGCAGCTGACTTTTATACATGAATAGAGAAATTAATATTTGGCTTGATATTAGCTTAGCTTGCATAGCCATGGGGTCAAAGCTCTATCTTTCTTGCTCCCCAATGGGAACAAGTTGACAGGATCAAGTTCAGCTTCTGACAACAAACCCGGCTCTGTCAAGTGTTAAGTTCCATTGTGACCTACAACAAGACACAAAAGGCCCTGCAGCACTCAGCGTCCTATCAAATGACAGCGTCACATAGAGAAAAACTCGGAAAACTGATATTAGGGTATGTGCGTCTTAAGTATCACATTTGTTAGTTTACATCATGCAGTATCTCCGTATGTATATCATTTTAGAGGAATTCCTTCAGCCAGCACACTGTTAAAAGTTATAAAACAAATCAAGGAGTGGTTTACATTTTCTGAGGATTGATGAAAATGATCAAAACTGTAATTAAGTTCAAAATTTAGAAAACCCTGTGAAATTATAAATTAAGTTTAGAATTTAAGTTAAGTGACTTCAATTAATTGATGGGATTCCAATTATCCTCGAATTTCTAATTGTATATTATACCTACAATTATATCCAATAGAAGCAGCTTTAAACTGTGATTAAAGCCCGCCTCTTTCTTCACATTATGAAAGCTAAAAAAACTCTAATCTCAAATACAAATAGAAAACAAATGATAGGATTGCAGCAGCAGTAAACTGACAGCAACTGATTTCTTCACCTCGAGCAATCACTACCAAAACAAAAGAGAAGTCATTTCCTGATTTGCAGTCAGTTATTAAACCACTTGAACATCCAATATCTGATTTGTTGGCACATTTGGGGAAGCAGAAAGAAACTATGGCAACAAATCTGAAACACTTAAATTGATATGAAGAGGGTGTTTTTAAACGTAAACTGAAGACCCACCTTTTTAATTAGTAGTGATTTTACTGCTTTTATTTTTTCCTTCATCATTGTTTTTACATTTCTTTTATCTCTTGTTTTTATTTCATTTTATTTAATGTCAATACAAAGAATTGACATTTTGTGTTCTAATTCTGTTCTGTCTGTTCTTTTGTGAAGCACTTTGGGCTGCATGTTTTATGTATGAAAGGTGCTATATAAATAAAGCTGAGTTGAGTTGAGTTGAGCGTCCTCGTTATATCTTGTCTTGTGTCCTGAGCTGCGGGTTGTGTCTAAAACTTTTGCATATGAGAACTGCGAGACTGAACCAAAACAGTATGTGGACCTGAAAACTAAAACAATGACCTAAATGAATCTCAATAGTGATGAAAGGAACCGTCTGGCCAGGTCAACATTCTTATATCCATCACCTTTCACAAATAAATAGTCCTGTAATTGCTTTGAGAAAAATATTCATTATTGCAGCTTGAGTTACTGTTTAAATTACTTTGGACTTCAAAAGGAATGCCTCTGCTTCTTTCGTGAGATTAAATATTGAAATGAAGAGACCTGTTGTGTAAAACAGACATGATTAAGTGAGCAGTCATAGTAAACTACTAAACCAAGCAGTGTTTAAAGCTTGCTCTCCTGACCCTGGCTTCGTCATGACCATTTGCAGCACTGCTTCAGGTGTTTAACCCTGTCATACTAAAGCGTTTGTCACTGGAGGGCTGGAAGGCTGGGGCCAGGATGGGCCGGGGATTTGAAAAAAAAAAAAAAAAAAAAAGGGCATGTGCTCCAAGATCATCAGATTGTACCTGCCAAGAAACATCAAAGCCTTGGAGATGTGCTCATGACATCTTTGAACCTCAGCACACCACGCCCTCTCTGCCTACCTTCTTGTTTGCCTTACATCACCAGTTTCTTTTGATGATTGAAAAAAAAAAAAAAAAAAAAAGAATTGATGAACACAAGAATGAAATCATACCAAGTGGAAAATTAAACACCTTTGAAAGCTCTTGGTGCAGCTTTGTGTCGAGGTCTGACGTGCCATGCCAGCGCTCTGTCAAGACGGTCTCAGTCTGAGCAGGCCCGCTCCCACAGAGAGCAGCTTCCCATCGGCTCCTGGCTGAGATTGATGGCTATGAAAGAGCTACCTGAGGCAGAGATCAAAGTCAGACAGGATACATACGCCTCAGCGTTTAACTCTTTCATGTCCCGCCTTTTCTACATGAGTCATGACCCTTCACCTGTCTGTCTCTTTGACCTCTGACTGGTAAATGGTGAAGGCGCTTTGTGAGGTGGCCAATTGTCTTTATGAACAAAAATAAAACAGGTAATGTCAAATTTAAACAATTAAAATAATTAGTCAAAAGTGACAGATGCAAAAGAAGAAAACAATTTGAGTTGTTCCCATGTGTTTTAAAATTTACTTTTTTTTTTTTTTACTCTTCTTGACAATAAATGGGTCCTTGGTTTCTCAATGTGGGGCACTCCTCACAGTGGAGGCCACTGGTGGAGGGCTATTTGCATTCCAGCAGCGAGAGTAAGGACAATTAAGCCATTTCCCCTCCAATCTATCTCCCTCCAGCCAGCCATCCAGGCAGACCACTAGATCAATAGGAAGTGCAGCTGCACAGCTCATGTGTGCCAGGCTGTGAGATGACTAGAAGAGAAGATTGGGGTTAAAACCCTCCTGGCCCTCAGATTGGCTCCATACCTGAGTCAAAGCACAGACCAACAAACAGCTGTTGCCGGGTAGAACAAGGAAAAGAGAGGTTCTCTCAACCCATCTGTAAAAGCATTACACGGTCTCTGACTTTATGTCAACGTTTATTTTCTTAGTGATTTGAGCTAAGATGTCTGTTTTTTATGCTCAGCATCATTATGTACCCGAAAGGAGGGAGCTCTAGTAGCAGGCTCATTTCTGCATCTTCCATCACAGTCCACCCCCGTGCTTTTTTATCCTCAGGCACTCTAGACTGGCCACTCCATAATCAATTAGCCAAATCACATTTCACAAAAGTAGCTGAGTCCTGCATTCAACAGCCAGGCCCCTCAGGTGTCACAGAGTCAGCTTAAAGGTGCGGGCAGCGAGCCTTGGTTTAAATTCTGTGGGATTAGACCAAACAAAGAGCCATAGATATCCAGCCGCACCTGTGCAACTGGCTCCTCAAGGACTGCTAATAGAGAGAGTCTTTGGTCCAAATGGTGGGTGCTCAGAACTTAATCTTCCAGCTCTAAGGCCATCGCAGGTATCTATTTCCACCGTTCCCGGCAGCAGAAACCATCGTGAACTTGGACATAATCGCAGAGCCGTCATGTAACAAGGGCTCCCATCTCTGCTGCCCGTTGCCAAAGTCCAGGTGATCAATCATTTACATGTGTAATTAGGAGCGGGTGTCAAAACAGAAACTGTACACTTGCTCAGGGACCCTGTGTGCAGCAGGGTGACATCAGACTTGGCAAGTGTTGGGTAAACAGTGAGAGAGAGAGAAAGAGAGAGAGGAAGAAAAATGAGATGAGATGTGCAGGTTTTTCTGACACATTAAGCTTCTTACCACCCAAGGCGCTACTACCTCTTTTAAATATCAAGTTATGTAAGAGCATGTTGCTCTCTTATTGCTTAGTCTTCAGGGTTACGGATGCCAGCATTTTGTTTACAAGTTTAATACTTAAAAAAGAATACAGGTCAAGTCAAGTGTAGCAGAGTTTATCTGTGAAGGCCTAATAGTGACTCAATAACACTCACATTGTAAATTCCGACAACACGAAAACAAAACTCATTGCCAGTTAGAGTTTGCTCACGGATTAGCAACATACACAAACACTTTCAAATTGATTGCGTTGCCCAAACATGTCAGGCTACTTCTGTTTGAGTGAAGTGGATCAATGGTCTCCTAAGTGATCAACCAACCATTCAGCTCATTTGAGGTCATAACAAGGGATTACACAGTGAAAAACAAACATATCTCAGAGTAAGGTGATGCTTTGGAAACAGGTGATAAAAGGGGTGCTAAGGTTTGTTGTGATAGGACTTAATTATTGTGTGCAAGTGTTCTCATAAAAGTTCTCATCTTATCCAAAATGTGACCTATTGGGAACAGTGGAATTGAATCGTCTTAAAAAAACACTATCTGTTAGAAATATACAGAAAATCTTACAGCTTTTTTCCCACGGTCACTGTCCATGCTTACAACTGGACGGGAGAATTCAGAAATACCATTGCTCAATAATCCACCTGTCACCTGAGGGGGATAGGTGTGGTGCTGCAGGGGCTAAGGAGGGGATATGTGCAGGCCACCGTGACTTATGTGGACTCATCCAGCAAACACCTCAGTGCCCAAAGGGGGTGAGTGGGTGTTTAAAAGAGCCTGTCTGGGGCCTAAGTTTAGAGTTTCCCGGTGCAGAGTGGCTGAGCTTTGAAGAGGCAGCTCCAGTAATGAATTGGAGTATTGTCTGCTTGGAGGGAGAAGCCTCTGGGTGGGACATCAGATCAAAGGAGGTCCTACTTTATTACTTACTGCGTCGGTTCAGGTATGCAACTGGACAGAGCAGAGGGCAGACACAGTGACCCTCAAAGAAAGGACGTGGAGTGACTGTGATGACAAACATTTAGGTTGGGGGGGGGGGGGTTGTTGTAGTAAAAAAACAACACAGAGACCATGTGCAAATAACTCTTGATTTCTCTGTGAACCTCAATTTGACTTTAGTTAATATCTTTAGAGTTAGTAATACAATGTTTTCACATTGAATTGGATTTGTGTATTTCATTATTATACCCACAGGATGGGATGTTTCTGGAAGCACTTTCAATTATTTAATTCAACTTCATTAAAGGCACATATTTTCCTCCCTTTCAACCAGTTTAAATAAGTTTCAGAGCTCCCCAAAACACATCTGAGAAGTTTTTTGTTATAAATCCACTCTGATCCTGTATTGTAGCATGCCTATATAAACCCATCTATTTCAGCCCTGCTCAGAACAGGCTGTTTCTGTGTCTGTAGCTTTAAATGTAAATGAGCTGCGTCTGACCACGCCCCTTTCTGGAAGGGGATGTGGTGTGATCTTGCTCGCTCCATGCCCGATTTTCTATGGGCATGGAGCGAGAGCAGAACAAACACTTAGCAGCACCCGGGGGAGGGGTTACTGCCCTTTGTGATGTCATGATGGGAAAATCTCCAAACGTCCTGTTTGAGCACACATTTTCTGAAAAGTGGAGCATGCAAAAGAGAGGATGGACCTTTCTCATAATTGGGGGGTTTGGAGACAGGCTCGGGACACATATAATTTTAGATAAACATGGTAAAGTGTATTTTGGATAATATGTGACCTTTAAACTTTAAAAGGAAATATAGAAAAATATGTCTTATTAAGGAGAAATTTGAAATTTTGAAAAAGCTGCCTATTCTCTTTCTTGGGAGTAGTTTGGTTAAAAGTAATACCACTTTATGCTGTTTTCTAAAAAAGAAGCAACAGCCAGCTTCTTGCTAACTTAGCTCAGCACAAAGACGAGAAACAGGAGGCAACAGCGAGTTTGGCTATGTCAAAATTTTACAAAATCTGTCTTCCCAGTACCTTTAAACCTCACTAATCAACACACTTTCCTGTGTTTATTACGTCCAAGAACCAAAATGTAACTACAAGTCCAAATTTTGGAGTTTGCAATAACCTGGATCAATACTTCGTGGAGTTTCTGCTCGATGCAAAAGAAGAGGTTTTGAGCATTGACTACCATATGCACATACAAGATACATTTTGCTTTTAAGGGTTGTACTTCTCAACTTGTTTGGTGTCTCTGAAATAGGTCATATTTGGACTTGTCACTATCTGCCAGCTGACACTGCAACAAGTTCTCTCTCAGAGATGTGATGGCTTTTTGTACAAGCATCAGGCCACCCAGCCTTTACAGAAAAGAGACTCAGAGGAATGCACTGACCGCTCCTCTCAGCTGGCTCCACATCGTCCTGGGGCCGCAGCAGCCTCTCGCAGGGTCATTCTCCCATGACATCCTCCTCGGCGTGGAGAGGGAACAACACACCTCTGCTTTGATGTCAAAGTGGTCGGGTTTACAGGATGAGGCAATGACGCGAGAGACTCAAACACCTGGATGAAGTGGAACTAAACAGGAATGTTACTGAGACTGTGGAGGAGCAGGTGGAACCTCTTAAAATATGTAACTTCATGTACAATATGTAAGATCATTTCATAGACTCTCACTTGTCTAGAGAATCAAGTAACTTTTTGAGCAAAATCACAGCCAATCTCAGATTCCATCAGCTATCAACTGATGATGATAAAGCGTCTAGCCTTTGTTGTATGTTGCCGTTGTTTACAGTCTGACTAGCAAATTCAGAGGGAAGTATTTAGTTGAAGTTGAGAGATGATGCCCAGGTGCAGATTTGTAGCTGTACTTGCTAGCAGAACTCTGTTTACAGGGAGTAATAATAGCTATAACGTTTGCAGGTCGTAGAAGTCAGCCAGTAAAAGTTTTTTACAGGTAGTCTGATAAAAGATACACGACTGCTAATTTGGGGAAGTTAGATCCAAATGTGTGTTAACAATGTGCCTCAAATTTAGCCAATTATAAAAAACAAAAAAATTAAACCGAACCAAATCAGGGAAGCGATGTGAGATTTATCAATACAATAATACTTTGCTCAGAGAATCAAATCGAATCCCTTCTAGATTAAACCATTACCACCATACTACAAGCAGTGATTCAGCGACACCTCCCTGAAGAAGACGGATCATGGTCTCCTTATGTGGTGGATTGCTTTCCTGTGGGAACTCTGGCTCTCCGGTCGCCCATTCCTTCCCTTCTGTTTCTCACCAGCTGGGACTGCTGCTCAGCCACCCAGCCATAATGTCATAATTGTCCTGTTCCCCTGCTCCTCTTCAGCCACTGGGACACAATGGATGACAGCTTAGGTAGAGTGTGAATGGGGGCCTCGGCAAAAAGGGTGGGTCCCAGATTATTCACACACCTGCTGCTCTCACCTTGGCACTGCGTTGGCTGTTCACAAAGAGCGAGCCAGGCAAATGTTAGCTGGGAAACACATATTGTGCAAAATTGGACTAACACCTTTTTCTGTTAGAGAATTGTTATTATCAGTTCTGTAAACCATCACATTTTTAGTAATCCCTAAATTAATATTATCTTCCTCACTAAAAGTACATTCATAGGGATCGAGCTGCACCACAACAAAATTGAAAACCAACATGGTCCTGCAGTGGAGCTCCCCAGGTCTCAATTAACACTGATGACTTGCCTAGGGGGAACTTGTGTTTAAATCAAGCAAGGAAATTATTGCTGGGGACTCACAATAATTGAATCCGGGGCCCCAAAACCACAAAACAATTACTGATTATTTATTTCTGTTTGTCAGCTTTGACAACAGGGGTTTCAATCAAGCAACATAAGGGGAAAACAAAACTCGCCACATGGGACCAGACCTGAAACTGGAACAACTCAAATAACTTCTATACCTATAAAAAATGAATGGATAGTGCTCAATATTGATTACTCACACTCATATTATATCTCTTTAATCTTTTGAGTTAATTAATTAAAAGTGACATGTTTTCTATCTGAAAGATCATTCATCAATCATCCCTCATGAATTATGTGTTTTCTTGTAAAGACATGAGAACAAAAATAAATCGAAGGACACAGGGGACCAAAGAACAGGTGCTCTGCATGTAACCTCGTCAATTAGGTTCAATGAAACCACACCACCATCTGCCATCATCACATGTATCACCTCTTTCAGGCGAAAACACACTGAGAGAAAAACACTGATTTACCATGCAAACAAAAGCAAACTTAAATTGTAGAAGTACTTGAAATGCCTTTTTTAAATATGGAATCCAGTCTGTGTCTCAAAGATTTCCTTATAAGTCCCTGTGGCTCATTTGTGGCGGACGTGATTGACCGGCGTCGGCCGTGATGTACTTCCTCTGGGTTTGTCCCTCAGTCTGGCCTCGAGGAGAGATCTCACGATAAAAGTTCAAACTAGGGCCTGTTTCTCGCCAGCTGCCTCCTCTGGTCACGTTAACTTGGACCTCATTAGTCATAATCTATTCCCCTGGGCCCGCCATGAAAAACCTCTGCCTGGCAACTGGAAAGAAATTCACTGAGCGAAATGTTCCTTTTACGTGCTCGACCTAAAACTGTTATCTGATGAATGGAGGTTTGGCAGTTCTTCTGTTTGAATGAGGCAGAAAGGCTCTTTCTCCCAATGTGGAACTTCAGATAACAGAGCTACCTCTTTAAATCTGCATGTGTAGACAAATATGCCTGTGTTGGGCGTGCAGCTGAGGTACTGCTCTGTTCAGCTTTTAAAGCTAGCCTTAGTGGCCCAAAGATCGCCAAAACTACACATTTAAAAGATAGATCTACAGCTAGGAAGTTAACTTACACAATGAAACCATTTCAGAAAATTCAACTTAAGGAACATGAGCACTTGATGAACTTTTAATAGTAATTTAGAGGAATTGATCCAAGCTGTGGCAGATATGACAAAGTAGTTCAGATAATTCCAGCAGACTGACTGATCCTGCACATACCCAAACATGTAACCTGTAACATGGGCTAACTCTTCAAAAACATCCATACTTTAGTGACAGAAGGCTTCAGGGTAAAACAACCCATTTAGCTGTAATCCGTTTTAAAAGCAAGCCTGGGAGGAGGACGAGAAGGAGGAAGGCCTATTAAGACGGGAGAGCTGTCTGAGAATATCTGCCTTGGGAGACTGCGTCAAGAACTGAAAAACAGAAAGACGAGGAGGAAGGTGAGGCTTCATTTGACCAGAGTTTGACCCCATTAGCTTTTGGCAACGTCACTTCAGGCAAAGTAATGCATTTCTGTCTTGATGTAGGTCATTTGAAGGGAAGATTTTAAAGAATTATGACGTGCCAAGATGAGCAGATAAACAGTTTGAAATTATGGGAAAAGAGTGTTTAAAATTAACACAAAACAAATTATGAGAAGTGATGAAGTGTGGCACTAACCTGTCTATCATAATATCAATCAGCTGCACAATGTCAAGTGAGGCAGTCATTCCCGAAATGTTAAATGCTGTGGCCCAATCGGAAGTCTAAAAACCATCAAACATTATATCAGACAAATCTGAGAAACCTCTAGACCCAATTCAATAATGCACAAATTTAATTTAATGAACACCAGGCACATCTGTAATGCCTTGGAGGACTACCAGTGGGTTGCAGCCCCCATTCTAGAAATCACTGCCCTAAAATATTACAGATAAAAAAGGCCTGAAATCCCATATTTGTAGGAGAAAACAATATATAGGTGATATCAAAGGTAAAAACTCTAATTAAAAAATCTTTCCTCAGGTAGCTCACGTTTTCTTTGCCTCTTCACCGTCATTGTCATGCAGGTTTCTTCTCAAAGCCCTGAAGGGCACGAAGGCCCAACATGGCTCAGGGGGCTTCACCTTCTATTGTCTCCTATGAGATTTTAAAAGCCGTCTGTTTTGTCGTTTTTGCCCCTCACTGCTACCTTTCTCCAGTACGCACTCACTGCAGAGCCAGGAGGAATGCTGTGTTAAGGCTGGCCAACAATGGCAACAAAAAAACAAAAAGCTGGAGGGCCAAACCCGACTAGGTAACCTCCCCTGGACATACAATGCCCCTGCTTACCTCACCCTGCCCCTCCATTTCAGCCCAACCCTTGCCCCCCTGCCAAGCCAAGAATGCTGGGGGACAGTGACCTTTTCACCTAAGAGTCCCATCCTGGTTTCTCAGGAAGATTAGGAGGTGGTGGAGGAACTGGGAGTGTCTGGTGGAGCTGGGAGTTGATCCCAGTCGGGAGGTATTCCAGTTTTTGAGAGAAGGACCAGACACTGGGTTGGGAACACCGAGGTCTTGGATTTCATGCTGTATTGCAATAACCTTGTAGGCCTTTTATGCTTCACTGGTTTGGCTATTATTCAACAATGTGAAACCAATGCAACTGCAACACAGCGGTTTTCTATTACTGAGCCGACTAATATGAATAACTGAGCACAGCCTCATTAGAGGGGCTTCTCCACAGTGGCAGCAGACTGTTAGCAAACATAAAAGTGTGATTGGTGATTTTATGAGCTTTGCTTTCAAACTTGGTTTCCGTTGACTCCCATGTTGTTGTTGGACCGCTGCCCAAAACCGACGTTCCAGACGTCTGTAGGGCTCCCCAAGAGAACAGAACCACAGGGAGCGCCATCAGGTGTGTTCATCATGCTGAGGAGCTCATCAGGTGGCCTGTTGCTCTACAACAGCTGTGTGGGAGGTAACAGTGGCCCTGCAGCTGCTGATTGCACACTGTCCCCACTGGTTACACTGAAGAATGGAAGCAAAACCACAGACTCCAGAGTCTGATGTTGAACATGAAAGTTTACTCATACAAAATAACTATACAATTTGGGATTATATACTGTATGTATACATAGATTGACACTTTAGAGAGATGGCAGTCAGTTCACAATAATCACCATTTCCTTCTGATGTCAAGCTCAGGTCTGGGAAGCTCAAATACTGATGTAATGTTATACTGCCATGTTCCAGTTTTTATATTGAGTTAACACTTGGTATCTGAATATTAATATTATTATATTATTATAATATTAATATCAAAGAGCTACTGAAAAGACAATTGATAGTGTACATTTGAGAGAGATCTGGCTATATTTTGCAGTTTAACAACGTATTAAATAACCCGTAAACTGCCGTCAGACAACAGTTAATTCATTCAAACACTTCCTAGCTAACGTGATGTTAGTTTGGAATTAAAGCCTTTCCTTTTTTTACTTTGTATTCCTACCAAAGATAATGTTAGCTTTCAATAGCTTCCTAGCTAACAGTTAAATAGAAGGTTAGTTTAAAGGTTTTTAAAAATGTAGATTTCATTTTAAATCTGGTCAGATTGTCAAATGCCAATAATTGTATAAGACTTCAATACTGAAACACGGCACTTTAACATTATAACAGCATTAGAGTGTTTTTCCTAAGCAGGACATGGTAATAGTCAATTAATCCTCCACTGTGATCCTACGAATACGTCTCAAAACCTTTTTAATGGATAGTCAGGAAGTTCTTTTTGTGTAAAGATTTGTTTTCTAGATTTTATGCCTTTTCGGCACTAGGACAGTGGATAGATTCGGAAACCGAGGAGAGAGAGAGAGAGAGAGTGGGGAATGGCATGCAGGAGAGAAGCCACATGTTGGACTTGAACCCGGGCCGCCCGCCTCGAAGACAACAGCCTCTGCACATGTGGCGTGCGCACTAACTGCTTGGCCAACCGGCGCCCCCCACAGGACTGCAAAGATTTTTTAACAGGTTTTAATGTCCCCCTTTTGGATAAACTGAAATAACTTTGCAGACACCCAGATCTTTAATGAGGCGCCATAACCAGGTAAACATTTCTTTTCAGCCAGTGTCTTGGTTTATGAATTGTTTCCTCCAAAACTAATGACATTCCAATCATTGCCAGTTTTACTTTGTCTATAATAATAAGAACATTTTTGCAGGCTAACATGCTATGCTATACTAAGATGATAAAAATGTACTACCTACCTAGCATGATACCGTTAGCATTTACAATATTTCACCATTCTGCACCATTCTGCCAAGGTACAAACTCAAAGCTGGTAAAATAGAAGTAGACTCTCGTCTGATTACATACTTTTAATTTAAAATGCAACTTTAAATGTGCATTTCTATGACAAAATAAATCATCGTCATGTTGTTTATATTGAGTTTCAGTCAACTTACGTCTGCCAAAACTGAGTGTCTGGTGGTGTAATGGTATCTACTGTACATCTGCATGGCACATTTAAGGATTACCTCAACCATATAACATCACACCATGTTACACAGGAGTGAAAAGACAAACAACAGCAGTAGTGGCAAGAAAAGCTCCTGACGCACTCAAGATATTAACATCACTGCAACAGCTGGGCGTTAGCTCAACAGACCAAACCAACCTGGAAAAAAAACATCTTTCCACTATTATGGCTTTCACAAAGCAGAAAGTCAGAGATTTCTGCTCAGATAATAGTCAACATCATGCAGTCCTGATCAGAGGGGTAGCTTCTATTATCACAGATTGTTTCCAGATGCTAACACAACATGCTATGCTGTTTTATTTCTTTCTATCCACCTTTACACATGTCCTTTTTGATCCAATTTGTATCAACTTTGTCGTGAATGGACACAAATTAGTTAGATCATATACATATGCACATATATAATTCAGAATGATCTATTACTGCAAATGAAACAAAGGAGCAAACAACATGCTTCTGTTTTAACTATAACTTTTGTCTATATTTCCCAAAGGTACAAACGAGTATTAGAGCCACATTAAGGGGGAAAAAATCTGAGATTTCGGGATTAAAGTAATTAAAAAGATACTGCAAGAAACTGAGGCTTTTCTGAAGAAAGAACCACTATGACTTGGAGGAAATCGTCTCGCTTGTGGCAGAGGAAATGTCTTTTAGGGTTCCCCTTTCATCATTTTTACGGCAATGGCTGCTTGTCTAATACAACCTTTCAGAATAATAATTTTAACCATAGCCCAATTTAAATCGATTTACAAATTTGATATCGTAAATTAAAAAATGTATTCTAGTAAATGTACGTCTTTATTCTCATAAATTTACGCCTTTAATCTCGGACATTTGTTTGTTTCTTTTACAACTTTATTCATAATATTTTCCACATTTACAAAGAAGTATTTTGTTTTGTTTACAAAAAACATTTTTAACACCCCTCAGGTTCTAAAAAGCTGACAACAAAACAAAAACAAGGTACTGAAACATAACAGAAAGGGAAAAAAGTCAAAAAAAAACCTAAAAAAACAAAAGAAAACCAACAAAACACACAAACACATTTACACTTTTGTGTGTGTGTGACCAACATTGAATAATCTTCATGACATACATCTTTTGAAACTCTTAACTCACAGTTGCTCTAGTAAATAGGTAATGAAAGGTAGCCATACATGACTACAATATCTGAAACTGGAAAAGATACGATTTTTGTTGCGTGGATCTAAGAACAACATTGAAGTACTTCTGACCCAGTGTTTAAAGGGGGGGGGGGGACACTGCGTCTATTTCAATGATATAAGCCTTCTGGCTAGAGTAACATAGGCAACACAGTGTGACTGAGCCTTAAGAAGATTACAGTTCTCAGGTTGAATACCAAAAATGGCTGTTAGAGGATTTGGAGTGATCGGTTTCTTCAGTATTTTAGATAATGCATTAAAAATGGAAGACCAGTAACCCGAGAGCTTCGGACAGTGCCAGAAAGTATAGAGTGAGTGTTGAAGGTGAGGTCTGTTACAAGAGTTATCTATTGACGGATACATTTTTGAGATTCTGACTTTAGACAGATAAAGTCTGTGTGCTACTTTAAACTGAATCAAACCGTGTCTGGCACATATTGATGAGGAGTGTATTCTTGATATTATATCTGACCACTCAACATCTGTAAATTGTAAATTGAGATCGGCCTGCCATGCTTCTCTCACTGCATTGAGAGATGTAATCTCAGACATGTTTTACCTTTATCTAGTATATTTCCGACTTTAATCTCTCAAATGTTTGATTTTTATCTTGTATATTAATGACTATAATCTCGAAAAAAAACAATCTTTCTTTAACGTGGCCCTATATGCAGTCGTACAAAGTTAAAGAGATGGTTAATATTTTGGTAATAAAAAAAAGGAAACCTTTCATGTCGCCTATAAACATTTCTTCACTATTCTTATTCACTGTTAAGAAGTCGTTGCTCACATTAGTTCATGTCAATGTATCCAAGACAGTGCTGATCCATATTCTCATCCCATGTCAACAGGAGACAAGGAAATACATTTCAGGTTAAACAACAGCTCCACATTATAAGTTTAGCATGTTTTAAACATCACACAAATTAGAATATAACAATCTACTTAGCAAGTCCACAGTGTAAAGCTATCATGCAAATGAATTGCCAGTCATAATCAATATTTGCTAAACTAAACAGATCCAAATGATTCTCACGTTAGGGCTTTGCTTTGGTTATTGACAATGAACAGGTCTCTCATTGGCTTCACTTTGACGTTTCCAAAGTCATTTATTTGCTTGGGAAACACAACATCATATCATAGCTGCCTAACAGGTCTTAGTAGAATAATGCATTGCTCTCCTGTGAATATATTTTTTTCTCCCACCCAATGATTCATTTCTTCAGGAAGTGGCAGGTTTGTGTGGATCTAGGTGCGGAGGGAAACTCAATCCATCAGTGCAGAGCGAGGCGGGTGGGCCTGTGCTGTCTGACAATATCCAGACACCTTCATGACAGCTTCAACGCTGACACACGTGTTACAGGCAACATAAGCTGGCATTGAGGGACGAGGGAGCAGCAAGAAACAAGTAGCTACAGATCAGGAAGAAGAAATTCTTCTCAGTTTAAAGACCGAAAGCATCTCACCACAAATATGGATATTCATCTAAAGAACTCAAGTTTAGTAAATGATTATGCCCAAAATGAATGTACATTTTAAAGACAAAAAGAAGTTTCTGAGTTATCGAGGTTTGAATATCACAATATGACACCATTTTCTGCTCATTTAGTCCGGTAAAAGTTCAACAACAGATCTCTAATCGACAGATCAAATGTCAACAGTGCCTCTAACAGTCTCAAAGACAAAACAGAAGCTCGTACTCTCTTTGTCCAGGCCCATCTGCTAATCCACACAACCAGCTTCCTACTGCAATCAAACCTTTGTAAACTTCACAACACCAGCAAGATGGCCGCCTCTGCTGCTTTATTTCAACCTGCCTGTGACCACAAATAGGTCTAAATCGACCCAATTACTTAGTGCTTCCTTAAATGCTCCAACCTGATTTTCTGATACATGCCAGCCATGGCTCTGTTATTATCTTCTTCTTCTGTTGTGTTGTTGCACTTGCTGTGAAATGAGAGTCTTCTTTGGGGAATTTTTTGAGGAAACTGACACATTATAGAGTTAGAGGGCAGTGTATGTTACACTTAATTATCCTGTTCAAAACAGGGCTGCGCAATGAATCACAATTTAATCATTATCACGATTGAAGCATTCATAATGAACACATGGCAAAGGCCTGAATTTGTCATCAATAATAAAATAATAAATAATAAAAATGATTTAAGTTAAGAAGGAATCCTTTCTCACTCAGCATGTGTACATTTGATCTATTGAATGGAGGCCTGAGGATGATGACCATGCTTTCATTGTGATGCTCTCAGATGAAGCCAAAGAAAGAAAAACTGCTTATTGGATCTTTTTGGTATTCTGGAGAAACATGTTAAAATCGTCGGTAGGTAGCTGTGAGTGATAGCCAATATGCACTCTTTGTTTTTTGTGCTTTTATCAATCTTTATATCATCGCAGTATGGAACAATGTTATTGCACACTGCATATTTTTCTCATATTGTGCAGGCCTAAAGTCCAAAATACGTGTATTTTTTATTCTTTTTTTTATAAAATTGAATATTTAATCATCATGCATTTGTTTAAACACAATGTTGGAGCAAATTGCCCAAACTGGAGTGCTACACAAACCATTGGGAGACAGTGAAGGTGACAGATGAGACTCTCCTCTCTGAGTGGGCGAGCATATGGTAGCAATCAGGGAAAGTGAGGGTCTGCTGGCCCAACAGTAATTAGCACACGGCCTCATGTTCATGTTTCTTTTAATAGCTCAACACAGCCCGGTGTGGACTAAAAATAAACACAGCAATTATGGGCGGCAAGGAAGGGCGTCATTTCAGGGGTCCGACCTTTGAACCCGGGTCATAGCCCATATAGAGGCGTTCATGGAGACCACCTGCACCCCTCTGTGCCGCTGGGGAAAGGAGCCCTGTTGTGTTTATGTTAGGGGTCAGGCGCAGAGGTACGCCATCGTAAGGTAAACGAGATGTGTGAGTAAATACTGTCTATTTATATCACAAGAGGAGTCTAAATGTGTGTCGTGTGTTTCAGACTCAGATGCAACAGTTGCACCAGCTGTTTGTAACTTTAAACAGCACGTAAGTGTAATACAAGTGGATATTCATGCTTCCACGCTAATTTAAAATGGCTTCAAACCACACAAACAAAAGATAATTCCAAAAAATTTACACCAGCAGCTGAACGTTTGACTTTTTGTAGCTAACTGAACTAACACATAGAAATACAAATCATTTGCTTGTATGTGATCCCTTTGAATTAAAAAGTAAAAACAGTGTATGGTTGACATAATCTACCCGACTCTTTATCCAAAGCTGTTTTCAAATGTACACTCCTGAAAATTTTAGGCAGTATGTGTAGGGTGGTGGTGGTGATGGTGGGGGTCTCAGGAAAGAGGACATGACCTTAAAGAACAATGCGGAAACGTAAGACGAAGAAACTAAATATGGATATCGCCTTAAGTTGACTAAACGGTCACTAAAATTTCTAGTCGGTTAAACAAATTCATATTTTTACATGTTATACTCCAACTGCAATGCAGCCTTCGGCTACTAGCCAGGGCTGTAGCCATTGACTTGCAGTAGCTTAGGTTAATGTGCCTGCTCTCCCAGCTCTACTACCCAGGTGTAAACAAGCACAGTGAACTGATAGCATCTCATAGGAGCAACCGTAGAAGAGACCGTAGAAATGAGCAAACAAATTCCAAACAGGGACGTGGACGTTAAAATGCAAGGAGGGCGGGAGGCTGGCGGCGCAAGCACTGCTTAAGATAACCAGTCTTGGCAAACCAAGTTACATTTATTTTTTCCAGAATACAATTGTAAATCCATTCTCAATGTCCAGCTCAATGTTGACTGTTTCCTGAGTGTTTTCTTACTTTTAGACTAGTCACTTAAATTGAATTTTAATGTCCATTGAACCGACTTTGCCTTTATATCAACTATGTGTAGTTCAACATATTCAAAGTTTGCATTCACACATGTAACTAAACCTGAACATTTCAGGAAGTTTTCAGGGGTTTTGTGCATGTGTGCAAAGCATAGACTGTAAATATTATTGAGTAACCCATTGGTTACTGTAGGGGGCTTTGGAAACCCATCGATGGCGGTCGCCACTTTAAGTCAATCTAACCACAGGCTAAGAGCTGGAGCTGAGGCGGGTTTTAAGCCTCCAGACAAACAGCAACACCACACCCTCCCATCAGTCAGGACAGCTATGCGCATTGTTATGAATTATTCTTATTACAAGTATTCAACTGGATGAAGCACAACCAGAGACATGTTTTATTCTTGCATTCTTGTCCCTTTTACAAACCTGGCAACTACATAATCAACAATCCAGTTAGTCAAAGATTTGTGTTGCTAGTTTTGGTAATGTAGCCTCATGTCTGTTTTCTCCTTCAAAGATTTTAGCTACAGATGTCAGGTGAAGTCATTTCTTTCAATTTATACACCCTATTTCTTTGTATCTTAATGACCAACTGATACTGACTCCAGTGACATCACTTGAGTAAAATTGTCAAATTTCATGCAGCCTCCTTTGGATCCTCAAAAAGCTTCATACAACTTTTTTTCACATATTCAGTTACACTTGCCAAGAGTTAAAAGCAAAGTTTTTATTGTAAAATTAGTGGAGATCAGCGTTAAATTTGAGTAGTAACACGAGTTGTAAGTAAGAAGTTAAAGAATTTATACACAAACTAAGCCATGTATTTTGTTAAGTCAGCGAGATGGACTTAATTTGGCTCAACAAATTGCTCATTTGCTATTCAAAATAAAACATGTCGAAATGTCTCAGAAGCTATGTTGCGAAACTCTTGACGCATCGCATAAAGATGTGTAATTCCCATTGCCCCTCCACACCCATGAATGTTTTCTCTAAATTACTGTTTTCTTGAGGGGTATTGAGCGTCTCCAGCTTCGTAATGAATCTGTTCCTCTGCATTGGCGAGTTGTCCGGCACAGATGTTCAAATCGGCCCCAAAATCAACAAGAAAAGCTTTTCACGCCTGGCAACTCTCAAACAGAACTTGGCACCAAAGAACCTGCAAGGTTGTCCTAGATTGACCTTTTACCCCTTGTGATGTCAATGTTCCTCTCAACCGATTGGACACTGGAATTTGAGTTGCCCTTGGACTTGTCTGGCCTCAGACAAAAAGACAAATTAATCCATCAGATTAAATGTTTCAGAGAGGCCAAACGTGGGTCTTTTACTTGAAGCCATGTGTGCATTTCTTCAGTTAACTTTCAAATTAAGGCTCATTTGTAACCAAGATGTGAATGAAAACTACACCCTGCCAGAGACTTGAATAAAAATGTCTTGCTTGTTACAGCAAATTCGCACAAGAAAAACAGCAGTCTAACAATTTATTTCTTTGACAAAGTCGCTCCATCATCAACATGTTCTCAAATATGATTGACTATGAGAGTAACTTGCAGACTGTAAAGACATGGAGTCTTATTATGTAGCTTTGCATTTGAAGTGGATTATGGGCAACATGTTCTGAACTCAGCCTGCCAAGAGAAACAGCGAGAAAAAGCCACACATCCAGAGACCTTGCTATTTTTAAACCCACATTTGGACTGGGAGCTGGGTTCCTACCACAGCAAAGGCTGCTGGAGCTATCATCGAACCCAACACAAAGACATTGTCCCTGAAACAGAGCTTCAAAGAAAACACAAGGTCAAACACTGTATTTTTAAACTCTGCTTCTAGGCCACACTGTAGGGCAGACTGGACCTTGTGTAATGGTATATTGGAGGAATTTCTGAATATTCATATTATTATGTGAACTACAGAACGTGCTGTGGGGTCTTTCACCTGGCTAACCTGGTCATTCCTACGTCCCCCTTTCAGTGGATTAACCCCCCACCCCCAGGAGAAGAAAGACCCCTGCACCACTTACGAAGCGTTTGTTCTTCCTGTCAGCCTTCAATTGAGGATAATTGTCTCTTTTAGATCTTTAGGGCTTGTGATCTGCCATCCATTGAGCCCAAAATAAGGTTATGTTTCAGCTCATGTATGGGGGGCAAAGATTTTCCGGATTCAACAAGGAATCCCTTGATATTGATGTAAACACTGATTTAACATCAAAGGGTTAAAACTGGATTCATATGAGGAGCAGTCATTTGCTGTTGCATGTATTGCACAACGTCTGACACTGAGCGACAGCATCAAAGATATTAACATTTGAAATGATTCATGCAGGTATTCAATTTGAAGGTCACTGTTATGCAATCATTTACAAAAGGTGAATGTGCAAGATTTGCATATTAAGTCTTGTATTTATTGGAATTGTTCGGATACATGACCAGAAACGTGAACGCTTTGATCTGTTGGCATTTATTGGCAAATACCGTAAAATCCGGAATATAAGTCACACTGGTATATAAGACGCACCCTGTTTTTGAAGGTCTCTCAGAGAGAAAAAAAAAGTTTAAACAGTCTTCAGCTGTGTCGCTCTTTTAGTTCCGTCTGTTTCCACTTTGTGGAGTTTGCACTCCTACTAGCTACAGTACCGTAGTTGAGCTCTCAGCCTGCAGTGAAATGTGTGAAGCACTGACCCCTAGCTTGCGAGCTCTCTGCCCAACTCCACTGGTCACTCTTTAACTTTAATATAGGACTCTTTCAATCAAAAGAGCACTCTGCAAGGTTTATTTACGGAACAATATACCACCGTTTTCTGTAAATGCATGATTATGACCTCGTGAGGGAGAAAAGATGTGAAAAAGTTGCTCAGCCAGACTGGTCTGTCGCTGTCTTTCCCAGCACAGCGTGCAATCAGCTTTCAATACACAATGAAAGTCGATGTATTTTAAATCGTGTCAGGTCGCGATGATGGCTGCTTCACCCGCGGTAATGACAATATGTGTGTCAGCATTTTATACTGGTATATTGGTCGCACCAGTGTATAAGACGCAGCCAACTTTTAAGATGAAAAAATAGGTATCAAAAGTGCGTCTTATACATCGGATTTTGCGGTACACCAGTCAATGCACTAAAAAGCCCACTCAACCAAACAGCCTACACAGCAAAATATCTATTATGTTTGCCATGTTACTAAAAAAACAAAAGTGCACTGCTAGCATAAAGTTATTCAAGCTAGAAAAAACTTTTACAATTAGTGTTATTAGTGTTAAGTAAAAAAAAAAAACTAAAACTGTTTCATGTTCCAAATCAGGTTTTCCCCTGAGCTTAGCTTCATATTCGGTAAGGATTCCTTCAGTTTACTGAACCAGACAATGCAACGAAGATAGCCATCATATCGCATACGTAAAGGTACAATGGTATTCAGCTGAAAAAGGTAGATTTTTTTATTGCACTGTTGTTAGGGGGGTTCTCAGTATTGGCTAATACTCAAGGGTAGGTATCCAATTCAGTATTCATAAGGAAACACATTTATTGCAACATCTAGCACAAAGTAATTTTTAAAGGATGTGTTTCCTCTCTCTCCTTTTATATACATATATCGGTATAGACACTTACTCTTTATCCTGCGTGATTCTTCCCTACCGGACACACATGTAGCTCTGCAGATAAGCAGCTCAAATTTGCAATGCATATCCAGGGATGCTGACATCAGAGAGGGTTTCCGTCTTTACTCTCCTCTGCTACACCTGCAGCTGGTCGGGTGACATAATCAACTCCTAATAACGGCAGTCCTTTTTTCTCGACAGCTGTGCACCAGGGAGAGCATCATGTGGGAAAATGAACATAGAGTCCGCTTCTTGACTGCTTGGTGGGTCGTAATTTTTAAACTTAAAATACAGCTTGGACGTTGCTTCAGCTCTTAAAAGTCATACATGCAACGCTATAACAAATAAACTTATCAGCTCCTCCCTGTTCTCGGTCTCTAACTCTATATCTTTGTCAGTCCGTCACACACACAACACACACACACACACACACACACACACACACACACACACACACACACACACACACACACTGATATGTGGGCCAGTGCCTCATGTGGTGACAATGTGTGCGCTGTGCTGTGGTGGTGGGGGCAGCAGTCAGTCTGTAAAAAGAGGAAGTGGTGCTGTATACCCTGGAGGAGTAGGGTCCCGGGGAAGAATGTTTATCCTGTCCACCGCCTTTGATCTTTAACTGTTAATCACTTCCTGCACACTGTATATGAACTAAGCAGCTCAGTGCCAGTAACACACAGAGAGGGGAATAGTAGGGGCAGCCATTTTTGATTTTCTAATCAAAAAAGGTCCAAAGTGTAAATCATGCTATCTCTCTCTGTTGTTTCTGATAAACCGTGAACTGAATGTTCTGAGTTGTTCTGTTCTACTGTTAGCTTAAAATGGCTAAAAGCTAACTTATGTGTAATATTGGTATACGATATACGACATAAATTCCTAGCTAACAATAATGTTAGCTTTTTAAACGCCTTGCTTTGAAAACAATTTTGAAACTTAAAATCTTTATTGGTTTGCCATGTGTACGCCTCTCTTCTTTAGCTACCAACATCAAACAAGGGAAGCCAAAAGCAGATAGCTAAAAAAAAAAGATTGATCGATTAATTGATTTGTTACATATACTAATCAAATAAACTGTAGTACATTGACTAATAGAAAATAGAAATGTCTTTCTTTATAGAGTTTTATTATCCATTGTCAAATCCAGAAGCAATGAAATTGTCATGATTGTTCAGATTTCTTACATTAATAAAACCTGTATCCTAAAACACAGCTGTACAACATTAAAACGGCGTTTGAGCTTCGAACCCCGAGCATAATGTTGTATAAATCATTAGATGGTCAATTGTGTTTTGACATGAAATAGAGTTGGACAGATGAGTGGGACTTCCAGGAACAGAAAGTCGAGACACTTACAGTAAAGCTGCAATACTCAAACGTAGTGAGGCCTTAATATGTAGCTACCAAACTGTGTGGCATGAGTAGCGGTGACAGTTAGTGGCCATCACAATTAAAAATCCCCAGCAGTTACAAAAGTCACCGACCCAAAATGTCTGTGCTCATAGAGGCATTGAGACTAGTGGTCTGGGTTTTGCTCTATTAAATAGGTTGTTGCTCCAGGCTGCTACAGCGCTAACCCCTGCTCATTTTAACCCCCCGAGCATCTGAGAGCATTTATATCACGCTGGAATTCAGAGGGTCTAAACCCCACACCTGGCAACTGAATTTAAGATCTGCCACCAAGGACATTCAAACTTAAATAAGACGGTGCCTGACCTCATAAGCCTTACTTCAAATCTGACTTGCAACATGTCATGCATGTGGAAAACACACCCGCTGGCACAAAAGTCTAGATGGAAGGTTGAAAAGCCCCTTGCCACTTGGTAAGTTGCTGTGTGTGCCAGTGGGCGGATGCATCAATGAAAGACAAAGCATTAAAGCTTTTGTTTCAGAGTAATCAGCAAGATTTATTGTCATTACAGTAAGATTACGTGGTGCGGACTGCTCTGAAAAAAAAAATGTGTCATCACAAAATGATGAGGAAGGCGGGGAAGGATTTGTGGAGATTTTGCTTCTTTTGAGTATGTGGTAGTGTGGGTGTAAGTGTGTGTGTGTGTGTGTGTGTGTGTGTGTGTGTGTGTGTGTGTGTGTGTGTGTGCGTGCGTGTGTGTGTGTGTGTGTGTGTAAGTGTGTGTGTGTAGCTTTGTTTGAAAGGTCTCTCCTATCAGTCATTCAGCGATGCCCTGCAGCCTGTTCTCCAGCATGCATCCTGTTGAATAGGCCCTCCACTCTCGCACGTTCAGCCTCACACACTCATTTAAACTATGCAGCATGCTCACACACACTCCATCAAATAACAACATAAAATCACTATCGTGAAGGGTTACTTTGCAATGTGTTGGTTTTGTGTATTTCCTGATAACCATACTGTTCATTTCTGCAGTGCAAACACAAACTTCCCTTTTAATGCCACGACCTTCTCACTGGTTCTGTGCTTAAAACAACACAGACGCTTGTAAATACAAAAAATCAGCGCTGCAAAGAATCCACACACCACAAACACACTCTTACACAACATGTGGATTTACCGTCCTGAGTTGCTCCTCTGACTCATTTTAAGTGCAAAGTTTTTCAGCTATGTGTTTTCCTGTGACTGTGTGTATGCACCGATCTCTGACGAGGCTTGCGTGACTTGTGTGGAGTGTGAACAGAGAGTGGAAAGGTTCCTCACTTGCCTGAGGGGAATAGCAGCGTGTTGTGTGCATCTAACCTCTTTTAATCCCACAGATATGCTTAAAAGGCCATGTAAAACAGCAAGGCCATTAGGTAAATATGCTGTGAACACAGGCTTTATCATATTGACATGCATGAACACCGCAGATCTCAAAAAGTTTTTGAAGCACCTTTTCCAATAAATGTAAAAACAGTATCCTTTTTTGAATTATGTAAAAAGAAACTCAGAACATATTCTGCACCCCAGATTTGCATGTTTTAAGGAAAACTTCAGTGTGTCACGCTATCAACAGGTTTCAGTGTCCGTCTGCTACTTGGAGCAAGCGAGGTGAGTCAGACCATGCAGTAACGGTTGACTCACTGCTTGTCATCTCCCTACCAAAATATTATCTATTATTTTAACCAGTGTTTAGAAAGGCTAAACTGAGCATGCTTGCTCTTTCTTAGCTGCTGCACACTGACACCACTAAATAAACTCACATCTAGAGGCTCCCCTGTACATCCAAAGTCATCAACTGTCACTGAGCAGCTGGGACTTCAGTGTCCCGCTTAAAGGGACCATAAAGAATCTTTGTTAAGTGCTCTTGGGGAGTTGCAGCTTTAATTTCCTTGAACTAAAATAATCTGGAAAGGAATTGTGGATATTGCAGATGTTGTAGGATTTCCATGTTTAAAAGATATAACAGTTGATAACTGTGGAATTTATAGAATTCAATAGAATTGTTAGTTAGCACTCAGGTTACGTTTCAGTTGTAGTTTACAGGTGAAAGCTGTGATAATAACAAAACTGTCTGGACTATGTCCATATTCGAAACAGGTTTGATCAGCACACGGACAAAAAGGTAATCAGCTTGTAGACCGAGAAATGCTTCTAAAAGACTTGTTTATTTTAAAAGGAATAAATACAGAGGGGACAACCTTTAATCACTAGGGATGTAATGATTCACTCAACTCCCGATACGATTCACGATATTGGGTTCACGATACGATTCTCTCGCGATTTATTTTACAAAATGAGACTGAAGACAAATTATGACTAAAAAAAGATTCCTTTAATTTTTTCATGAAAACACCAATGCACCTCGTAATCTCTTTGGCTCTTACACTAGTTTGGGCGAGCGGGGCTACAAACCTGCTAGTTAGTATGGTTTGGCCTCCGCAGCTGCCATGATAACGCCTGCTTGTTACAACCAACTGCCTCTGCTCTACAGCTGCTGACGCTCACGATATTATTCATGCAATTCATTTTTCAGAGTATCGATGTGAACCTTGACACCTTTGAATCGATTTTTAACTGCCTCACGATTAATCTTTGCATGCCTATTAATCACACATTTCGCCTGAACGCAGCACACGCCTCAGCAAGCTCATGTGGCTATAACTGCAAAGCTGTTTCTCTTTCACCAAAAAGCTCTTAACCAGATCCGAAACCTAACAAGGTAGTATTTTGTACCTTGAGCTTACTACACCAAGAGGTAAGGTCACCTTCAGTTGACCAAAACTAATCAAAATGGCCACATTGGTTACGTCAGGTCACCAAAATGACTTGATGATTTAATCAGCGAAAACTTCATGGTTTGGGTTCAAATTCATAAATTGATATCAGAATGCTGAACCCAAGGTAAGACAAGTTAGTTGTTCTTAGCTATAATGTAGTCTGTTTAGATTTTTAGACTGACGCAGAGGTAAAGACTCAATGTAACACAATGCTTGGA
This sequence comes from Tautogolabrus adspersus, assembly GCA_020745685.1. Taxonomy (NCBI): domain Eukaryota; kingdom Metazoa; phylum Chordata; class Actinopteri; order Labriformes; family Labridae; genus Tautogolabrus; species Tautogolabrus adspersus. The sequence continues at coordinate 9,614,337 of CM036554.1, read as the reverse complement.
GCTTTGTGAGGCTACCATATACCGTGCTTTGAGCTAAATGCTAACATCAGCTAACAGGTCAACATCTTGGTTTGGCTTCTTAGCATGCTAACAATTGCTAACACATATTTGAGTCTGATGTATATGTCACAAGTTTTTAAAGGCATTTTGTTAGGAAACAAAATGTATGACAAACTCAAATGTTGACATGGTATGTACATTACAATCCAATTGGTTACCAAAGTTGTAAAAGTCTTTAGAAATGTTTTTGGTAACAAAAAGCACACATTTCAACAATAATAATTCAACAATGGAACAAAAGTCATGGAACACCAAAGACATCAGGGTTCTTCCTCTGCAGATCATAAATGTCTGTATGAAATATAAGGATGGGTATGGGTACAGCTGAGATATCCAGTCTAGACCAAAGTGGTGAGCCCACCAACGGACTGCAGTCCTTACAAACAAACCACTAGCTTTGCACAGAGCTTTGTTGTGATCACTTGATGTCAAAGACTTTGCAACAACTATAATGTTCAACGTGTTCAGTAATTAATTCATGCCACATTGTAGCCCCGTCTTTGGTGCTGGGTAGTTGTGGTGAGTGTGAGCAGCCGTTCCCGGGAGATTCACTTGTTAATCAAAGAATGTGGGCACAAAAGTGGTATAAATGTTGTTTGTTTTTCTTTTCTCCGTCTGTTGAAAAGATGTTTCTACTCACGCTAACTATGCAGTTGTTCAACTTGCACCAAACAAAACACTGTTGTTGCAGCAAAAGCAGAATGTAATGCTTCAGATAGGAGCGAAATAATGTACTTATGTAGATAGAAATCATTCATCAGTATTTCATGACAGTTGTGTTTATGTGAGGAAGTATTCGCCACATTCACACAGTGGCTATTTTAATGTGACGTCACATTTAGGATGGCAAGCTCAAATGCTGCTTTTGTGTTGTATTGCATTGTTAGTTGTTCAAATGTAGCTTTTCTAAAAAAATGTATATATATATATATATATATAATTGATGAAAAACTTTCAAGACAATTGCAAGTGAAAATCTAGAGGGACGTCAATCGATATTGAAATGGAAAACAACATATTTGATAACCAATTGGCTTCAGTCAGACAACGGTTGATGTTAGCTTTCAGCAGCCTCCAAGCTTAAGTTTCAAATTAATGCCTATCCTATCGTGATATAACCAAAGCTAGCTACAACTGTTAATATAAGAGTTGGTCCAGTAGCACTATAGTAACAATGCTACTGTTAGCACTTCTTAGCTAACAGTAACCAGTAAGTGGCTGAATGCTAACATTAGTTGTTGTCTTACTTGTGTCCATTTGGTTATTTATGTTCTCTAACAGCAATTTGGCCTTTGTATTTTAATTATTCATTTTCTGTTGCTTATCACTCCAAAAGCATGAAAATTACCTAAATTATAGGACTTAAGACTAAGGAGACAAAGAATTTAAGAAATTGGCCAGTTTGAAAATAGCCGATAATATTTTTTACTTGTTTGAATTATTATTATTATCAGTTTTGTTGTTAAAGAGACAAAGCACAAAAATTCTACAACTAATTTGCCATAACAAATGGTAACGATCTTACCACGTCACAGAATAACTTTAAGCTGTCAGATGTTTTGACATAGAAAGTAGTACAGTCAAAGTAGCCTTAAGTTAAAGGGTTGGGACTGGTTGAATGGGTGTAATAGGGACTGAGCGGGTAAAAGAGGGTGCGACGGGTGAATGGAGACATTCTGCTGGTTTCCAGTCCCAGTGACAGAGTGACAGGTGGAGGGGGGCTGGCCCATGTCTGTGTGTCTGTGTGCAGGGCCTTGGGGACAGGGGTTCACCTGTTCAACTCATGTCCTGACAGGTAGGATACCCCCCCTCCTAACAGTGATCCCAACCCCCACCAAGCCACCCCATGCTGCTCCCCAGTTTCTTTTCTTCCATCTCATGCTTCAATCTGGTCAGTGCAGCCCCCTTATGCTCCCATCCATTGGCGGATGTGTGGCAGTTAAAAGATTCCCATCTGCTGTCCTTGACTCGGTGCCAGACATGCTGGGGATTGCCTTCACTAAAGCAGAAGTGTAGGGAATCTTTGAGGCTTTACCTGGTTTATTTCTTTGCTAAGATTTGTGTGGATTTGTGTTGGAAGCAATGGAAATAAATGACGCTTACCTTTCATTGGAAATGTTGGTAACATCCCTAAAAATGTTCACCTTTAAAGGTCCTGTAAGTAACTTTCTGTTTGTGTTGATTTTGGCGACCACTGTGGACTAAGCGGTACCTCCTATCTCTTTGCTGATTTTTTCTGTACAATGTCAGGAGTTTAACAAAATGCAATCAACCTGCTTTCTTTTAGCAATCAACTCTATCAGATATTGGGAATCCTTGCTGTATATAACATAAAAAAGGGCTTTATCTACACATAGCCTGTAGCAGGGATATTAGACATTAAATATTACTTTGATTCCCGTCCCTGATAGTCTTATTTGGTTTAATAGGTCATTAACAGACATCAGTATTTATTTAAGTCTGTTTCATAACCTGCTATAACTTTTTTTTCATAGACACAAAAAGAAGCAAACACTTGTGTTCATGCAGAACAAAATTATTTGCTGGGGAACCGCTTGAGCTCCACCTTATACTTAGATTTTTTCATCCCTAAACTGAACTAGTGAAATAAACTACTTTACTTGTTTATAAACACAGGTATAAAGGCTTCTTTTTTTTTTACATATTGTGGTCATAACCAAAACATAAATGCATATGTGTGGGCACAATGAATGAAATAAAACAAACTGCTTCTTGTTATGATTCTGATGCAGCTACTCCATCATGTTTCCATGTGTTCCCCCCCCCGGCAAGAGACAGGGAAGTGGTGGCCTGGTGCCAGTAAACACAGCGCTTTTGTTTGTGGGAATCGGCCTCAGGTGCAGTTGACCTCTGACCTGTGAGCCTGCAGGTTGAACAAAGAGCCATTAAGGAGAGCTGAGCATGTCTCCACTCCAAAACGACTGAGACAGAGAGGTTTACAGAGAGTGTGCAAAGGGTCAGATGGAGGAAGACTTGAGACATATCATGGTATAAAATCAGTGTTTTATATATTGTGTTGAAATTTATGGTCCGTCACTATTGACCCTTAAGTCGTGCAAAAATGATTCTCTCGGCCCCTGACTTATTACATTAACCGATTCACTGGCTTTTTGCAGGGACAGCTGCCCATCAAACAAGCGCTGACAGCTGATATCGACACTTGTGAATCCAAAGCAGATCACTTCGTCATCATCCGATCACTGAAACAAGGACCCCTTAAGGTTTACCCATGTCCCCCTGTCACAGCTATAACAAAGTAGACACAGGGTCTCGTCCTTTTGGCTATAGCTGCTGACAGGTAAGACCCTCGGTTTCAAGACCAACACACAATGCTCTCAGTCACATGCAGGGCCCCGAGAGGACAATGGGGTCACTCAGTGTAAAAATAAAAAAAATAAAGAAGTTAGTGCGTGTGGGTTTCCATGTAAAGTAGCACCTTAAACTGATAGGGGATTTTGGTTGGTAGATGAACAAAACAACAACACTCTATACCTTTGCTTTCCTATTCTGTTATTGTTGTTTTGCCTTTCATATTAATCCAGCCTGCAGAAGACATTCTGCTCTGAATGTGTGTGTGCCTAAAGTTTATTCACCCTCTCAGGGCTCCCCAGCTCAACACTGCCACCCAGTGATCTCACCCGGTGAAGTAACACCACTCAGTCAGTCATCAGGCTTCACTCCTAACAGTTGTGATCTTTAAATTTCTCCGTTCGTGAGATGAATAAAGGATTATCTTATCTTAGACAACATGATCTCATATTCCACATTTTCCATGATTTCATTGGCAAATGTAATAAAACGTAAAAAAAAACACATTTGTTTTATTATGTGAGATTTTAAGTCTCCTTTCTGCTAAAAAGCAAAACCTCTCTCCTACATCTACTACACTTTCTTCACTTCTCTGCCACCCGCATACAAAAGTAGAGACAAGTGTTAGGGCGACACGTTGAAGAAAAATGAATTCTGGCTCGCAGTTGTGATATATATATATATATATATATATATCATTAACTGTTTCTAATAGTTTTCAATGATAAGATAAATCTATGTTTCTAGCCCTGTGAGAGTAGCTTTCTTAAAAGACAGCTCTCCTTCTCCTATTATCTTCTGACTCCAAACACAAATACACTGTATTTGTACTGCAGGTGTAGCCACTAAAAGTAAACACTCTATGGCAGATGTGCCCCATTTACAGCCCGCATTTGTAGCCAGAGCACAAACCAGCACCGGGACACCTTCAGTATCCAACTGACCTCAGCAATGACAGCACTGGCGTCCCGTCCATGTTAACAAGCAGCTGATTCTGCACCGCAGTCAGTTCACTCTGTGTTCTAATGAGGGTCTACACCAATGTGATAGTCATGGAAGATGAGAAACTAGACAGTTTTTTGTTTTTGAACCAAGCTACAAACAAGTAGCAGATTTCAGGTCATGTTTGACATCACACGTCCGACAATAGCTACCACACAAGCGCACAACGCAAAAGCAATTGTTAAACAATATCACCGTCAAGCCCTACATCAGACCTGCTCTTAGCTTCCTCACTTATAATTACAAGGTATGTTATTATACAACAGGTGTATCTTCTCTATTTAAACTAATTTCTTAACACCGATGGATGGCTTGCATCATTGCCAACAGGGATCCTTTACTAAGTAGACCAACACAGGCGCCGCCGTCCTAGGGTAACATAGTGACTCTTTAATGAGTCGTAAAAGGTCATGTACTCAGCCATGTGTGTCAAACATCAGAAGTGGTTATCTAAACATTTCTCTTTCCTTTACTGTAGTTAAACATCGACGTACAACGCATTGATTAGAGGTAATCAGTAAAATTGTATGTATAACAACTTAATGTGTGTATTCAAACAGATAAAGAACAATAGAACAAGTATCTATGGCACTCTTCACCTTTGATCTGACAGATGAACTATGTTAAAGCTGAGAGTCATTTGTGAGGTATTAGCAAAGTGTTTCTGTCTCCGAAAGTGTGCAAGTTCATCATCTTCTATTATCCTAATAGAGAGCGCTTCATTTGCGGTTCTTCTGAGGAGCTGAGCACCCCGTCAAAATGTAGAAGTCATTAGTGATGGGGAGGAAACAGGAGCTGAAGGGGGCTGTCACACCTCCAGGAGATGTGACAATCTATAGGTGAAGGGGGTTGAATAATTCAAAGTGGATGGCAGTAAAGCTACTGCTTTTACACCTTCAGATAGTCTGAAAGCCACCAGTCAAACTATAGGATTGTTTACACATGATAATGCACAGAGGTAAAGTTATATTTCTGACCATTTCAGATTTATTTTTTAAAAAAATGGGGGGGGTGGGGGGCTAATCAGTCACTCCCTGCTCTTTAAATCAGTAGAATGCCAAATAGAGCAACAAGAAATTCAGCCAGTCTCACAGATGACTTGAGTAGATCCTGAGTATGTACTAATTCATAAATAGACTTTGAATCCATGGATAAATGAATCAAGAATCGTTTTGAATCGAAAATCGATTCTGAATCGAATCGTTACCCCAACAATCGAAATCGAATCGAATCGTGAGACACCCAAAGATTCCCAGCCCTACAAAAGTATATCCACAAACTATCACAAAATGTTTTAACGCTGGCTTGAAAATTGTTTTAAGGCTACCATGAGCAATTTCAAAAATAAAACATCTATATAAGACAGAGCTATATCATGTTTTTCAAACTGTGTGCTGCTTCTTATAGTTTGCTGTTTTCAGCAAAAAAAATTTTTTTTGAAACCTAAGCTGTATTTGTACCAGATATGCAATTCACAGTCGGAAAAACACTTTTTTCTTTTCTTTTCTTTTCTTTTTTTTTTTTTAGCATTTTCTGTTCACTTTAGAAACATTAAAGGTCTTATAAGTCAATTTTAGGTTTACAGCTTATTTCTTCTCCCAGGTGTGTAAAAATCTGTAATTGTGAAAATAACAAACTTTAAGCTCCTTTGAGGAGTTTTAAGCTGGATATGAAACAGGCTGAAATGAATACTGATGCCTCTATAAGACCTGCAAAATCAAACAAAACCATCAGCAATAACATTCATTATTTCTATAGTCCCTTTGTGTCTGTCCTGCCCTTTTCCCCTCTTAACTACAGGCCTTTGCACACATGGGAACAGACATCCCGAAACACACTCGGGTCTCAGCGGTCTGATCCTGAGCTCTTCTACACCTTGTAGGGATTACAGGTGTTGGTTTTCTTTCCACTGTGCAAGAGGAACCAGGGTCCTGCTCCTATGTGCCCAAGCATTTGTACATAGGCTACACAAGAGCAGGGGAAACATGATCACATTCAATAATTCATGACAACTCTGAAACCCCTTCACCCCTGTCCATTAGTTCCCCTAAGACCTCTGGCCTAACACTACTTTGTACCTTCTTGAACACAAGAGAGCGTGTCTCTGCGCTGCTCGCTCACAGTGACAGTGACTGATATCACTTTACATGTACTCCAGCTCCGTCTGACTGATCAGCTGTGGCTTTATGTATCGCTCATTTGATATGATAATTTCTAATTGATTGGCAGAGGGGAGCAGGCCAGCAGTATTAAGAGTGTGGTTGGTCGCACTTTGTCTCCATTTCCTTAATTAACATGTTCATCTTCGTCCTGCCAGCTACACAGGGTATAATTCAACGCTGGCAGGGACAGCATGGGTGGTGTTGGAGGGTGGAAGTTACAAAGGAGCTTGCTGATTAATAATGCACATGATACACCACAGAGTGTGACTAATCCAAACCTCTTGACACGAGATGGCCGAGGCTTAGCCATGACATTACACTTGACACATGCTGTGATCTGGCACCACCTTGTCCTTGGAGGCGTGTGTGCTGTGTGAGTTTTGTTTTTGTGTACACGTGTATGCCAGAAGGAACAATCTATGCAAATTAGGCACCTTCACAAACTGATCATATACTCAAACTGCTCTGCATGTTAAAGGGGAAAACCAGTTGACTCCATCTTGGGTAACAGGCTGGCAGCACAACAGAGAACAAACTCTAACCTCGCCTTGAGCACTCTGTGAACTTAATAAGTTGGGTTGATCTGAGGTGAATATTTGATTACATTGTGTCAACGTGCCTCTCTGGATCCAGCGTGACACCCTGTTCCCTCACAGTGCTGGTGATGATGTCGTTGAGAGGTAGCAAATACATCACCACACCCCGAAACAGTGATGCCCTATTGGAAACCCAATATGTTTAAATCCTTGTTTGCCCAAGGCTGTAATCTATCTTCTCAAATAAAATGGCAAATATTTGTAATCATCGCAAATAAAGTGCTAAGAACAAACCCCCAATTTATACAATTGAAATGGGCAACAACGGCAAAAACCTTGCAACAGGCAAAGATTCTGCAGACATTTTCTGTTGCACTAGATTTTTTGGTTTGTGATTTTTGGTGTTGATTTATTTATGTTTCAATTCAAGCACTAGCAATTTGATTTGTTTGTTAAAATGTATAAGTGTATACGCAATGCATGATCTGAAAGACAAAGAAAAGACATCAAATAAGCAGAGCTTAAAAACGGGTTGAAAAGTCAATGAGTTAACCTTAAATTGTCCATAAGAACTTTCTTTGCATTTCAATTTTTTTACTTTACATTTTTTTAATTTGCAGATTAGAGCACATTCCTAAAAAAAAAAAAACTCTTTGTGGCATTATGTTGCTTCTGTCGGCCACTGGACCTGTTATCAAGAAAGTTTGTAAATAATATTACAAAAGCACAATTGACTGTAATAAATGTGTACACAGTACAATTAGATACTCATTACATTAATAGACAAATATATGCACAATATCCAATTACAAATAGTTAAAATATTTGCACAATATACACAAGTGTGGTTGTGTGTATGTCTGTTTTCTTAACGTTCATTAATAAAGTTATTCATAAAGAAGTATGTTGAATTCAGTTGTACTTTCTGCAGTCACATGTTGTGCAGCTAAATGTGCTGCTTGTTCCTCTTCTAGTTTAATCTGTATCTCTTCATCGTCATCCAGCTTGGAAGTTTCTCTCTTTTTACTCATGCAGTTGAGGGCTGTAATTGAGCTCCAGTTATTTGTGGTGTCGTAATCTAATGAGCAGCTAATGGCAAAGGTAATGTCATAACATTGAGCGGATCCCTGCTCACTCTATCACCTACTGGAATGCAGGTTTCCCTTGATAATTGCGGCAATTAGAGATTCCCCTGCTCCACTATCCCTGGTCCTGGAGGAACTCTGCCATTACTATTATTATTACACGACTCGAACAGGACGACTCACCTCAGGGTCTATGAGCAGCTTATCTTAATTATCATATCTGCCTCAGTTAGGGTAATATGCCTGAGCCAATTTGCAAGGACTACAAATGCAGTGCTTATGTAAATTGATGACAAGAGAAAGTGGGTCAATTACAGCATTAGGGCTGCTTTAGTGATGCAAAGTGGTATGTGAATATGTCCTGATATAGTGTACGTACAACGTTTGTACAGAAAGTGTGTATATCTACACACACAAATATGTACACAAGTCTTCACCTGCATAGGCACTCTATGATATACAAAGCAAATGCGCTTTCTGTTGTCACTTAGCACACAAAGGCAACAGTGACAACCGAGATCAAAAAGAAAACAGAGTCTTTAGGTGTGGCGACGCTGGAAATGCAACTGTAGGAGCTTCTCTTGTCATCTGTCAAGTTGAAGCGTTTCATCTTGTTCCTCATGACAGCTGATGGCAATCATTTTCTTTGTTTGTCAAGCAACGGCAGCCCTCACCTAAAGGACCCCCTGTGCTCTAACACGCGAGCCTTGTCTCTTATCAGGAGGCCATTCTTTTGTCTCTGCACTGACAGAGGGAGATTAATGCCCCTTACACACAATGTTACCTCACATGTTAGGCCACCGTGTTGCTGCTCAGGGTTGGGAACTACTTCAGAGAAAAGAATGGAAGATGACATGGGAGAGAAAAAATACAAGAGGAATATTGTGAGTGATACAGTGTCGTTTCAACATAAGCTAAACCGAAAACAAACATGAGATATGTAACAAAAAGCTCGGGCCTAGCTATGAGCCAAGGGGTACCCCTCGGATCCAGTGTCTCCACTAAAGCTCTTGTTTTCCAGTACACAGTGACGGAGACAGCAGACACAGTAGGTAAGTGTTTGTGTCGGGCCAGGACTAAGCCCCTTAGACTCTGTTAGTCTCCTAACGTCTACTCAGGTTCCTCAGGTTCTCAGGGTTGGACCTGTGTTCTGTTCCCTCAGCGCTTCCCTGACACTGGCCCTCAAAGGCCGCAAACACAAACAGTAATTGTGATAAACTCACACAAACAGGCGCACACACACATAGTGTAACACCCTCCCTTTGCATAAAGAGCATCCCAATGGAATGTAGTGGTGTGTGTGTCTGACGCCATGCTAAGCCACCTCAGTCCTGCTGAGGAGTCTACTTTTGCAAGCCCTGTCGTCTGCGTCTGGCCATCACAATCATGAGAAAATCACTAGGTGCCTGTAGGGCACATCATCTCCCAGGTTACAGGTATGCCTGTTGACACATGCCAAATCCCCCTCTTTCTCCCAGGTTGGTGGTGAACGCGCTGGAACGCCCTGTCTAAACCGCAGACATCACATAGGCCGCTGAGCAGGGCAGGACATGTTGGGTCACGTGATAGAACCACTAGCTGCGTTGATGCCTCATAAACATGCACGAGTGCAAATCTGTAGATCTACACACTTGCACATGCGCACAAAAATGCAATCACCCAAGACTCTGAGCCAGGTATTGGTGGTGGTGCTGCTGCTGCTGCCCCTGAGGCTGTTTGAGGCCTACAGCAGCTACAGTTCTGCCTGTTCTAGTCAAGTTGCTGATAGACGGGAGTGCTGGCACATTCCTCTGACAGGTGACGGGAGCAGTCCCTATTTGATCTTCCTCTGAGTGCCGAGAGAAGAGGAAGAACAAGAGAAAATAAAACAGTCTGGAAAACATCTCCGGTGACAAACCTGTGAGCAGGTAACATGAAGTGGCTGCTGATGAAGGTTCTGATATGAGCTGCAAAATACTTCTATTTACTGCTAGTAAAAAAAAACTTAACTTTTGCACACTGTCTAACTTGCAAACAAACAAACATTTGTTGGCAACGTTTCGGTACTAGACCTTATCAGGCAAATAATAATAATGTTAAATAGGAAGTGACTACAAGTCTGAAACCAAACATCAATATGACATCAGCCCTGAATCAACAAATTAACAAACAAATTAAGAACAGCTTCCCAGTTGAGAGCAAACACAAACAATTAAGAAAGACTGTCGAACGCCTTAGGGGCAATTCTAAACAACTTCTCTTCAGCTTTAGGCTGTTTTTTTAAATTTCAGTCTCAGAATCAGAAATACTTTGGACCGAAACATTGCCAATACATTTTTGTTTGCAAGTTGGATAGTGTGCGGGAGTTAACCTTTAAGTTTTTAATGGACACGTTGCTCTCCTATGCACCTGTCTTCGTCGTAAATTCGTTCGAAAGAGCCTCATTCGATGGCCAATCTCACATTCGAACACCAGCTTATGAAATAAGGATCATTCCATTCCAGCTATATGGGGTTGCTCAATGTCTAATTTTACATGAACTTTTCGGATCTCTCCAATTAAATCATGACTCATAACATATCTTTGGCTAAAACTCAACTTATTTATACTTTTAATGCAATTCTGAAAATAACTCTTACTTTTCATCAATCTCCTTAGGGTGTGCATGAAATCATCCTGAGTTATTGATTGAAGCAGCATATCCATGTTAGTGCTGTCCCTTTTTTTTAATCAATTTCGAACAAAGAATATGACACGTAACGTCGAACACATTCGAACCCCTGAATAGCTTCAAAATGTACATACGCTGTTTCGCTGACCTTAAGAGGACACCTCATTCAGCCTATTATGGCTTTCATTACATTGTTTACAGCCTATAATAACCAATGACAGCCTGAGTTGAAGGCCTGCCCCTGTTCTGATTGCCAATTGCATGCAACTTGGGTTGAATCTTCATGCACACACTAAGGAGATTGATTTAAAGTACGAGTGGTTTTCAGAACTGCATTAAAAGTATTAATGAGTTGATGTTTACTAGGAATGCAACTTTTGTCAATATAATATAAAACCTTTTTGCATGGCATCCACGGTTCAATACGCGCTTGTAGATTGCGGTTTTATGGTTTTCCGTACGAGCTTCCATGCAAAGTATTTCTCTTAGAGCCTGTGAGTCCATGCACTGTGATAAGGAAACCCCTCCCTACAAGTAAATATCCAATCACCATGCGCTAAAGTTGGGGAAGCTGACAAACATATGCTGTGTTCCAGTTACCTCGGAACTGGGAAGTCGAAGCTGGGAATGACGTCACACCCGAGTTGAGCGTGTTCCAGTTGCAAGTCGGAAAAGCAACATGGACACCTCCAGGAGTACCTTTGTTTTCTTAGCTAATACCAGACGATAACAACACACTACGTGATAGTTTGTGCATGAAAATAACATGACAACTTGTCCACAGATAGAACTTGCACGATACTATCAGTGTGATTGATTTAATCACACAAAAAGAGGAACAAGCGGCTAATAAACACTATAGTCTCAGCTTTAACATACGGTTGATGCACGTAGCAGCCATGTTGGATTTTAACTCGGGCTACTCCGACTTCTCAGAGTTTCCGACTAGTAATTACGACTTCAGGGGGCGTTCCAGTTGACACTTCCGACTGGGAACTCGGAATATTCCACTTCCCAGTTCAACTGGAACGCAGCAATACACACACTACCTTTACATGGCGAGCGTTGAGGAGAGGCTGCAGAATGAGGAAACACTGCTGTATTTCAAATCAGTCATGTGGGGACGTTTTGGTTTCAGCGTGGAGTATAATGGCAAAGAAAAATAAACGGTGAAAAATAAAATGACTGTCTGTAAACATCGTTTTACACGTGTCGCCTACTCAGTTTGGCTAAAAGTTTACAGCAACAGACTATAGCAGGCTTTAACGTTAGCAGGCTTTGACGTTCGCAGTCTGTCACGCAGCCACCAGCTGATCTCTGCATGATGCGTGCGGGGCGAGAGTGAACAGAGAAGCAGAGTTTGAAACAAAGCACCATGCACAATGAAATATCAACGCTTGATCTTCCACTTGACCCGTTTCTGTGAGAAAGTCTACGGACATTATACAAAAAAATATTTAGAAATACTGAAGTGTCTTCCTATTAGTACATTTCTACATGCCACTACTCCAACACTGCCTTCATTTCACTGAGACTTAACACCACACCAAGAATGTTTATCAATGGAAACTTTTTTTTTGCTTAAAAGTAAAATAAATAGTTTTGAAATATGGTGTTTCTTTCCTTAATCATTTGCTGTTCCTGTAAAATTTGCCTAATACTCCTAACAATTTATGTTAATTAAAAACATCCTAAATTGTTTCTTGGATGAAAAGGTCCATTGGAAACAAATGAAAAGTCTTACAGGTCATTCTTGAGAAATGGAAATGTTCAGCCCCTCAGCTGATTTCCCCCCCCCCAAATGTGGCCCTTTTAATAACAGTAGTTGAGTATGCCTGCCCTTCAAACATTGATAATAAAAGCCTAATTTGGCCACAGTTTCTGTGCAGAGCAGTTACTTACATTGGGATATTTTATTAAGTGGTATCATGATTATTATTATAAACATGTAATGTACTTACATCATCTACTGTTAATGGTTGAACAGACAATGGCAGTGAAACAAAGCTCTTATACAGTACGGATGAAAACTGATCCAACAATCATATTTCCATGAAAACATGAGGCCAGACGAGTGGGTATGGTTACAGTCGGCTCAAATGACAGTAAACCATTCACAGGCTCAGTCTCTGGCATCTTAACATTTCACCTGAGCTGTGACATCACAAAGTCTCCTATTTATTCTCAGTTATGCTTCAAACCACACTGTGTACATCACAATACACCTTAAGACTAGCAACCGCAAATGCAAACAAACCAACGATGCTTTCTACGCACCTTAATGCACCTTTGTCTCCTCTCAGAAACCCTGATATCCTTTAATGTGGGTAGAAAATGCAGTTTTTTGCAACTGAAATGCAACATTCGATCTGAGTATTTGTTATGCCGCCATGGTGACTAAATCCATGCGTAGGATGAAACAACAACAGGTCTGGAAACAAGAACAAGGAGCTACAGGTGATCAGGTCAGCATTATTTAAAACACTAACAGGATGAAGCTGCTATCAACACATCGCAAGGAGCTGACGCATGCAGTGCCTGCTGTGCCAACCTACGAAATGTGTGTCAATACACTGACAATACTGTAGGCCTATCTATCAGCAGTAGCTCTGCTTGTTTGGTTCCACTTGCAGGTATCTGTCAGTGTAGCACAGAGACACAACAAGCTCACAACCTGTTGTTAGAAGCGCTTACACCCCTGGAGATGTATTACATTTCAAAGCCTGGCCTGACATATAGACAGGCAGGAACAGGTTTGAAGCATGGGAGAAGAAAAATGAAATAAAGCCTCATCAAAAGAATGGTTGTGCAGATTTTTAAAAAGGTGTTTAATTAATTCTTTTCTCTTGTGGCTCCATTCTTTTTGGTGTGTGTGTAGCCGTTGTGCTCATGCTTTGCTTGTAAACAAGGCCGTCTTGTATTTCCTGTTGCCTGTTTGGCACGCCATCCCCCTCATTCAACTGCACAGGAGCAAGAGGGAAGAAAACAGGAGAAGAAGTAGGCTGTGATATATGTGCTTATACATGCTTCTGTGGAACGGTGCATTCACATGTACATGTACATGTACATGTGTGTGTGTGTTTGGGGAGTGGGATGGTGGATGTCGGCTTGTGGAGGGAAGGTGGTTCGGCCACCGCCCTGACTGACTTCCAGGCTCCCTCGGCACAACCGCAAAACTCAACCCCCCCCTCCAACCCCCCCCTTCCCCTCTCCTCCCTCCTCTTCTCCTCACCCCTGCAGAGGCCGTTGCCAGATTCAACACAGCATCCACCAAACAAACACAAACTCCCACTGTTCTCCTCTACGTGGCCTGCAACGGTTGTGCAAGACATTTTTGGTAGAAAATCCTTGTTTATATCGCAACCATAATACAGCAGATCTACAAAGAGGGGCTCCACCCCCGCGCCAGAACCACTCAAAACATTACTGACCACCTTCTAAACACTGAAATTGAGCCTCATTGCAACGTAAAGGTTCGGGGCCTTGGAGGTTTGGCTCGGCCTGGAAAACTTGTGTTCATAATTTAAAATGCGTAAAATGTTTTAATTCAATCTGAAGACTGTGCAGTTTGTTCAACATATGTTCCTGACTGTTTTATGCATAATTCTTCTGCCTGTTTGAGTTTTTGGTATTTGAACACATCCATACGTCAGATTGTAAGAGGCTCAGGAGGGCTGGTCCCCTCATGTCCCCCTCCATAAACCTCCAGCACGCCTCCCAGTCTAAGCACTGCCACTCTGTAATTGTGGAGAAACCACAGCACACAGCTCCATATATAAATACCCTTTTCTCCCAGCCTTGTCAAAATAAAGGTTGTGTGGGGAGAAAGAAAATAGGGCTTTTTTGGTGGGCCTCTACCCCACTTTGGAGCTATTTTTCAACCAAACTGAGTCTTTACCTTTGGGTGAAGCTTTGTAGATTTGATTATGATACATGAAGACAAATTCAAGGAGGTTCCTTCCTTGTTAGGGTTTTTCCTTGACATAGCATGACATCAAGAGAGCTAAAAATAAAAATAAAGCAGCGTCTCATTGAATTAAGACTTGTGAAACTTCCACAGCTGAATGAAAGAGGTAAAGTGAATATGTTGACACTGACTGACACTGTAGAGTACACAGCATCTTATTACAACAGGCAGGAGAGCTGACAGGGAGAGGGTTACAAAAGCTTAAATGCAAAGAATTCCCAGAGCTGTGTACACACGGCAGCCTGTCTACGTGCACAAGGCTTTGATTCGTGTTTTCAGGGAGCGGAGACTTCCTCGTCGCGTTTGCGGCCCACTCACCTGTCTGCGTCTGCAGCAGGTCTCGTCTCCTCTGAACACACACAAAATATGCTTTAAAACCGCTTTAGAAAGCCATTCAGAGAAGCCTATGAGCAGGGAAGAGACTAAACCAGATCACCTAAAGTGCACTGATAATGATTAAGACCTCGCCCAGATATCTGGGAGCCAGGCTCATGTTAATATAATAACTGTGACGTGCAAAAAACTGCAAGAACTGGGCCATTCAAACACATTACCGTTAGTTTACAACATATTGGGACAATTTATTTCTTTGAATACATCTTAAGCTTTTCTTGACTACAAAAACACAGAGGATACTGGGTATTCTGTGATACCTTGTTCTACAATTGTTTTTACATTTTACAGGGAGATTTTCTAGAAAGGAAATGTTTTGTTTCCATATTAGTAGGTATAGCTCCGGTAATAAAGAAGAAAATAGAATAAATTAAATGACTGTTCATTTATTAGTTTCACAAGTCTTATAATATGTTCACAAAAGGCCAGATGATACAGAAATGAGAAATGTTTCCACATGTCACCAAACAATTTGTCATGAATGGATGACTCTTTCCAAGATTGTGTATTTTGCGAAATTTGAATATTCTTTTGGAATTTCTTGTAGTCCCTGAAACAGCTTACTCGTGAAATTCTGAGGAATCTCTTAGCCAATTATAAAACTTTACTTAAAATGCAAAAGAATAAATAATCTCAAGCAACAGACATCCTGCTGAAAAAAATCAAGATGCTATTTCAAAGACTGAAAGAGTTTTTTTTACTTTAGTTTATCTTATGCTAACACTTGCAACAACCTTCTTTAGCTAGCTTTGTTGTTTTACTACCAATCTGTCAGGTCATATAAATCCAAACCTCCAAACATGGTCACTGTGAAACTCTATAAAGATGAGATTCAAGACACAAGGGAGCTTTTTTTTTTAAGTGAAGTTCAGGTTTGAGAAAATAAGTCTTTGTCCCATAAGGTTTATAATTGTTTTTAATATGGCAAAATGTAAGAAATCCCTTTTTTATACTTTGTTCTGGCTTCTGCCTTCAGGCCGGAGTTGTTCCTTTACTAAACTGTGAAAACTTGAGACTGAGCCCTGCTCTGCTATAAGTTTATACGATATGACCTTGTTATGCATGTCAATATGGTTCTAGAGCTGCTGATATAAGTGTGATAAAAAAAACTGAGAAACACAAGTTTCAACAAAATGTAGATTTCCTCCTAACTTCTCAATCAGATATCATGGCTTGTTCTTGAACCCTCATCTATACAGCCCGGATGCACAACACATGCCATGTAAATATCATTATGAACATGCACACACATTGCGTCTTCAACACATTTCCTCCCCTCGCTCCCTGCTTCATGCATATCCACACGCGGGCAGGCAGCCATGGGAGGAGGGAATGCGAGGAATGCTCCAAACCCCGGGCTGGTGTTCTGACTCGTCCCAGACTTCATGCCGTCACCGCCGGGGTCTGTGGCCAGACCTCCCTGTGCCAGACCCACTGGCTCCAACACCCGCCCAGGCCAGCCGAGCTGCAGCTCGCGACCCATAATTAACCAGCAAGCCGTACTGCAGCGCACATCATCCCCTCCTCCCCTTCTCCCTTCCCCACGCTACACTGCAGGGGCCCCTTGGAAACCAAGGGGAAGAATATACAGCCTTGCACTGTAGGATGGTGTGGAAGATTCTGAAACGGGACATATTGATGATGTAAATGTTTGTATTAATAATTATTATGTATCAACACTCTTAATCATTTGCTTCCAAGTGGCATGAATGTACAAGTTGCATGTTGGCATGAATTGTTAACACATAATTAAAGGCAGTAAAACACTCTTGGCAAAGATCAAAGTCGCAAACCTAATTTTTTTTTCTGAAGAGTTTATGAACTTGAGGCACTAGAAAACCAGTGTTGTACCTTTTGATAAAGAAGTGTGTGCGTGTGTGTGTGTGTGTGTGTGTGTGTGTGTGTGTGTGTGTGTGTGTGTGTGTGTGTGTGTGTGTGTGTGTGTGTGTGTGTGTCTTAGTGCGCATTAGATGTAATGCCAGGGTACCTGTGATTCTCTCAGACTGGCATAATTATGGTTGAGACGTCTGGAGGCGCACTTGAGAAGTAAGCAGTGATCATCTTCATTCTTCAGAAGGCTTGCTCTCTTGTTCAGGCAGGAAAGACCTTTATTCGGGGCGAGGTTTCTTAGGAACAGCCAGCGGGTCTTATTCAGGAATCTTGTGCCAACCAAGCTTGGTATGCATGAGCTAAACGGTGGCAAAAGTAGCCAAGGTAAATGATTTATCTGCGTCTTTTGAAAACTAAGCCAATGAACTTTTGATTTCTTGCTCTGAACAAGATTTTAAAACGCAGCAACACAGCTCCATCAAGTGCCAGATGTAAAGTTGTAAAAGCTCAATCCATGGCTCTTCTTCCCTGTCAGAGGAGCCTACTTCCCGCCGATGTGGGCTCATGGCTTGTAAATTTAACAGGGCTTCCTCGAGGAATACCTCATCCTTTGAAAGAGAAACAGGAAAATTACATGGTGGATGGCCCACTTGGATTTTCACCCCCCTTTTTCTTGCACTGTAATTTGCTTCTGGAGCAGGTCAGCCTAAAATAACCTTAACCTAATATTCACAACATTGGGCAACTTTGAGAGATGCTGGAGGTCTCCCCTTGGGTGGCGGTGGAGCGTACTGGGCTTGTAGGCGTTTAAGAGGTTGTTTACTTGCTTACCTTTCTTTAGGCACCCCAAGAGATTGTAGGCAGGGTATTCATTTGAACTCTTGTGGATGAAACAAACTCTACCACAGCTTGTGATACAGCATTACACATGTCCAGCTGATCAAATGATTTCCCCAAATGTCAACCACTTCAGGCAAGGATTATATACCTTCAATGACATGTGGTTCATCTGTAAAATACTGTGAATGTGCAACAGATCCAGAAATTATTCCACAGTCCTCTTTCAGAATTATTCCACACGTCTCAACAAGAAAAAAAACACTAAACCCAATTGATGGGCATCAAAAGAGAAATGCCCATGATCTCACTTAACCCAAAGTTTCCTACAGACAGGTTTCTCATTAATCTAGGGCTCTGCTCTTCTCCATCTCCTCATCGTATTTCCATGATCAGCAACCATGACGCCCCAGATGTTTATACAGACAAGGCTAGAAAAGGAATCGGAGTGATCTTGGCTCTGGGCTGCAGGTTTTAGATTGAATATCCATAAATCTGACAGTGATTTACGAGTTACAATTCATGGTATGTGCCTTTGCAGTTATGTTGTGCGGCTGTATTTGAATGAGAAGAGTTTTGTCTGCAGTGTTTGACAAGTGAGTCAATGCATGTAAGGTGTAGGCCTTCTGTTTACTTCTGTAATGATTTGATTTATCGCAGGTTATAATCAAATCAAAGTGTTTCTAGGATAATGTAGATTTAATAAAGCGTTCAGTAAACATGCATTCGTAAGCTAGGACACAAGCCTGCAGACATAAATATAAAGCCTGAATTTCCTCATAAAAGCCCTTGCATTTACAAACACATGCACTAAGGAACACACAAATGTACCCTGGCACCCCCCTCCCCTAAATCCCCAACACTCACACACCACACCACAGGCACCACACACACACTGGTTCTCATATGGAATATCGTGGGTGGCGCTGGACCGGTAGAGGGCTCTGTAAATAGCTCAGGAGCAACCCCTCCATTTGAGCGACCCAAATTTCCTTTTCTGAGGTCAGCTGCCTGGGCTGGAAGTGCTGTGCAGCAAGCCTTCAGTCGCCACGGGAGACCGCAACGGCCACGCTGACAGCACTTCACAGGGACCACGGCATGGCAGGGGTGACCAGATGGCCCTCCACACAGCACGTTGGCACACCGGGTCCTCACACACACACACCTCGTGCACATTCATGTATCCACTGATGCATTCATCAGGGCATTCATGCTCCTCTAAGTCAATATGTGTGTAGGTATGTGCATTGAAACACACTTGTATTATACTGTATGTTTACAAGGAGATAAATACAGATCAAACTACATGCACACAAACTGTACATTCTGTCACAGACAGTCAAAGAGAGAGACAGTGGGTGGGAGGATGTGTGTGGTGTATGTTTGTCTGTTTAGGTTGTGTCTGCGTGTGTAGGAGGAGATTAGTTTGCTTTTCTGTTTGACTGTAAGTATTTGTGACACTGGTTTGTATCGTATGTGTGCTTATTGGGAGAGTTAAACTCCTCGGATGAGGGATGGAAAAACATCGAAATGGAAGAGGTCCTTACCACCACCACTGCTACCACATATCAGGTCAATTTCACAGCTAGGCTTTAATCCTGAAGGTATTCTCTAAACTGGTTCAGTTGTAACTCAGCCATTTGCAGCTGTAGAACTGATTTCAGGGTTTGAATTACTGACACTTAAAGAACTGAATACGCTTCCAAGAGTTATAATATGTTTGTTTATATTTGGGCAGATCTGCAGGGCATAATTGGGAGGGGTTTCATCACTGAGCACTTTTAAGGGCACAAGTATTTTATGTTTTATATCAAAAGGATTCAGACTTTGTTGATGGTTTATAATGCTACTTAGAGGGGTGTACTCATGTTGGTTCTCAGTCATTACAGTGGTATTTAAGTTATAGTTTACATGGTAGACACTCTGGTAAATACTCTTATGTGCTTTGTTTATGAGAGTTAGTAACAAGTGGCAACCTCCAGTGAAGAAAAATGAAGCCAATGTAGAGTGCAAAAAAAATGCAGTTCCTTGGGTGTCCACTTGAGGCTGGCTGCAAAAGCTAAGGAATCCCTGTAAGATCCCTTTTTAAAATGCTCTTTTTTACAACAGAAATAAACATGTTTACAGCCTAGTTCAAATGCCTTTATAGCTCATATCTGTTTTCTGACTAACTTGATTATGTTGGGCTGAGTTTTGCATACATTTGCATTGTTATGGGCGTGGCTTAGTTGACTGTCAAGTGGGTGTGTTGTAGGGTAGCTGTTTGCCAGGAGGATTAAGGTCCTCCTCAGCTCTACCCATTTGCCTGCTTCTAGTTTGATTGGAAAGCAAGGTGAAGATTGCATTTCCAATTTGGTGACCACCCTCGTTGGGCTTCATATCCCCTCCTCAGAAACCAATGGGTGACCAAGACAGTCAGAAAAGTCTTTAACACAAAGACCGGTAACAGGCATTCAGCTATTCTGACTATGCTCAAAGGACACAAAATCCACCATCTAAATGCCATAAAACATTTTATCTCTCAGTTTTTAGTCTAAAAATATACAAATAGCTTCAAATTAACTTCCGAGAATTAAGCAGATGGAAGTAACTTGCACCACAAAGAAATGGCCTAGCTTGGCACATAACTTTACACAAACACATGTTGTGTTTTGTGGGGATTAAAAAAAGAATATATGATGTGTTAGTTATATGAGTTATTGAAATGCTGGTAGACAGGAGCCAGGGCTAGCCATTTTCCTGTTTCAAAGTTAACCATCTGCTGGCTGTGGCAACTTAGCATCAGAATAGAAAGTGAGCACTAAACCTTTAAAGATTGTTTTTGTTTAAAAATAAAACACAAAATGATCATATCCAGAGGTTTGATAATTGACTTATCTCTGTTGTAGATTTCAGCCAGGTAAATTCTAATCCTATTCAAATCAAATTAAACTGTGGTAGTTAAATTTGCATCCCCCAAAAAAAAATATAAACATGTACACTTTTTTCAAATTTACTGAATGGAACTGGATGTGCAGAATTAAAGAAATGCAGAGATAGCACTGCCAGCATTTATATTGAATGGTGTTTCCAGGTAGTTTGAAGCCAAACCCCATGCCTTAACGCAGCCAATAAACAGTTAAAGTGCCATTCTCAGAGGTTATTGCACCATACCAAGCCTACTCTCTCTGCCAGAAAACACAAAGCACTTACTAGAAACTGAAATTAACTGTGAGAAACAGTAAAACATGAGGCTTTGGGCAGCAAAGGTAGCAAAAAAAACATCAACTAGCCCATGATTCTCCTTCAAAGGCTTTCTGTTTGTAGTGGAGGGACTGAGTGTTGCTTTTCTCATCGGCCATTTTTACCCCGGACAATATTTTACAAGCCCTTCAGAGAGGACTTTTCGCTTCCTTTTCCTGTGGTCTGGCCCAGGCCAAGCTGTCGGGAGAGGAGAACAGCCAAACCCAAATGTAGATGCTCAACTTGGCAGACTTTCCATGGAGTGTCCTGACCAGACAAAAGCAGGGAGAGAAATTCAGCCATTTATTTATATTCCGCTGTGGTTTTGCGTGTTGCGTTCTAGACTTCCAGACCCCGGCTCGGATATTCTGTCTGAGGACGAAGACAGATGGATGGCTTTCCATTGACATACTTAAAGGAAGCTTCAGGATTAATGTCAGATCCATATGTGTTAATTGAGTGTGAGGTTTCTGGTCCTGCCTCATCCCTGCTTTTTTACACGAAATGCTGTAGGCAGATCTATCAGAACAGGTTAAGGTTGACGACAGATTATCCTTCTGTAAATACTTGACATTTTGCATGATGGTCTGTAATCGCAACGGCAGGAAAAGTATGAAATTTGAGCATTGTCAGAATTACTAGCTTCAACTTTTTTTTTCAATGGGGGATGACCTCACCACTGTCGGCCAAGGTATGGAACCAATTTAGAGGATCTCCCCTGAATTGCTTGTGTGTTCACATTTGTCAAAACACATCTACAACACATCTGGGCCCTCCTCCCTTTCAGATCTGTGTTCTATCGGGGAAACTGTGTGTATACAAGGGGGGTTAGAATTAGGGGTTAAAACAAAAAACTGAAAATTCTCCAAAAGAAACTTCTCTGACTCACACCAAGGTCCTGTTTCTATGTGGGAGAGCTCATAAATGAGTCAACCAAAGCTATTCCTATATAGGTTTAGAAGTTAGTAGGGGGGGTTGGGGGCTATATATGTTCACACACAAACACACACATACACACACAGTGGCTGTGGCTAAAGCTAAACCTCACTGGTCAGGAGCCGGTGCCAAGAGCGAGCCGAACAGTGGAACACTGGGAGTTTTGTGCCTGGTTTTGGAGCCTATGGCTTTCTCCCGACCTTGCTTCAAAATACACTGCGGCTTCGAGGAACAGCACTCTCAGCAGTAGGGAGGCCAGGCAGGATGGAAAATTTAGACGCAACAAGAAAGACCGAAGGGGGGAAAAAAAGAGAGGCAGGCGAAATTTATGTGCTCATTCACATTTGTGGCTGTGAGCTTATTCTTAATGCTTCTAACACACTTACTGTAAAGGGAAGAGTTCTCAGAGAAAATGTCAAATCTGAAAGTGAAAGAAAAAAGTGCAGAGTAACAGGAGTTTGTGACTCCCTCCAAACAACACTGGGATTACATGTTGCATTGTGATGACAAGACGTTATGTGATGACAACCAGATGTTTGGAAATGTCATGTTGTGTCAAATTGTCTGTATTTTTCACGTTTGACTACAAAATGTAAAAAGCTTCAAAGCAAAGCGTTATCATGCTTCTACGAATGTAATGCTTTTTTAATGGAATATGTTTTCATCACCAAAAGTGAACAGCTAAGTCCAGCTAAGTATTTTAGTAGAGAATACTCTACATCAAGACTTAGTAAGCTAAGCCATGTGTTAACTATTTAAGTAGAGATACTAAAAATATACAAATCAGCTTAGTCGCATCATGTCCTATCAACTCCAATGAATCTTTGTAGAAAATATTTTACTGAACAATCAGAACTTTAAATCAAAGATAGTCGGTAGCTTTTTCCTAAAAAATAAAATATGGACTTATACAAAAGTAATGCCGCCCAATCATCACTTATGGGCCTCCATACATGTGTGGTGGTGACCTTGCTGCAGAGACCTTGTCCTCTGTCTGTATCTTGATGTCTTGTTTTATTTGGTTGACACTGGACGTTTCTGGGCGAGAAGCTGGTGTGTCTCCCCCAGCCAATGACAGCGCGCAGGTGAGTTTAGGAGTGGATACAATTCCGTGATTGGACGCCATTCAAACTGGTAAATATGATGGACATGGAGGTAGTGGAAAAGAAGAGAACTGAAACTTCTTCAGTTTAGTCCTTACAAATTGCAGAATGACCGTGATCTAAAAACGCTGATGTGACATTCAAATAAGCAGTGAGTACAGTATGTTAATGTTCTTATCTCTAGTCCCTCCCTTAAACAACTTTTATACGCAAGGGGATGAGCCGGCCGGCCGTCCCGTCCATGTAAACACGATGTAGATACGGCTCAGACAACATCACAGCCAGCGGGACCTGCGTGTCACACTCATTGTAGACAGTCATGACTCAGAGAAATATTTACAGAGGATACTGGATTTCTGCTGTATTGATGTGTAAAATATTGCACATTCTTCCTTTAAGTTAATATATCGTCATCTACAACATCTACAGCTGTCAATGGAAACGTTGCCAATGTTGTGTGCAGCAGTTTGCTTGCAGTTCTAAATTAAATAACAAGAA
Organism: Tautogolabrus adspersus; assembly: GCA_020745685.1. NCBI lineage: Eukaryota > Metazoa > Chordata > Actinopteri > Labriformes > Labridae > Tautogolabrus > Tautogolabrus adspersus. The sequence goes on along the minus strand of CM036554.1, from coordinate 9,590,726 downwards.
ATTAAACTAAATTGGGTGCCTATGAGATCTTTTTTTGTTGCACTCATTTAGAAAAAACAAGTGATATTGTTCCATTTTTTATTGAACCGCATTGAAGTTTGAAATTCTGGTATCTTGACAACCCTAATGTCCAAATGTGATTAATTATTATACAGAAATTGTCTCTTTAAAAACATTTCTTTCAGCTCAGTCTTATTTATCCATATCCTTTTGTGTAAAATACTGATTTTAAACTCTTTCATGTACGTCTATGTAGAAAAATAAGCAGCTCACACGATCTTCCATTGAGAAAAGATTCACATAGTTCCCTCTTTGTTAAAGTGTTTGTCTTACTCACTTGTTACCGTGTAAGCCTGCTGATCCAGCAATTGTAAGCATGACACAGACTAGCTGCGCTGACATCTCACCTGACACCACAGGCATAATAACACCTTGTCTTGCTAATAGTGTGTGTTATTGGCATTGCACCCTGTAATCTCTTCCCTTTCTGACGCTGGTAATGACTTGAAATATCAATCGGGCCTGCAGTGATACAGTCCGTACAAACACACGCAGACACAAATAGTAGGTCATAGCGTGACACAAACACAAATGCACAGAAAACACACAGAGCGTAGGGTGAGCTCACCCGAGCTGGAAAAGGAAACTTACTCTTTTGTTTTTATCTTCAGGCTACGACTGATCGTGTGTTGTGTTTGTTGTTCTGACACTCAAAGATTGAGAATCAACCAACCCACCTGTAATGTAGGAGAACATAATGAGCAGCTTGTCCTTCTTTTTAGTACTAAATGTTCTATATTCTGTCTCCACTTTAAAAAAAACCACTTGAAAAAGTCCCTATCCATGTTTTTACAGAGTAACTTCATTATAAGTGCTTTGGAAGTTCACAGGTGAGAAAGCAGCCACATTAGAACAAGCAGGTATGGTTGAAGTACCATCAGAGGCTTGTATCAAAGTCGGTGGAAACTTTTTTATACCCCAGCTGAAGCTTCTCCTTTCCTTTCATCATTTTATTTGCTTGACTGTGAGAGTGTTTTCTCTGTTGCCAAACAAAGCCCAGACTACACACCATACATCCAACAGAGCATGTCTGAGAGGATGTTTAATGGTTTCTGTGTGGGCCCCGTCCTGTCTGCCTTGGTGCTAATCCCACGGCTCTGATACACAAATTAGTACACAAACGCAGCAATCATCCAGTGGGAAAAAAACGGAACACCTTAAAGATATTTCCAGGTACTTAATAAGGCTGTATGTATACTTATTTCAGTGTTTTGTATATGATAGAAGTGCAGATATACGTATCACGTACGGTTTTAAATATCATGCAATGGCTCCCAGTGTCTTTTCAATTTGATTTTGAAGCTATCCTACTTGTTTATAAGGTTCTTTATCATTTGGGACCTGCCTATACCAGGCCTGTAAGACGGCTGGGACTTAGTGGTGGAGTCCGGTTGTCCCTGAAGCAGAAGGTCGGGGGTTCGACCCACAGCTCCTGCAGTCATAAGTCGAAGTGTCCTTGGGCAAGACCCTGAACCCTGAATCGCTACCACTGCTACGCCACTGGCATGTGAATGTGTAGGCGGGATTACTTAATAGTGATGGACACTTTACATAGCAGCCTCTGCCATCAGAATGGAATAGAACTGTATTAATCCACAATGTGGAAAATTGTCTTTGACTTCTCAAGAACAAAAACAGAAGCATAATAACAAGACAACATTTAAGTACAGTGTGTGAATGTGGTGTGAATGGGTGAATGTGACCTCTAGTGTAAAAAGCAGCTTTGAGAAATCTAGAAGACTAGAAAAAAGCTTTAAAAGTTCAAGTCTAATTAGCATTTAAGAGACAATGATGCAGTGTACGTTAAAACTGTTCAATATTGTGATAACTATATGACGAGAGAAAAAGTGCGAATGCCTCCCTTTTTTTAAGTCTACCTCGTGTCTATCAAACAATGCCTGTTTGCAACATTTCCCTTCTGAAGCTACAATATATCCAAACAGCTTTTATTTCCACCACTTAATCAGGACCAACTCATCTGAGGGTGACTGATAAGAAGCTACAGCTTCATTTGACAGTTTTGCAAAAGAGACAGCTAAGACACGCTTAGACAGAGAGCAGGGTTGCGCGACAGCGGTGTGAGAATGGTCTTGTCGTATCATAAAATCGGACTACCGCCCCCTCACGCATGCAGAGAATGTACGTGGTGGTTAGCCATCGGCTGTAGTCTTCGCGGTGTGTTCTAGTGCATCTTTTTGGCCAAGACGTGAAGCGACAAGAGGCGATGCCACAGACGGCCTTCGTCGCCTCTAGTTCTTTGCCGTCTGCTTGGCGTGTCAGGGCCTTAAAGAGATTTAGGGACTGTGGCCATTTTTAAATGTCATTTAAGTTTGTATTTTTCTCACCAATGCTTTCAACATTTTTATTTGTATGTATTCTTAACTTTACATTTTGCGTGCATTCCTTTGTTCCCTCATCTCTCATATATTCTATTGTTCCAATATCTTCCTGTTTTAGCTTTTGAAACCTATTTTTCATTTCTTCAGTTTTTTATCAGAGAGCCATGGAGCTGCTCCCCCTGTATAAAAGGTGCTCTATAGATAAATGTTATCATTACATTCAGCCTGTGTCTTTTGGAAAAGTACTGCTGCTTTCCTTTCTCAGGTGAGAGGATGAGTTATTCCCGAGGAGCTGAAATCAAACATGTTTTGTCTGCTACTCACTCACAGTTTACACCTCAACACACCTCAGCAGACTTCAACACCGATGAGTTATGATGCACCGGCACGCCTGTGGGTGAGGGAGGGAGGCAGAAAGAAAGAGAGATAGAGTGAGAGAGAGAGAGAGAGAGAGAGAGAGAGAGAGAGAGAGAGAGAGAGAGAGAGAGAAAGAAAGAAGAGGGGAGTTAAAAAAAAAGAACAGAATAATAATTGAAGTTTGGGAAATTCTGGAAGAGTGGAAGGTGAGATGGGGATGAGGAAAAAGGGGGGTGGGTGGAGGAGCAGGGGGAGACACGAGGAGTGAGTGACAGAGTGAGTGAAGAGCTGAAAGAGGGAAGGAGAGGATGAAGGGAGGAAGAGGGGGAGGAGTAGAGAGGGGGGTTGTTTCCTGTCGCCATTCCTGCCTGCCCACATAGACAGAAAGAGAGAGAGAGAATATCTGAGCGGACTGCAGGCCACATGACATCCTCTCTCTGCTCTGGGTCCCTCGCTTCTCCTCCACGCCGAGTGATGTGCTCCCTCCCTCAACTCCCTCCCCTTCCCGTTCCCTCCCCCCTTTCCCTCCCTTCCCCTGCCCTTCAAAGCTTCGACATGTCATCTCCCACCACAAAAACAGAGGTGGGAAGACTCGCTGGCGCTACCGCTGCCTCAGGGTGTCTGGCACTAAAGCTGCCTGCAAATACAGCAGGGAGAAGGGGAGGAGGAGGGAGACAGAGAGAGAGACAGAAGGAGGAGGAAGAAGGAGACAGAAAACTCTGAAGAGAGACACAGAGAGAAGCAGGACTCGTAAAGCCCTGGCCATCAAAGTGTGTGTGTGCGTGCGTGCGTGTGTGTGTGTGTGTGTGTGTGTGTGTGTGTGTGTGTGTGTGTGTGTGTGTGTGTGTGTGTGTGTGTGTGTGGGGAGAGGAGCTGTTATTAAGGTGGAGATGAGTCCTGTCTGTTTTTTAAAGTGACACTGCTGCGACCGCACTGTCTGCCTCCTCTGTCTGTCTCTCACACAAGCTGACTGCACTTTATGAAGATGGACTGAGGGAGAATTTCTCAAACTCTCAGATTCAGAGGCCGGACTCATTTCTTGCTGTGTGGCCTCTCCCACCATTCAAACCACAAAAACACAATGATACCCATAAAGGCAGGGACAAATGGGATAAATTGTAGTTAGCTTAATGTAAACTATTATGTCAACCACAGGCCCATTATTAAACATATCTTCCTATAGTATTTTCTGTGACTCTAAATACACCATTCACAACTGTCCCTTGGTGAAGAAACGACTCCATGTGAAGTGTTTGCAGGCTCAGATACCACCAAAATTTTCAGATTGATTTAAGGAGCAATTATGCACTTGGCTTTTAAACCTCTGAGGCTTTTGGGAATGAATTGGTGATTGGCCGTGTGACAAAGTAAGCACGTCTGGTCTGACCAAACAAGGCCTCGCCATAGGCTGAGAGTGTCGGAGAAGCCACAAGAGCCCATGCAGCAAACAGGAACATTGCTATCCAAGGCCAAGAGTGGGGCCTCTGAGGACCAGTGGGTTCTGACCTAAGAACCAACAGATTCGCATTGTAATGAGGCTGGGAAAGGATACGAAGCCTTCAACGTATTGATGAACAAATTGACTGATAACCAGTTAGAGAGCCCTTGTTAAATTATTTAAAATCCAATGTATTGTTAGGAAAAAAACAAAAATTTTAGAACTAGCAATGTCATCGCTAATGCTATCCTTATTTTGCTTTAAAAAAAACTGTACCACTCTATAATAGTTTGGACTCTAACCACTAATGTTGTTGTTAAACTTTATTGTATATACTTAGAACTGTACTGTACAGTATTTTTTGACTACTCTCTGTTATACTATTTAACTGTTATTACAGTGTGTGACTAAAAACATCTGGCAATGTGACTTCTAATGGAAATTAGCATTTCAGCTAGCTCTCATCAACATCTGTCCAATGTGATGTACGTGTCCCTATAAAGAAAGCATACTGACAACACTACAAGGACAGTAGCATCACAAACGAGGATGTTTGCCAGGATTACATTTCAATATTGACGCTACTCTTTTGACTGTTAGTGAACAATAAAGCTACTGCTAACAGTTGGCTAACTTAGCGTGCCACAAAGACAAATAAAAGCAATTTATTAGGGTCGTAGTTTAACTTTGATATCAGAAAGTCAACCAAGGCAAAGGTTTGAAGTGAATTTCTTGTGACCAAAAGCACACCACAAGTAATTGCATAACTGCCAAGTGGTGGCAAAATAATAACAGAGCAAGCAACTAGCATAACCTGTAATGTAACTTTGAGTTGGTACCAATATGCAAATGTCAAAACCGGTAAAGGTCATGATGACACATTTTCCAACTATTCCCCAATGAAAGAATACATACTGACATTAATGTCAAAATAAAAACAGCTCTGAGGAAGTGGTTTTTAAAACTAAACAATAAACAACCCCCCCTCCCCCCCCCCCTCCCCAATGGGAGATAACACAGACCTTTACTGGGATTTTTGAATCACTTCCATAATAAATGAATCAGCTGATGCTAACCAAGGCCTCTCACAGCAGATAAGCCTGCCGCCCTCTGTGTTTGAGGAACGTCAAGTGAACCCCCCCCCCCCCCCAACACACACACACACACACACACACACCTGACATCACTTTCAAACAAGCGTGATAAGACATCCACACACCTGTCAGTGTCAAAGTTTGCATGCAGGGGAAGTCCTTTTGATCTAAAAGTGATGAAATCTATCTTCTTCAAGAGAACATGAGAAAGAAATACACGTTATGCTACTTTTTTGTCTCAGGACCACAGTCTTCTGACACTTAAAGAAAAAACACGACAGAATCACCACAGTACCAGCCCAAAGCCCCCCAGTCTGAGCATGCAAAGGCAGACAGCAGTATTTCGTACTCAGAGAGCTAAATGTACGCCTCTGTGGAGAAACCACAGTAAAGTGCCACAGGGCAGCAAACGAGAAAAACAACTCAAGGAACAAGACAGTTCGAAAGGCATTCAGGCCGACTACGACTTAGAAAACTCCTACGATAATTTATAGGTGCATGCTCACAACATTGCACCGCCTACCATTGTACAGATAGAGTCTTTATTATACATTGTCTCATCTATTGTCGTGTGTAATAGGGCTACTTTAACACGAAACAATTAGTCGTATCCTCCCTAAAGTGACGTGAGAATCAATAAATAATGATCTGTGCTCAGGCAGTGTGATGGATATGTGCTGATAAAACGTATATTTTTAACCAATGTGTCAGTTGTTCCCTGCCTCAATCTTTAAAGAAATTAGAAAATAAATGAGAGCCCTGTGATGCCAAATAAAGATGAAAATGTTCCAGTGTTTTTTTTATGGTTGTGTACACTGTGGTGCGAACAGATGTCATTACACAAAGTTTTCCTTGATCTGTGTAAAACTAACAATTTGTAGCAACAAGGTTGTCATCATTCAATAATTAAATTCAGTCAGAACATCAGCAAATATTCAGATTTATGTGTAGTGGTAAAAAAAATATATTGTTACTGGCACTTCAGTTATAAAACTTACAAACAAAACACAAATGTAGTCCATAAAAAAGTCAAAGAGAAAACATAATATGCGTCACATTGCCCCTAACAGAGGCTGAACATGCACATTCTTTCATTTTGGGGGGATAAACAAGAACAAGCTGCACAAATTCATTAAGAGGAGTTAAAAGTCAGCTGAAAGTATCTGCAGTGAGTTAGAGACAACTTCAAGGCTTGAAGCATTGACCCTGCAGGTTCCTGGGTGTCTGTATTTATCTGTTAGACAACACTGCCACCTGCTGGATAAAATTTATCATGTCACAAAACAAACCAAGAAATCCATGTGGAATAAATCAAGATAGCAAAGAATCCAATGTTTGACTAACTACTCCACTAAAAATGTGTTTTGCAAATTATTTTTACCCTCACCTTTGAGTTACTTGAATAAATCAGTGCTAGAAGAAATGTGTTTTCACATTCTGATGGTGGGAAATGTATACTAATGATTTCCAGAGAGGTTCAACATGTGAAATATGTTTGCATAGTTACTGCCTTTGAATTTTAGATGAAGTCACCGAACAAAAAAAGCCCTTTCAAAACAGTTTAACTAATGGCCTATTTTTGTAGACGAAACATACCGGACACAAATAACTATTACAATTCTGCATTGTATCTGTCTTTTAACATGTCTACAGGAGATCTAAACACCTTCATTACCACTTGTATTTAGCACAATGGCTACCCTTTTATGTCTTTCCTTCACTTGACAGACCAGTTTCATTTACGCCCACTTCGTTTCATGAATGAACTAATTTGTCAGCGTTAAGATGTACCAGATTGTGTGGAGATAGCAGGTCTGCCCCACTCCTTTAGACTGATGATATCCATCCTCTAGTCTAAACACGCCACAGAAGAGCATGTGTGGGGCTTTCACTCATCTGATAACACAGTATCTGTCTCAGATTTAACTATGAGGTGTTATAGACTGATTCTGTCAAGCAGCGCCTCCTTGTGGAATTCATCAGTGTTTACCTGTATTTCTTTCTCAGAAATAACAAACTATTTTGTATATTCTAAAGATAACTGATGTAACAGACTTATATGAAAAGCAGTGCACTATATATTAATATGTAAAATGAATAGCACGATGACGTTTTTCTGATTTCAAACAAGGAATTTGTTCATAATGACAGTTTATTGCCGTGAACAATTTCTATGCTAAAAGATGATGAGTGGCAATAATCAAGAATGTGTCAGAGAAATGTGACCAGATTTAAACTCCACGAAGATGTTGGCTCCAACATGAAGCAGATCATTGACAATCCTGAGGAACTATTGAATTCATCACAAGAAAGGATCTATTGAAACACCCGTAAAAACGTATATTCAACTAAGTCACAAGAGACAAATTGTTTTTAAAAATGGTTAAAAATATAAACAGCAGATGCTTAAAAATACAGATTTTACATCTCTATTATGGGTCGGTTTGATGGCATGTTCCACTTTTTAAAATGCCACAAATTTTCAATAAACATATCCCCATTTTTTTTTATTTAGACTTTCAACTAAAATATGGTTGATCTTTTCTTGGGTAAATCAGGCCCCGCGGAAGTACAGTACCTCTCCAGGAAATTGTGAATTGGTAAGTTATGGGGGCAGGTTTGTCTAACAAGCAAATAAGACTACGTAATAAATCCCACTCAGTTATCCCGGGGAGATGATTGAAATGGACGTGGCGTGACGTTCAACACAAGCACAGTAAATTCTGTACATAACTATTGAACACAACAAATCCATACGAACCATTCAACAAACACATCCACAACCAACTATTTCCCAATTTAGTCACCACAGAATGTATCTGGGGATTTACAAAATCCTTCAATTGTTAGCAACAGTGCATTTAGCACTGCTTGAGTTGAACACTTCTTGGCAAATCAGATTTATCAAACCTCACTGTCGAGGCAGCATGCAGCACCCCTTGCTAGCTAGCTAGCAGTGACCTGCTGCGTGTAGCTAATGTTGGTCCGAGGAGCGCAGCACATACCAGAAGTAGCTCGCCTTCAGCCTTCAGCCCACGGCGTCCTTTGCAGTTTTAACGCTCCAACGATAGTCCATTTCTTTGTCCTTTTCACAGTCCTAAGTATATCCTCCGTGTTTGCGTCACAAGTTCTCCTCAGCGATAAGCATCCTCATGTCTGGAATTGACCCTGGATGAACACATCATTCACTGGTCCTCGTTTCTTATCCATAACTAAAGTAAAATGGTCCTGGTCCATAGTCAGCTATGTTACACGAACTTACCGGTATGCACCAAAGAGACACAACACTCTTATGTTTATGTGAATGTTGTCCAACACATCAGTGTGTCTCAGACAAACGCTACTAAATGACCCAACCACCCAAAGCGAATGTCAACAAAGTTCAACGTCATCACTACTTACGTCATTTGAGCGTAATTACGTACATTCAAAATATTATTATGTTCTGTCTTGTGGGCTATTAATAGGTAATTAACAAATGTGTTTATCTTTATGTTTGAATTAAAATTAGCAACTACTTTTCCATAAAAAATTTTATCTTAAAATTACATCGTTTTTAGCACTTGATAACCCGGATGGGTTGCTCTCATGAATACAATTCTACAATTCTACAATTCACTTAGCAGACGCTTTTATCCAAAGCGAAGTACATCAGAGAGTAAGAACAACACAAGCAAGGATCAAGGAAAAATAAAGGAACAATGTCAGTAAGGACGAACGATCAGCTTTGAGTCCGATTGGACACACAGGTGCTGAAAGGCATTGCCCAGAGGCAAGGCACAACATTAACTGCCGTTCTGAGACTCTAATCAGTATATAAACCATCTTATACGTTGTCGTTTTCAAACAAAAACAAAAAAACCATCATCATTCCCATCATTACATCAATACTATCGAGATCATCATCATTAAGTTAAGTTAGTAGGTATTCCTGAAAGAGCTGGGTCTTTAGCTTTTTCTTAAAGGTACAGAGGGACTCTGCAGATCGAATGGAGTTTGGAAGTTCATTCCACCACCGGGGGGCGACAGAGGAGAAGAGTCTAGTCCTCATCTTTGGACCCTGTTGTGAAGGTTGGATCAAACGCCTTTCATTGGCAGAGTGTAGTGGACGGGAGGGAGTGTAGACCTGAAATAGAGAGTTAAAGTAAGGAGGAGCCATTTTTGTTGCTGTTTTGTAGGCGAGCAGCAGAGTTTTAAATTTAATGCGAGCAGTGACTGGGAGCCAGTGTAAGGAGATGAACAGCGGAGTGACATGAGCTCTTTTTGGAAGGTTGAAGACCAGTCGTGCTGCTGCGTTCTGTATCATCTGCAGAGGTTTGGTTGTGCATGTAGGAAGACCTGCCAGTAGAGAGTTGCAATAATCTATGCGTGATAGCACAAGAGCCTGTACCACAAGTTGTGTAGCATGTTCTGACAGGTAAGGTCTGATCTTCCTGATGTTGTACAGGGCAAAACGACATGATCGGGCAATCGAGGCTACTTGAACCTTGAAGGTTAGCTGGTCATCAATCATGACACCCAGGTTCCGGGCAGACTTTGTGGGCATGAGTTTGGTTGTTCCAAGTTCGATATTGATCTGTGGTTGCATAGAGGGACTGGCTGGGATGACAAGGAGCTCAGTTTTTGAAAGATTGAGTTGAAGGTGCCGTTCATTCATCCATTTAGAGATATCGGTGAGGCATGACGAGACTCTAGCTGAGACTGTGACATCGCCTGGTGGAAATGACAAGAAGAGCTGGGTATCATCAGCATAGCAGTGGTATGAAAAGCCATGAGAGCGGATTATCGAACCAAGTGAGCTTGTGTATATGGAGAAGAGGAGGGGACCAAGCACTGACCCTTGAGGTACCCCTGTGGATAAGCTGTGCGCTTTGGACACTTCTCCCTTCCACAACACTCTAAAGGATCGCCCAGAGAGGTAGGACTCGAACCAGCAAAGGGCTGATCCTGAGATGCCAAGCTCAGAGAGCGTGGAAAGGAGGATTTGATGGTTGACTGTGTCAAAGGCAGCAGACAGATCTAGGAGTAATAGAACTGATGATTGACCTGCCGCCCTGGCCGCCTTTAGTGATTCTGTTACTGAGAGTAGTGCAGTTTCAGTAGAGTGGCCCCGCTTAAAGCCTGACTGATTTGGATCAAACAGATTGTTTCTAGACAGAAACTCCGACACTTGCTTGAAGACTGTGCGCTCAAGTACTTTTGACAGAAAGGGCAGAAGAGAAACCGGTCTGTAGTTTTCAACCTGGGCTGGGTTCAGTGTGGGTTTTTTGAGCAGAGGGGTGACCCGAGCTTGCTTGAATGCTGTGGGGAACACACCCGTTGACATAGAAGAGTTGATGATATGCTGAAGTGCATCATTAAGCGGAGAGGAGATGGTCTGCAAGAGGCTTGATGGTATAGGGTCCAAAGGACAGGTAGTCGGCCGAGAGTCTAGCACAAGCTTAGAGACTTCTTCCTCAGTCAGAGAGGAGAATGAGTCGAATGAGGCACTTTTGGTCGGTGCTTTTGGGCTGAGTTGGTCAGGCTCAGAAAACTGGTTACTGATTGCAACCTTTTCAATAAAGTACGAGGCAAACATGTCGGGTGTCAACAGATCGGAGGGTGGAGGAGGAGGAGGTTGAAGCAGTGAGTTAAAAGCAGAATAGTGGGGGGTCGCAAGCCCCTCCCTCTCCCGCCTCTCCCATAAGTGTAGGCCAGTGCCCTCTAAAAAGATCTCTTTCATAAGGCTCTGCTGTAGGCTACCGTAATTCCCATATCTAGATAGCCTCTTAATTTTTCAAATACAAATTCCCTTCTGATGATGATCATTGCATCACTGTTTTATCACTTGAAACCTCCATTGAAGGAAACTTTAGCATTAAAGTGTTACACTTTCAAGAACTCACAAGGGACAGATGGAATATAATATAATACAGTATATTATATATAGTACAGTATATAAATGACTGAGGTACTTGAAATATTTAAGTATGGGACTAGTTTCAGTCATTCTGGACTGGATCATAAGTCATTTTGGACTGGATCATAAGTCCACTTTAACTCCCAAAAACAACACATTATTATAACACATGTCTATGGAAAGTCACTGGTTTCTAAAGCAAAGTAGATCTCCTGACTAACCCTACACCAAAGATCCATGCAAAACAAGTTGGCAGATTTCTCTGCAAAACAAGTTGGCAGATTTCTCTGACAATCACATATTCCATGATACAACTGTAAGGAGTCGACCCTCATGAATCAATGTAACATATTTCCTGTACAATCAGAACTCTCTGAAGACGACATAGTCCCCTATGCCCATTATCACATTTGTATTACACCACTTGAATTATTCAAGAGTTAAAATCTTATTCAAACACTAGAAGAGTCACATATTTTATGGTGAATGTGATCAGCCGGGAACATCTGACTCAACATCAGACTGAAAATCCTGAACCAGCATTCAGAACCTTTTTCCTGCGTCACATGATGGAAATGCGGCGTCCTGTCATTACATCAGCTCTTTGTGACTGAATCATTTCACATGCAAATGTTTTCCTTCTGATTCCTTTTGATTCAGCTCTCTACACTAGACATGGGTCAGCCTGCCCGCACATGATGGTTGTTCAGGTCTAATTGCCTTTCAGGCCTAATTGTCCCGGGCCCTTTCTTGCTTTTAGAAGCACCTGTGTGTGGATCAAAGCATCTGATGTGTTTGTCAGCTTTATTTCGAGTGGGTGTCCTTACAGCACACAGATTGTCAAGTAATTGCCTCTCCAGAAATTTCTAAAGCTGCATTATTGGAATAAGGGCTCAGCTCATTTATTAAAACAGAGCTAAGTTAGTAAAGATCATAAAAAATGTTAAATAACTGGCTTATTATCTCAGGAGATGAAAAATACATAATGCTACTAACAAATGTTGATCAGAAAGCTCCTTAAAATGAAAAATAAAATCTTTTTCTGCTTATTTTTTGGACTGTATGTGAAACAAATTTCATTCAAATTTCATAAAAAAGTCAAAAACCTTTTTGTAAAAGTTCAGGAATAATCTTTTTTCATCATCTATTTTATTTTGTATTTATTCATTTATTAACAGGGGCACTTGCAGTGAACATTGCTTCATATATTAAATACAAAGTATACGTGATGCATGCAAGTTTCTAGCTGTGGCTAATCTGCAACCCCGGTCCCTGGCTAGGTTTTTAGGATTAAAACAGACATCTGCTTGGCTTCTGATCTTATGTAACTTATTTTATCATTGATACCTGCACCTGTATCGTCCTGTTTTATAAACCCAGAACAAGCAGTGATCCAACAGAGTCAACTGGCCGACTAATAAAGCTCTACCTTCAAAGCAGATGGTTATATTTGCAGAGCATCGCTCAAAGACTCCTGCCTACGTCCCCTCGCTGATATCAAAGAAGCATGTGCACATCACAAGGTCACAAATGAGTAACTGGGGAATATTTTTAGACCGATAGCGATCCAGATGTCTAATAAAAATGGACATGAAAGGTAACCATACAAAGTGTAAACATTTCAGCTGAAATAATATTGAACATGAAGGCTTTCTTCTGCTAGTAAATCTTTGGTTGGCAAAGTGGTTCCATGAAAAGACATTCAGTTTTGTCATTTGAAAACATCTTTGATTTGTAAGATTTGTGTTATTACTTGAAATTCTTTATTTTAATTCGAAAATGTAGCCCTTATAGTATGATAAGCAATTATGAGAGTTTGCAAATACATTGGAAGCATGTGCATATCCATGTTTAAAGGGGAGGGGTCTGTAAGCATGGGGTTTAGAGGTATAAATGCAACCTAAAAACAGATGAGGCAGGCAGAAGGACACTTTCACATTAACCCAAGGCAATTGTTCTAAATGTATTAGTTGTTTTTCCCCCTCAACTCTTTTGATTGAAGAAACAGAGGAGGAGCACATCCAGGCTGTAAAGAGATGGATAAATGGAAGATCCAGCTTGTTTTTGTGACCTTTTGTGCTTTGGTTCAAATCTATCAGGGTTCTTCTGTGGACGAGGAGAGAGGCTTATCTGAAGACTGGCAGGTAGGCATCGGTGTTATTGATCTATTTATTAGCAATATGAGGGATGCAACTGTGAACAGATGTTTTATTGTACTGCAGACACTTTCTTTAATTCCTGCAACAAGAAAAAAAATAAAGGGACTAGGTACAGTGAGGTTTTATAACAAAGAAGGGCACATTTATGAAGAAAATACATTTTTATTATCCTTGTTTTCCTGACATTACTACAAATCGTTTTATGTTTTTTGTGTCAGGATGAGTCAGTGGAGGCAGGTCTGACCCTCCCGTTGACCAGACTGATGAAAAGAGCTAAAACCCTTCGCTTCTACGGATTGATGGGGAAACGCTCAGGAGGTTAAAAAACACACACATAATGAAATGTAATCTTTAAAGAGCTCTTTATACAGCAGTGTATATGTTTTTAGTAACGTTGGTTTCTCTTTGGCCCTCACAGGTGCAAAGAAACCTTTTCAAGAGAAAAGACGTAAGTAGCTTGATGTTGTTTGAAACTAAAGAAAAATGTGACAGCACTTTTCAGCCCAGATATCAGGTGTTTTCAGACCAAACAGTTCTGGGGACTTTTTGAAGAGGAACTATTCACTAATGAGTTCCCTGAGAACTACACACCATGGGGACGTTTTTTTCTGTCTGCATTCGCTACGCCATGGTTCCTAAGCAGGAGCTAAAAAGGTTCCCCCAAAACGGGGTTCTAGGAACTAAAATAGTTCGTAGTATCGGAAGGGATAAAAAAGGGGGAGAGTTCCAACAGTTCATAGAACTATGAAAAAGTTCCTGCGGTCTGAAAACGCCTATTATCAGTGTCTCTAAATGAATTGTTTCCTTTTAATCACACTACATTGTTGATTTAAAATATTCCTCACATTTGTAGGAAATAAAGGAGAAATGTTTGTGGGCCTGATGGGAAGAAGCATTCTGGGAGACAGTAAGCACAAAAAGCAACTCATTCAAAATTAAAGGCAGCTTTATTGATATTAAAAATATCAAATTGCTAATACACATTTAACATCCATGATTTATAGTACAAATAATAAACAGTCGAATGTTGAATTCAAATGTTTCCTGTTGATCAGATTCTTTAACCAGAGTAAGTCCGTCTGCAACAACCGCTGCGCCCGATGTTTTGGAGAAACCACACAAGCAAGGTATGATTGAGTCAGTATAAAAACCTGAGGTTGTTTTTATTTCCATGTGCATTTCTTACAGTGGTATCGTATTCATATTTCCTTTTTTTCCCCCTTGGAAAAGTAAAAATATCTGACTACTGCACCGTTATTTGGCAGGTTCTTCAGAGGAATGGTTCCAAATACTTTACTGAAGGAGCTGGAGAAAAGAAGTACACACTGTTATCTATACAATTTTACATCAACCAAAGACATCACTGTACATCATTTCCCAGAATACACTCTGCTTACAGTTTCATTTCATGCCGACAGTTACCGTATTTATAAAAAAAAAAAACAGCCATCAAATGCTGCAAAATGTATGTTTGTTTTTTTTTTGCATGAAAGAGAAAAACATTCATGTTATCCACCACATTGGACCTTTCAACATTCAAAGCTTAAAGTAGACATAGTAATTCATCTGATTTGTAATGTGGTGTTTGAAATATAAACAAAAGTAAAATAAAAAAGTTCAGACAAAAAACAGATGGGATGAACATGATAGAAAGACAGAGCACTGGTCTTTATTGACAGTTTTGTGGGTCTAGGCTACTTGTGGCTGGTGAGGCTGGAGGTGAGTTCATTCAGTAGCCTGAGGTTCTTAGTGCTTATGTCCCTTTGGGAGGGGTCCACTTCAGTGAGCTCGGGTCGATGGTTTTGTTGCTATTGCCTCGCTTGATCTCCTTTGCCTTCCACTCGTCTATCAGATCCTAGCAGGAAGAGAAAGCAGGTGTTTGCTCAACAGGAAAAAGCACTGGAGTATATAAACACATGCTTATAGTTCATTTTAAAGGTCCAATAGTAGTAACAGGAAGTAGGTACATTTTGCCTGAAGGAAAACATCTCAAGTGATATTTAACTCTTTATTTAGCTATAAATCCTTCAGAATAATCTTGACTCATGAACTTAATGCTTTACTTAAGGCTCCAATAAGGAACATTAGGTTTGTGTAGAGTTTGGCGCCCCCTATGGACAACGCAGAGCATTTTATCCCTTTGCTTATTTTTTCGTGTACATTTTAGGTATGGTTTTCTGACAAAAATATCTCATCCTGCTGTCTTATAACAGTCAAATATATCTCTCACTGTGAACCTTTGCTGTGGATTTTTGTTATTTGTTTTAGAAAAGCCTGTTTCTTCAACGTGGTTTAAACAATCTGGCCTGACAGCTATAGCAGTGGTTAAAGGGTAATATAAATAATTATCTAGAAATAGTCAAACTTGTCAGTGATGGTATTGTTTGCTTTGAAAGGTCTAAAAGAGGCATCATTCATCATTTCAGTCTGTTTCATAACCAGCTAAAAACTTCTCACAGGAGCTATAAATTATTAAGAGAGATGAAACATTTCAACAGCAACGTCACCGGCAAATCCTACCTGTCGTTTTAACACCAAGTGCTTCCCCTTCCAATACTTCAGCATCTGTAGAGACTGCAGGGTGCTCACAATGTCCACCGGATTAACAGCAGTCTCCTGACTGATCTCTGTGCATCACATATCAACAACAAATATGTCAGCTACATATGCATGTGTGTGTCTTTCAGTCATCGATCTTTTCATGTGTTAATAAATTTCTTCCCATCAACATGTGCCGTTTGACTTCTGTTACCTTTGATGGAGATCTCTTTGCCTTGGAAATTGTACATGTATCTGAGTAACACTTCCTTCCAGTAGCTACGGTAGCTGATGAGGCCCAGGTCAGACAGAGGCCTCTCAGGTGAGCCGACCTTCTCTTCCACTTTGGACAGCAGGTAGCCTGAACAAGCAGGGAGTACGAAGAGAACGCTCTTTTTACGGTGCAAACAAACCATAAAGATAATTCAATCACAGTGATTTCCTCTGGGGGTGTTAAGCAAACCAGAAGTGGACACTTATCCAAACATTTGTTTTACTCCGTTAGTTTTCCATTTGTTATCTTAAGATTTCGACTTCTTGATCTCGTTAGCACGACAAAGCTGATTGTCCTGTGATAACAGGGACACTTTCTGGTGATCTAGAAACCAAAGCAATAGGCTGGTCACTGTGATGGGCAATATCATGACATGCCATGCTTCCATTGCAACTCTAGGGATATGAGATCAAAAGGTTGAGATCTCAAGAGAACAACTGGAAATGACTTTGTATCGCAGGAAAACGGAGAAAATAAAATGTATCGATGCATGTCTGCTTAGAGCCTCCATCAATTTTTGACCATTGGATCAGGTAGTATTTCAGGTATTGGTCAACACTTATTTTAGTTATTTTTGGCTCTGTAATAAACATAAAAAAGACACAGTAATTGGTAATATGAATATGGATACATACTGAAGTCAATGAGCATCTTTCCAAAGCCCTGCCTCATGTACTGCGGCATTGTCAGGATACAGGAAACATTGTAGTTCAGGAAAGAATTCTTCTCCTTTGTGAATAAAAAAAGGAAAAACCATTCAAGTTACTACAACAAAAAAAAATACATTTTTCTACAACCGATGCATTTCTTATAAACTGTATGTGCAGGCCATCTTTGTTTCCTTCATTTACCTTGGAGAAGTATCCCACTAAATGGCAGCCCGTGTTGTCGGCCTCAGTCATGACATAGAACAGAAAAGGCTCCACATCATAATAGAGCGTTTTGTGGTCCAAGAAGAGCTTGGCGAGTAAACACAGGTTCTGGCAGTAGATCTGTGGATTGAATAACAGCCACTCCCTTCATTATGGTTTGCTCATAAAATAAGACGTGACTGAGATGTTTGCGTCACTGGCCTGGATGTAACCAGTCAACCAATATTGACAAAACTTTAAGTAAAGAAACCAGTGTGAGTCTGCCTACCTTATTCTTTTTCCCGTCAACTTCAAACACAGATATCGCTCCTTTTCTGTACACCTCGTCTCCTGGAGGATGCTTCCACACACACTTAGCCTGAGAGGACATTTAACACAACACATATAAGCGGCTGAGCAGTATTTAGCATAATATTAATGGTGTATCACAGACTCTCTCTCTCACCATGTGTCTCCTGAGAATTGTTTGGCTCTTCATGTACTTCAGGCAGAACTCGCAGACGTAGAGGCGACCCAGGCGTGCGTACTCCTCGGGATATGGCGAGTGGTACCAGGTGTCCAGCTCGTAGCGGCCAAACAGGATGGTCTTGATCATGTTGCTGCCCTCAGTGATCTGACCCTGGATACGCAGCTTCTCCTGCAGGAAGGACATAGAGGGTGTTACACCTTGTCTTAGTATATGTTATTAGAGCTGGGCAATATGGCCTAAAAATAAAATCCCAGATTTTTACACCACACCCGATTTACGATTTTAATGGATTTTTTCTCAAACAACCTACAAAACACAGAACAAGAAATTAATCAAATCCGATTGGTTTTCATTTCAACAATACTTTACCAAACCTTTTTTTTTTATATAAAATGTACCTCTTGTAAACAAAATTAAATATTTTATTTGCATGGCATGCTCAATAGGCTATGTAATAATCAAACATTAGGTGCTTGTAAATAATGTCTTTCAAAGTGTTTTTACAAGTTTTTAGCAAAGAACACAAACCTGCCCACTGCCTGCCCCCCACACACTCACAAAATTGCACGATTGTCCCCCCTCCCCATTCCCCCGCTGGCCTGCACTCACACTGCATCAGGACTAACCGGGCCTGAGCACGGTAACCTCTCGTACATAACGTACAACACATGCATGGCTTTATGTTATTATGAAGCGTGCTCAGTTTACAAACAGGCGGACTCAAGAGAAAAAAGGGACGCGCTGTCGGGTCCACGTCTGCACATCGGAGAACACCGAGAGCATGACAGCTTCTTTACTGACTTAATTGCTCATTGTAGTCAGATACAGACATAAAACTCCGGGGTTTCTCCTGCATGAAGCGGGTGTTTTAGGACTGTCGCGGTCTTGTGCTCGCTGGGCCACACACTTCTCCCACTCGGCTGCATGTCTCTGTTTGTGCTGCTGCCTTTCGACAGACTTTACATCGGACAGTGGTTTGCTCGAGGTCGGACGCTGCAAAACCGAACTACTTCCAGACGACTGAGGAGACTGGGCCTTTTTTGGAAACAAACTTCTCACTTTTATTAGCGCATGCTGCGATGTTGATGTTTTCACTCACTGTCTCTATGGTCTTGAGAGACAACTTTCCGGGGGAGGGGGCGTTACTGACTACGGGAGCCAAGAGAA
The DNA here is from genome assembly GCA_020745685.1 of Tautogolabrus adspersus. Taxonomy (NCBI): domain Eukaryota; kingdom Metazoa; phylum Chordata; class Actinopteri; order Labriformes; family Labridae; genus Tautogolabrus; species Tautogolabrus adspersus. The sequence continues at coordinate 9,572,060 of CM036554.1, read as the reverse complement.
GCAGTGGAGGTTGTTTACCGTAATTATCCATTTTTAAAGTGAAAATCGATTTTCTTTTTTTTTTTAAATCGTCCAAAACCATAAATTAGAATTAATCTAAAAAATGTATCGCCCAGCACTATATGTTATATGTGCTTTTTTATAACCAGTTATTTCAGCATATATGTATGACACATGAAAGAGCCCATTACCAGATCTTCAGATGCTCGGGCTTGGGCTTTTCTGAAGAGCTCCAGATCGTAATCACTGGTGATGTTCTCCAGCAGAGGCTCTCTGGTGTTGCCGTGCGTCTGCCGATGCTCCTGTGGACCAGACAGAATATATAACAACAGAGTCCCTTAAATTATATGGAATGCACAGCTGCAAGTGAGCAACTTCATGTTGGAGTGCCAGTGATGTACCATGTGTTTTTCCTTCTGCTCCTTCTGAAGGCCAGAGTTTCTTCCTTTCCTCATCTCAGCCACCTGCTCTTTGTATCTGCTCTGTTTCGATGTTGGGGTCTAAAAATCAGAAAGAAACACACCGACTCTAAAGTTAATATCACAGCTTCACAATAACAACTGTAACTTTAATTTGATTCATATTGTCAGCACATTAGAAAAGCTGTTTGGTAAATGGTAAATGGACTTGAGCTTATATAGCGCTTTTCTAGTCTTCTGACTACTCAAAGCGCTTTTACACCGCATGTCACACCTACCCATTCACACCCATTCACACACTGATGGCAGTGGTTGCTATGTAGTAAGACCATCAGATGTAACTTATCCCATTCATACGCCGCCGACAAAGCAGCGGGAGCACTTCAGGGTTAAGTGTCTTGCCCAAGGACACATCGGACATGTTGCTGCAGGAGCTGGGGATCGAGCCCCCAACCTTCCGGTTGAGAGACCACGACTCTACCACTGAGCCACAGCCGCCTAACTGCGCAGAATTAATAAAGTCTAACATAACAGTAACATGTTCCTAGTTAGAGCTTGTACATGTAATGCCAATAATCCCACTAATAGACTACCTGATGCCGGGTTGCATGGCGTGAATTGCTTTCTTCTTGAGGCTTCACTTCCTCCTCTTGTTTCTCACGGCTGACGGCTTTCACCTAAAATAGAGAGGAATGGGAAAAGAAAAAGGACAACATTTGAACAATCCCAAGCTTAACACGGTTAAATAGAAAAATACAGTTCTGTACTGATCATGTTTTTAAAATACTTATTAATAAAGCTGAATAATGTAGCTCTATGTATTCACTGAAAAAGATGTTTAGAAAAATATATGTTAATAATATGATAAAAATACAACAACAATAATAATAATGTACGAAAAAGGGGAAAAACTTTAAAAAATCACCTAAAAGCTAAAAAAATCCAAACAACTCATACGATCCTTCTCGGAGCTAATGACGCCGGACAGGGAAATAACATTTCAGCAGACCAACAACTTAAACATCAAAAGATTTCTGTTTAAGATCCTGACCTTGCATTCATCAGCAGACAGATTGTGGTAAAGTGGACAACCTGATACAGCAAAATGACGTTCATGTTTTCCTGTGAGGTGACCTGGAAAAGAAAAGGAGATCGTGACATTATGATGGAGAACAAGTCAATGAATTAAAATCCATGCTAGAATTTAAATAAATGATCAGTGATGAACTCAATTATCTATTGCATTACATTTTTAAGGGTATTTTACCAAGTGAATTGCATCCCGGTGTAGGGCATTTCATGTTGAAGTTGTATGTCTCGTGACACCGGCGACGTTTTGGGCGATGGGAGAGGTCCTTATCAGAATCTCTGTTTGCTTGATCTTTAGCCTGACTCTCATCGTGGGAGGCATTGGGGCTGGAGATGTCCAGTTCAGATTCAGAGGAGGGGGCGTTTCCTGTTGGCGTCAATGGTGGAGATTCATCATGATCCGTAGCTCGCTTCAAGTCCGGGGTATCTAAGGCATCAGAAGGGAAATCATCACTATGACACCTGAGATTAAGTTAAACCTTTATATTTTGAATACAGGATACGCAGACCCACCCTGAGAGCTTTGGCTAAGGCGAGTAGAGGCTCTGGTGAGGCGCTGTCTCTTGGGCATGTTTCCATCACTTTCTGAACTGTTTGTCTGCTCTCTTTCAGCGGAGGAGTCTGAATCTTCAGTTCCATCTGAACCACTACCACCCATATGTCTCTATCATGGGACAAAGAAAATAAAATACACGATGGGCTTCCAGAAAAAAAAGTATCAGTGTCGTAAACTAGCAATAATATGGGTCTGCCTCACAAAGCACAATCAAACAAGTTAGCATGCTAATTATTGATGTTTTTTTACTTAGCATCCACATTTCTGAGTTAACAGAATGTCTGTGAGAAAAGACCTGTTATGTGTTTGGCTGTATGTAACCCCTGTAATCATGCCTTGAGAGAAAGGCCAAATACCGCTGATAGCTTCTGTTAGCTTGGTTGGTGGTAACGTAGGGTTTCACAGTTGTGATTAACGTATGCGGCTAACGGTTAAACTAAAGTACAGTTGGCCTATGGTACTTCTTCATAAAGCACATTTACAGTACGGTGATTGATTTACATGGCTGTGGCTGCACGGCTAAGTAGCTACCTCCGGTTACACTTCAGCTGCCTATTATTGTTGTTAGCTTAGCCTCTAAAGTTAGCTAAGCTGACCCCGCTTTCACATACGGCTAATAGACCGTAGCACCAAACCACATTGATAAATCTCACAGTTTAAGATATAGTGACAGCTGGTGTCCTTCTAACCTGTATAGTTCACATATTATTGACCCAAAGTCGGTTATTGTGGTCTTATGGTATACTCGGCATACATATAACCCACAAAATGCATTTCAATTTAAATAATGCCAGGGTCAAACCTTTTGATTTGGTTTAGCTGCTCGTTACCACCTACAAAGTTTTATTTAGCTTTAGGCATTCTCACTATAAGTGAAAATGTTGACAGGAGCATATTGTTCAAATTAAAGACTTGAAAACTTAAGAAATTATAAATGATGAAAGGCAGATCCCAACGTATGCACAAGTTATGTCATGTTTTTACATGCTAAGTTGTCGGGTTGTTAAATGTAATATGGTAGACCCCATTCGGAGTGCTAACTAAGCTAACGTTACCCTCTTGTGCGACCTACATTTGTTCTTACCTGTCGTCTACGAGGCATGTTCACTTAGATTAGAGGTAGTTCCTATGAATGTGTTTTCGCCAATCAAAAAAATCCCCAAAACTTTTGCAAAAAAAAAAGAAAAAAAGACTATTTATTGATTATTTTCAGGCAGAAGTTTATATGTACACAGCGTTGCCTGGTTCTGGTACACATTCCCCGCACAGACAGAGCGGGGAATTGCATTTCCGGTGGAAAATCTGTGGACCGTGAGCCGCCAGACCAGGAGGGGGCGACTGCGTGCTGAACTGTACAACCGTGGAAGTGGGCAGTTCTTTAGTCCCCCGTTTAATGAAAGGTCCAGATAGCTTTCCCTGTAACTTTTACCTATCACATTATTAACATCTTGCTGCATCTGTGGCTTACATGTTTAGGCCTAAGCTTTATTAGAATCTTAGTTACGTTGCTAAATTATCGAAGTAGCCTGCATCACAAAAGAAAGAACCAATAACGCCCTTTCTTTAAAGATACTTCAGACCCTAGAGTCTAGGGCCTAGACTGTAAATAATAAGAACACCAATGTTAAATTTAGGAAGATAGTGAGATATGGCCAAGAGCTCTGGAAATGTTGTTTTGAGATTTAAAGGCTCTATTATGCGAATGGTTTCATATTTTTACATTATAAAGCCTATGGAAGTCAAGTAGCCTACAGGCTGTCCTGCCCTTTTCTCATTTATCTCTAATTTTATCTACCAACTAGATGGAAAAATAATGAAACATTTTTCAAACTTTTGGGAGTGCCTAATTTTCTCCCCACTTTGCCTAACTCACTCTCCTTAGACAAAAAGGAACAATACAACATTTTAAAATTAACAGAAATAATCTGACTAGAATTCCTGTGATGTGTTCACTGACTTCCCTTGTTCCAAATGCTTTACTGCTTTGCAGATGTCCCATTTGTTGACATCTCTATTTTGTGTCTCCCTGCCCCCACATTCACCTCTCAGCACCCAGTCGAGAGGGGTTTGGGGAGCTAAAGTATTGGAGGACCTAGTAAATGCATCTGTTTTCTGGAGAGTTCCTGACAGACTATAAACAGCAGGGGAGGGGGTTGTGGCAGGCAAGGCTCCTAGCAGCTGATACCAACTACTCTATATATAGACTTCAGGGCCTGGACACTGCTTTAGAGCACGCACCACGATCGAGCAAGACACATGGTTTTACTTTGTGCTTGTCAAAGGAACAAGAAAGCAGTTTCTGTTTCAGTTTTGTAAAAGAATAAGAAATGAACAAGCCAAAAATTGTCAGACCAGAGGAAAGGTAAGTGACCAACATCTTATTTACAGAAAAACTTATGAAGAGGTGTATCTTAAAAAGAACACACACAAACAAGGCAAATGATCATATCACTGGATTTATACTCTTTCTGTGTTTAACAGCCAGCCAGCACGTGCACTTTGGTTTGACAGAAAAAAATATGTGACTATCAACTTCAAGGTTCAGAGACCTAAAGATGTGCAGGTGGATATCCAGCCTGACAAAATGATTTTATGGTGAGTTTAAGACATTGTTTATTTCTATTTAAGGTTAATCTCCGAATTGCCTTCTTTCTTCTGTATTTAAAGAAATGTAATCTCTTGAATATACCATAAAACTTTGTAAATTGTGATTGTTTTTGTCGTTTCATTGATGACCCTCTCCTCTCTCACAACAGCTGCAAAAATGACACAGATGATGTTTTCTACAATGAGCTACACTTCTTCGAGAAAGTTCAAATCAATGTAGGCCTAAGTATCCCATTTGTCAGGCATTTTAAAACCTGTGGATTATTTTATATGTTGTATGCTGACAGTACAGTTACTGTGATACTAAATTTAAAATGTGTTTAAATCCTTTCAACGCTCTAAAAGGACTCCAGAGAGAGGGTCTATGATCGCACCGTCAATGTGTTGCTGAGGAAGGTGAAGCCAGATTTTGCATGGCCTCGTCTTCAGAAGGATGAAGCTCGGGTAAGTAAGAGTGTGTGTGCATTTCCCCTGATCCAACACATTTTTTTGTATATGATTATTTTTTAACATTGGCCACATTGCCTCACATTTATGTCTGAAAGTGTCAGTACCTCAAATGTTAGAATGGTCAATCACTGACAAATATTTATGTTCACTTTTTCCTGACTAAAAGCTCAGATCTCACTGGATTTACTAGAACAGGATTTCTTTGAGAGCAATTAGTTAATTCATCAACAGCTATTTGCAAATCACTTACCATGTTAGAACTTTTCCCTCACAAAAATGCATGGTCTCAAAGAGATATGGGTTTACTACTGATATTTACAAGTTTAAATTTAAAGATCATCTTAATCCACTGTTAAGCATGCAGGCAGTACAAGAAACACCCAACACCTGTATACATTTGAATCAGGGTGCTGCTTCATCTCCACCAAACTTCACCTTGGTACAGACCATTTTTCATTTTGTTGTGTCTCCTTCTCTCTGCAGCCAAGTTGGATTTCTGTAGACTTTGATAACTGGAGGGACTGGGAGAATGAAGAAGACGAAGGAAAGGAAGAGTTTGATAGATATGCAGATGTGAGTACCTGCTGTGTGTCTAAGTTCATTTAAATGATTTTTTAGAGCTTACAAAAGGTACATGTGATTTGAAATTGTTCAAACTATAGCTACACCAGAGTTTAGATTCAGGTGTGTGTTTGTCTGTATAATCATTTGGCTCTCCCTTTTCAGATGATCCTGGAAATGTCTAGTAATAACAAAGGAGAAGCACCAGATATGGGGGATCTAAGTGATGTAAGTCAATTGTTCTGTTAGTGTGATAGGCTAAATAGGTTTTAGGGTTTATATCCCTTTTCTGTTAAATAACCACTGCGTCTTCTTAATTATTGCATGAAAACTGTAAAACACTCATCTTGATTATTTTGCAGGAATATTAAATTCCTGACACAAGAGGAATCAAACTTGTTAGTTTATAAGTTATTCGGATGTTGACACATACCACTTTCTTTTATATCTTCCCCTACAGTCGGACTGAGATCCACAGCGCCCCCTCGCCTGTGTTTGAAGGCACTATAAAAAGGATCCTGATGACAATTCTATGTTTGCCCAAGCTTTGTGTTATTTTCAGATTATTTTAGGTGTTATTGTTCAAAATGCTGTGTGATATTTTCTATGGGATTATTTATTGATGTGTTTTGTCCACTGTGTGCAGACATGTCACGTCAATTTTAATAAAGGTAATTATACTAAGCACAGTTTGTATGTTGCTTTTACTTATACATTTTAGTTTTAATAGGTTAACACCAGTATATAAAGGGCTTTGTGCTTTATATGGTTGTTTTTTCAATATCGCCAGGAGATGGCAGTAATGTGGAGAAGAAAGCTTTGTGCAAACGTTATTGTCGTGAAAAAAAACACCTGTGAATCTAATCAAATCTGTTTGTGGCATGTTTCATTCCCAAAACTGAATAGTATTCGTGGGGGGAAAAAAACATTAAGCATCTTTGTGTCTTTTCTGTTTCTCTGAATAAGTCTAATCCCCTCAAAGTCGGTGAAACAAATGTCTGGACATTGTGTATGAGGCGCCGAATATAAAGTTGCGCACATTACAAATAACAGCAACATTTCTCCACATTTAGCCCTAAAACATCCCTCAAAATTGGTATCACTTTTTATTCACATTTAGAGAAATATGGTATTTTTAAAAGTCAGTTTTCTTTGACATTTAGAGAAATATTTGTGATATATATCTAAATATTTAGCTACGTTTCTAAATATTTGGAACGTAGCTAAATATTTAGAATCAGGACATGTATTTCTAACATATTTAACATTTACCATTTAGATAGGCCTACAACATTTAACATTTAGATATAATATTTAACATTTATATTCGCCAATGAAATTGTCTTAACTTTATATTCACAAAAACTAAATATGACACAGTTCACAAATATTTCTCTACATGTGAATAAAAAGTGATACCAATTTTTAGGGATGTTTTAGGACTAAATGTGGATAAATGTTATTTGTAGTGTGCGCAACTTTACAATCGGCGCCTCATTATTGTGGACATAACAGGGGAAGAGTTTGATGTGACACTGAGGGAGGCACTTTCGCAAGCCTGGACAAATGTTAACGGGAGATGTCACGAATGCGGAGCCATAGATATACAGTATATAGTGTTATATCTATGTGCGGAGCACCGCCGACTACTGGAATGTAAATCTTTTATATTCCAGTAGTCGGCGGTAAAGCAACACTTTCGATACCAACTGCCATTAAAAACCAACAGAAGAAGAAGAAGTCGGTGAACCGATTCAAACGAAGTTTGGACTCTGTTGCTAGCCGTACTAAGCTACCAGTAGCAGCCTCCCCTCATATACATTACATAAACTAGTGCGAGGTCAAGTTTCCCACTCAAAAACACTCCAATATGGCTTTTCAGTGTCAACGAGACTGCTATATGAAAGAGGTATGAACCTGTTTCAAATCATTTCATGAGCTATCACTGTTTACATTGCATGCCCCAACACCAGACGAAAACGTAGCATTCATTATCTGCAGTGGTAAGCATGTTTGCTAACTATAGTTACTGGACCATAGTCTATGGTGAGCACGAGCTGGTTACCGACTGTTTGGAGCTGTGTGCATTTGCCATTTTATGAGTTAAATTAAATTGTGACAACGAAACGACAAAGTAAACCAATGTTTATAGCTAACACGTCATATGTTCCCAACCAAGGACACTTTCAACCATGATTTTTACCATTTAGTTTACACAATCCTGAACTTAAGATATAATCAGTTGCTATAACGCTTGTTTGTTTTGTGAAAACCCGGACCTCTTAATGTTGTACATTATTATCGTCAAGAGGGTATAACTTAATGTACGTTTCCATTTCATGTTTTGTTCCTTTAGTTTGTCACCTCTGTGGTGTCCTGCTGTCCAGCTGAACTCAAACAAGAGGTCAACGGAAAGAAAGAAACTCTTAAGGGCTTCCATGTCAAACTCCAAGACACCATATTGTTTCCTGAAGGAGGTGGCCAAGTAAGCAAGTTATAGTTCAATATCTGATTCTGCACTAAGCAAGTCCTATTCATGCATGATTTTACTGTACTTCTTTCTTTCAGCCAGATGACCATGGACTGATCGGAGATGTCCCAGTCCTGAGGGTGACGAGGCAGGGGCCCGATGCGGTACACTTTGTGAGCTCACCTCTAGAGGTGGGTCAGGAGGTGCCAGTAAAGGTAGACTGGGAGAGAAGGTTTGATCACATGCAGCAACACTCAGGTAAGCAATATTAATGGCCTTTCTCAAACCGCTCCCTCCACACTCACACGCCGGCCTCCTCCTGACGTCACACCCACAGATGAGTGAACCACCCTTTATTAAGGTGGAGGGGATACAGCAGCAAGCTTCTTGATGAACTCCTCTTGCACCCAGGGAATCAGGAACTTTGTATAACAATGATTTCATGTCACTCTAATAATAAGTTTTCCACATAAGTTTAGTAATCCAGCATTGGTGTAGACTTGCTGTTTGAGGGTTTAACAACCTACTCTCACTCCACCCTCAGAGGTTTTGGACGGCGCTCAATGTGGCTGACCCTCCACAAGAGTGCGTAAACGGAGTGGAAGTGTGTCGGAAGAGGTTTGAGAAAGGCCCTAAGTAATCATGAAGTTGTGGGTGGGGCTTATTTTCAGTTTTATGAGGATGAACTGAAAATTCTTAACCGAGATGTTATATTGTTTCGTTAACTTAAGCAACATTTTTTCCCTCTTGACTTGTAGGTCAACATTTGATAACAGCTTTGGCAGATACGTTTTTCGGATACAAGACCACATCCTGGTACATAACCTCATCTCTGCGTGGATCAATATACCAGAGGTCGTTTGAATCTGGGTTTACCTGATTTCTCTGTTTGTTTTCTAGGGATCTGGGCCGTCAAAGAAGCACCATTGAACTGGACACTCCCTGTGTGAAGCCTGGCCAGCTTCAGGCCCTGGAAGAAGCTGTAAACGACAAGATCAGAGCCCACGTCCCTGTCACTGTACAGCTTCTCTCTATAGATGACACAGCTGTGGAAAAGGTTCATATACAGTCCTCTTACTTTGTGATCACACTCATAAGTAAATGTTTAAGATGTATGTGCCGTATAGGGGGTTTTACTTGTACTTTATGTGAACCAGGTGAGGAGTCGAGGGCTACCAGACGACCACGCAGGGCCCATACGGATCATTGATATCGAAGGTGTCGACGCCAACATGTGCTGTGGAACTCATGTGTCTAACCTCAGTCATCTGCAGGTCCAACTTCATATTTTACTTTTCACATATTACTTAAAAAAATATATATATTTGGACCATTAGATGCATAAAGAGTGAGTTTTTGATAATATACTCATTGTGTCCGTGTATTCCTGTTATACGAATTTTAGGTAATAAAGCTTCTTGGAACTGAGAAAGGGAAGAAAGACAAAACCAACCTGATCTTCCTGGCAGGAAACAGGGTGTTGAAGTACACTGAGAAAAGCTACAGCACAGAGCGATCACTGGTGTCTCTGTTGAAGTAAGTTTAAAGTCTGAAGCATTGTCAGTGTGAGTTTAACGTATTCAGACTCCTGAAATAACAGATTTTGTTTTGTTTTACAGAACTGGGCCTGATGAGCACGTCGCGGCAGTTGACAAGTTGCAGAAGTCTGTGAAGCTACTTCAGAAAGTAAGAACATTTCATCAGTGATTTTTTAGTCTACTTCTGTGTCTGTAGCACACATGTTCATGCACAGTATACGTTTGCTGCATTATAGCACATTGCTAACCTGAATAAAAATGTCATGTGCAGACTAACTTGAACCTGCTGCGAGACATGGCCGTCCTCATCGCTGAGAACTTTAAAAGCGACCCCCAGCGAGGCAACTTCTTCAGCTATCACAAGTAAGACACTTTTAATCATGTTGAAGGGCTTGTTGGTAGGTTCAGCATTGTCAGTTATACATGTTTAACAGCTTAAAAATGGGGAGCCAATTTAGTTTAGGGATTTAACTGCTCATCGCATGTACAGAGGTTTGACCCTTGAGGTAGTGGCCCCGGGCTCGACTCCCAGCATTTGCTATATACTGCATGACGTCCCCCAATCTCACTATCCAGTCTTGTACTCTGAATGGCCTGAAAAATTATCCAAAAAGAACAAAAAACTCTCCCCATATAACTTTTACACTGACAAAATGGTTCATGTTTTTTGTCTTTCCAGGAAAGAGGGTGACAATGAGTTCATGAGTATCATTGCCAATGAACTAAACACTGAGGTAAGATTATTTTCTGACTGTTCAGTCTTTGTTTTTACAGTTAAATAATTATGTTAAGCTTTTTTGTTTTTGTTGCTCTCAGGAAACGTTAGTCTTCCTGACTGTAGGAGAGGAGAAGGGACCTGGATTATTCCTGCTGGCTGGACCCAGCGGGCCAGTGTCAGACATGGGACCACGGTAAGAGACATCACCATATATTGATTCAGTTTTAAAAATAGTTTGTGTGTGTTGGTCCTAGGTGATTTTTTGGGGTTTTTTCAGGGTTTTGGAGATGCTCCAGGGGAAAGGAGCAGGAAAAAACGGGCGTTTCCAAGGCAAAGCCAACAGCCTGGCACGAAGAGGAGAGGTGGAGGATTTCCTGCAGCAGCACTGCAAACATCACACCTCAGAGGAGGAATAAACCAGCAGTGGATCAATAAAACTACATAATAATGTATGATAAATGTAAATAATTTGAACCTCTGTACATATCCGTACATATCTGAATGTGAAATATCCTGTAGTTTTAATTCACTTAAAACCTTTCCTGTTGGAAGCTCATTTCTGTGTTTGTGTTTTCTGTTAAAGCTCCAGCTACACACACCTTATCTATCTAAAAAAAAAAAAAATCTATCTTAAAAAAACAAAAACAAAAAAAAAACTTGAATTTCCCTCGGGATCAATAAAGTATCTATCTATCTATATATCTATCTATCTATCTACCTTAATGCTTTTTAAACACAAGTATAAGTGGGTGCTACATTAAGTGCTGGGCATCAAGGCATCGCAATCTTTGACCCAGATAAAGATTTTTTACTTATTCAAAAATGACCAGTCTGCTCAAAGTGAAAAAAAAAAAAAACATGTTTTGAATGGTTTTATTACATTAAATTTAAAAGATCTGTGAATATGTAACACACCAAAAGACATTGACTTATTGTGTGACCAAAAAATACAATGAAATACAAAGTGCAACTTTGGATTAGAAGTAGTTGTGTATCACCTTATTTACAGTGTGTGCCATGATATCAGAAAAACCTTACAATAACGTGCAGTCAAATACAACATAACTAATATATATAAAGAGACAAACATTCAAATGTTCTTTGTTTGGACACATTTCACCAACAATTTCAAATGAAAAGTTTTGATAACAGGAATGTTGCATTGCATTTAAATGTACATGACACTTTATATTTGTCGGTACTCAGTGTGGGCTTCTGTCGTGAATGAAAGCAGTGGTGTCAGAACAGATCATCGCTCGTGTCTGTCACATTAAGCTGTGTAGAAAAAGTGTTTATGCTGCAAATGTGATGTAGTGCAAATGTGCAAACACCCGGCCCCTTTAGGTGAACTTTTTAAAAACACTTAAGGCAGTACAAACAAATAGAGACTTTTTTTGGCAGTAGTTGTTGTGATCCTTTTAGAAATGTCCTTTACAGCCCCTCTGCTCCTCCTTTGTAGGGTTACTTGAGTGGTTTCACAATCTTCATTGAGATGTAGTTCTGGAAAAGACCAAAGACAATAATAAATTCACTGCTTATATCTAGTATGGAACATAGACTATTAAACGAATACAGCCAGTGGTCTGGACTGAACCCATACAGTGCACAGCCTCACAGTTTTAAACCTCAGCTGTGCCGTTAAAGGAGAAAATAGTGAAGATTAGTGTGTATTTTTAAACTTCTTCATGCAATTTATGCAATGCCAGCTGAATCACAAGATTTCCGAATTGTTAACCACCAATGTTCTCTGTTCGGTCTTACCGGTAATGAGTACAACAGGATGGCGAGGAAGAGAATCACTATGGTGAGGAGGATGAGTCCGATGAACATGCACCTGAACCTTCGCCACACGATGAACTTCATGGTCTTACATGGGTTGGTGAACCAGAAGAAGGACGTGTCTGGGCGTCTGATGATGAAAGAGAATATCATTGTTAATCTTCACTTTTCCTTATTCTTACTGGCGCTGTAAAAAAATAAGACTGTTAAAAGCTTAAGGGAGTGTCATCTGCAGACTTTGAAGTAAGTATTTCCCTGCACTCTGTTGGGTCTTACTTGGGAAAGTCCAGTTTAGGATTCATGTTGGGTTCATCACGGCCTTTTCCTGCAGGTCTCTCATCTGCATCTGTGTCACTCACGATCTCCAGTGTCATCTCCACTTTGCCCTGTAAACACAAGATAAGTAAATACAACACAGCAAGACAGTTTAATAAGATGGATACAAATATTATTTATTAGCCAAAAGTATAGAAAACTATGAATCCAGCTTCTTCAGGTTCTATAAAAACAGGATTATTTAGGGCTAAGTCTGTGTAAACGGAGCATTTGGTGCCCAAAAGCAGAATAAGCTACCAAATCCAAGACTAAATAGCCATTTTCCTCTGCTTTTTCATTTTATGCCCATTGAAATATGGACATTTCTCTGACCAAAAGGACAAATCTAAGAGGAGAGTCCCGGAGACAAGACTTGGTTTTAAGTAGTGATTATGCTTGAGGTCCTTCATTCCTGCATAGAGTCGTATTCAAATTGTATTGAACTCCAGCTAAACTTTATTCTGATAGAACCTTTTAATTGACCATTCTTAAGTTTGATAGAACAAGTTTGAACAAGCCAATTTACCCCCCAAAAAAGGGGACTTTGTGACCTAGTTCATACTTACCCCCAGGACCTTCTTTCCATCCTGCTCGATAGAACAGGGCCACCATCCTCTGACTGACTGCTGAGCAAACAGAGACTTGGCGTTTTCCGTCTTTTGTGGAACTCCAATTTCCAGATCATCCATCATCTCCAGAGAACACTTCTCGGGGGTCTTTGCAGGAGCGACCAGGTTACGTAAATCCAGCTCTAGTGTGCCTACAAATATAAAACAAGAATGGTGAGGTTTTCCTATTATGTTTTTAGGTTATTCATATAACACTGCTTTCTCACTATGACTTAATATCAATGTTTACTGATAGAGAAAGCTGAGAAAACTGAAAATATTTTGATATGAGAAGCTCAATTATTTTTTAAAAACTCATTAGTAATCAAAACTTTGGTTTATTTTTGACCAGATGAAGTGTTCCAAGGCAGACGTCTCACATGATGTCCAGGCTAATGACTACAATGTTGGAAAATCCCACACGGATGTCAATTGTGAGTTTATCCTGATGGAATTTAAGCTGGAGAATTTCTGTTCACCTTGTGACACTTGGAGTGAAGCAGATCGACTGGGACTACCAAAAACAGAGCTGCTCTTTTTGCATGTGAATCTCATCTTCTTCGAGACCTTTCTCCTTCTGTCCTGGCCAGGCTGCTAAGTGCCTCAGTGTGATCTCACACACGTCTGCATTGTCTTACCGTCTTAAATCTCTCGTACAGTACAATATCTCCCTTGCAGCTGTGCTGACTACACATTCACTACAACCACAGAAATAATATCAATGCAGGTTGCTTTTTCTTCCGTTTCAAAATAATGGTCTTACCAAGGTAATCATCCAAGGAGAATTTGTCGTTGTCCCATATCTGAACTATCAGCTTGGGGGGTGTTCTGAACTCTGTTTTGTCAAGATTCCAAAAGCGGTCCTGTTGGAGGAAATAACATGCTCTAGATTAGCTGTTTGCACAACTTGGCCTTTTTTCCCGTCTGTAAAGTGTTATAAATCACTTCTTTTTTTTTTTTTTTTTTGATGCAGAAAAGGGTCACCTTCTTAGAAATGAGGCAGAGTTGTTCGGTAGGCAGGTAGTCGAAGTCAAAGATGAACCTCCAGTTGAAGTTTCCATCTCCGTCCAGAGACCTGTAGTGGACGTCTGTCTTCTGCTTGTCCTCCTCCATGCCAGGCATCCAGCTGGCAAAGGGAACATGGTGTGAGCAATCATTATTCTCGCTCAAAAGATGTAATAGAAACCTGTATCTTCACTGTGTAAGAATCACATCTATGGAAACACAAACGGCCTGAATGCAGCATTTGATATTGCTATGTCGACTGGTATGTAAACATTCAGGGGTTCAAATTAATTGAAATAATTCTCCAGCCTCACCCTTTGACATAGATGTCACTCATGTGTTCTCCTGTGATGCTCGTCTCATCTAAAGTCACGTCTGTGGTGTTCCAGATGACAGCACGCAGGAGATACCTGAACATTCACAGTCAGTGTTAGCTCCATATCTGATGTTCACAGTGATGAAGTACTAAAGGTATGCATGGCGCTTACTTTTTGGGTTTGCGTGGTGTGATGTCAAAGGGAGGTCCAGGTAGGCCGATGGATTTTGGGAAAACATCCACCCACATCTGAAGGCTTCCCTAAATGAACACAGTATAAGTTTGAATAAATAGCTGAGTCAGGGTGGGTGTGGTCATGCACGGGGAGAGCATGTGCGAGCTGTGATGTGTTACCTGAGAGAGAGTGGGCTGGAAGGTGCTGTATAGAGTCCTGGTCTCCACATGTTCGGGGACCAGTCCTTGCTTTCTGAGCACATGCAGACAGAGTCGTTCCCGGGCCGGACCCAAGTGCTGATGAATTTCCATGTTGGTCTCTGGAAGAGAAAATGCCCCAGTTAGATGTGGAAAAAGATTCAGTCAATAAATGTCTCGAAATGATTTTGGACATCTTTTTCTCACTTTTTTCTAAAGATGCTTTAATCAGCTGCCTCAGCCATACTTCAGGCATCAATTATCGGATTCAGTCAAATTCAATAACATTATATCATTTCATTTGAGCAACATTACCAAACTGAGCCAGCCTGTACTCTGTGCCACTGAAGGTGAGTGATGTGCCGTTGTCTTCAGTCCTGGGTTTGGACAGGCCCTTTAGACGGGCCATGTTCTCCAGGATCTCAGAGGGCTTCAGCTGGTCCCGCCACTGGTTAATACCAGAACTGAGGAAAGATAGGGATAGGTTAAAGACACATTGATTTTTCTCCTTCTTTCAATGAAAAACTTGTAATTCCTTGATTTTTTTATGCATTTTCCCCCTCAAGATTTCCCTACGTGCAGTATGATTGTGGCAGGCCGCAGTAGGAGTTGTATCTGGAAAGGAAGCGGTTTTCCAGGTCGATCACGGTATCTCCGACCTTCTCGTCACGACTCAGGAGATCATAGTCATAGACAGAGATTTTCAGGTCTTTGTCCTGGGGCAGGAAACACGTCATCTCAAACATTCTAAATAAAATAAAGGCTGAAAGTTAGACGTTTATCTGGATCTTAAGGACAGTATTTGTACATTGTAATCTGTGTTTATTAAACTTTGCCAACCATGGTGATTACCTTCCAAACACAGGACAAGTGGTGTTGGGTAAGTAACTGTCTCTGTCATCTATAGTTTTCCTTCCCAGGGAAATCTTTACGTATGGATCGCACTGAGCAGGAATCAGAGAACAGAAAGCTTTAGCCAAAGGAGCTAACTGGATTCATGTGTCCAATCTGCTGCTTTTTTTTTTCTCCAAGTAATAGAGATTTATTCTTACTTTGCCATTATTGTCTTTGGGCTGCAGGTCTATGGCGCGGATAATATAAATCCTGACCAGGCACTCCTGAGGTCCACTATCTGGCAGCTCTCTGAACTGCCTGGGGGGAGGAGCCATACCTGGGTCGTCTGGCAGAGGGTATACCTTGAATGAACCCTGCAGGTACAAAAACATAAAAATCAAATATCACTTTTTTGTTTGGTGATTCTTAAGAACTGGGCTTAACACTTAAATCAAATCACAATAGCTACTAATATCAAAAATAAAGTACTTGATGGTGGCAACAATGTACCTTAAACTCTCCAACCACTGTGGGGTCTTCGTCCCCGTTTTCATTCTTGCCTCGCTGCAGTTTGAAGGTGCTGCAGAAATCAGTCAGCCCTTTGAATTCTGGGACATCCTCCAGATTACATTCATACACCTGAAAATAAAGAAACGTTCAAGTCATCCAAAACTCAGGAGAGAAGCTTCTGAATCATTTGCAGAAGTATGTAATAATCATTATTTTGTCTTCTGCCAGTGTGTTGAGCAGGAAGAAATAAAGCCAACTCACTTTCAGGGTGTCGTATCCTTTTTTGAGGTAAGGGCCGCATTTCTCCTGGTCTCCAATTGATGCATAGAATTTACTCCACCAATCAACTGTCTCTTTTTCCTAAAAATCAGATTGTATTTAGTTTTTAAGTCATATAACTATGGCTTTTTAGATTTAGAAATAAACATATTCTATTTAATACTCTCACCTTCTCTGCAATCTTTAGAGGAACAGGATGCAGAGTGACCAATAAACAAAAACAATCACAAGAACAAACAAAGACACACAGAAGGGACATAAATGCACAAAAACACTAAAATACTGATGGCTAAAAATAGTGACAAGAATGACGATAAAGTTGGAAACGGAATGAATATGAAAACAAGGGTGTAACATCTGGGTATCTGCAAAATATGCAACTGCGTCACAGTCCTCTAGGGGGCGCTAATGACACACCTGTCCCTTCACATGCAACATGGCACTGGTGTTTCTTTAAGGGGTATTTCATGGCTGTCAGGAGTGCAAACTGTCTTTGTACAAAGACCAATGAAAGTTTTTCAATCTTGACTTTAGATGTGGGGACAGATACCTCTCATGTATGCTGGAAACAGATGTACTTCCAGCATTGGGTTAGCTTAGGACAACATATAAGAACTCAATGCCACGCCCCCGAGTGAACTGCTTACTTCATTAAAGAGCCCATGTCATGTTACACCCCTGTTGTGAAAGAAATGATTAAATGTGCTCATTGATTCAGTGCCAACTAAATTAAGAACAATCGCAGTTATTGTGACATTTCCCTGTAGATTAATCCCATTATGAAACATTGTGAGGATTTAGTCAAGCTTGCTGTGGCGTGGAGGATTACGTGCTCTCAGCCGTCCAGTGCCATTGCTGCCCAGCGTCGTCAATTAGAAAGCTATAATACGTAATCATACATACAAAGAGGGAGGTAGGGGAAGCCAGTTTGTTGACAGCAGTTGACATGCTGTACATGAACTGGAAGCCAGAGTCATTTGTCAGAAGTCTGTCAAATTTGACTCAAATAGTGAGTCAAATTATGCATCACTGAGTGGCATGTGACTGAGTGACATAATGACACCAAATGATGAGAAGCACATTAGTGGTTCAGTGGTTCAGATTACCTGAGCCTCTAGCAGTGGTCGTGAATCTTCCATGTTAATAGAGACTTGTTTTGAAGGCGAAGCCATCATCAGAGCCACTGAAAACAGTTAGATAACATTATAGCAAGAGTTCTTTCTTTGTTCAAGGTATCAACATATTCAGAGATTTGAGCTTTTTTTGAATGCCTGCTTACTTTTAGATGACATGGCTCCCTCTGCAGTGATGATATACGGGTCACACCTGAAGTCTTGCAGAGTGGTGATGGTGCACTGACCCACCACAGGTTTCCTGCCAAACGGACGATGGTCGATCACCTTCAGCACGATGGGAGGTGTGTACATCTCATCTTTTGGAAGGAGCTAGAGAAAAAAATAGAAAATTAATTTAAGTCACAATGTTCTGTAAAAGCTTTGTTTGAATTACAAAGTTTTACATTAGTGTCTTTTTGTTGTTTCACATATTTTCCCTGTTCAGCATCTTTGAAGTTCTTTTACCTCCATCCCAGAACCTTGTTGTTTTAAAAACTATCTCATTACCACTTTGATGAAGAGTACAGAGTTGGGGAAGTTGGGGCTCTTCTTCATGTTCTTGATGACGGCTGACTCCACCCTCTGCCCCCCGCACTCCACCACCAGGCTGGGTGACGACACTGAGGCCAGCTGGAACGGCTTCATGTTCCTCAGGCCCCATGCTAGGATCTGGGTAAAGGAACACACATATCAGATGGTTGGATTTAGACATTATGTGCATCAGTTTAGAGGGACAGCGTCTCAGATGGTGTGTTACCTCCACAGCAGTGAGCTGCACCACAGGCCGGATGCCCTGAGGAACCATGTAGAGGTTCTCTGCTCTCTTTGAGGGAAGCAGGGGAAGATCTGACTCGCTGGTCTACAAAGACAGAGACATTATATACATGATGTTGTCTCTTTAATGTTTTTACCAGTAGCTTCACACATAGTCACAGTCACAGGATGCCATTAAACGTGAGGGGATCAGAAGTTACATCAGAAGAAATGTTCTTAAAAGTTTCTGGTTTCACTTTTAAACCTTGTCAGATGTTTCTGACATAAACAAACCTTCTGTGCTTGCTGCAGTATTGGGAGTGATTCCACAACATTTGTATCTGAGCTACCATGTACAAAGTGCAGAAGGTAAACATCTTACATTACAGAAAAGATGTTAATCTCACAGACGGCTGGCTGAGACGTTTTATACGGCCTTCTTCAACTCACACTGAAACATTAAGGCCACTTACTTCTGCACTACTGAACCATTGATTTGATTCTTATTGTTTCATTTTATTTCAAAAGACTTTTGATTGTTTCTTGTATTTTTTAATTGTATTATTTTATTTTTAGTGTCCCACGATTTTTGTACATGTGGTATTGTTTAAAAAATGACTTGAATGTGATTACTAAATGGTAGGATTGTAATGTACTTTGGATGTGCTCTATTGCAACATACATTTAAGGAAGCTAATCTGTCAATCTAATTATATAAAACAAAAACATTTTCATAAAAACTTGTTAAAGAATGGCTTTGAAACACAGCAGTGACTCTGTATCTCGGTCCTCCTACCTTTGATAGATGTGGCACCATGCAGTACATTACTTCAAGAAGTCATAATCAATGATGTCAGAGAGTGAACAGGCCCAGTGAACATAGTTGTGTTTCAAATTCAGTGGAGTGGCTGTTTGGGGCAAACCTTGTCTTTGAGGATGAGTTCAGCAGCCACAAGAGCCTCTCCCGCCTGTAAACCTTTCTGGGTGATTGGGTGCCACAACAGTTTGGGTATCTGGTCACTGCCTGGATTCAGCTTCACCATTGGTGCACAAATACTGCGGCCCAGCAACTCGTCCTTCCCCTGTGCACAAATTATCAGCCATTGTAAAAAAAACAACCAGATAAAAGTTCATATTTCTAGATTATGTTAACTAACAATCCACCCCCAAAAAGACCACAACCTACCACTTGGTCGTGGTCGTAGAACTCCAGTACGACATCAGGAGGGCAGAGAGCAACGTTCTTGGGGTCTCCATAGATCTCCACATCACTGAAGATTAGAGTTTGGTCCCAGGTTGGATTCAGCGTGGACTGGAGCTTCTCTGTCGTCTTACTGACATGAAGGAAGGAGACGTGAGCATACGGATCTGTGTACGGGAGAAAAATAGGGTCTTGTTGAAGCATCTAGCATCATGGTTTTGTTCACTAATTTCATTTCGTACAATCTTACCTGAAAAGCTATCTTTGTCCATAGATGCCAGGTTTCGTGCCTGATAGACATAGACACGGAGATGGTAGACATGGGATCCTACCACAAAAAGAAGAAAAGGATTTGACATGGCATATATTTATGCTTGTTTGTATTTAAAAGTGAATTCATATTTGTCACTGCATGTGATATTGGAAGAATTGAAGTTTTTATTCAGTAGCTCTCACTGTCAAAGGAGCAGGACACAGTGGGCGTGTTTGCTCCAAACAGCTTGGTGGCGTCTGCTTTGGAGCCTTTCTCTTCAGTATCAACACCCTTCTGAGTAAACCAAAGCGGACATCTCAGAGATCTACTTATTCATGCATGCAGTCAAATAAAAACACACATTGTGTCACTGTAGGTGTGCTTAATACATGAGTAAATATTTGAAAGTATTACATGACTCAGTGAGCTCAGATCCGGTTCAGGCTTTTATGTCGGCCCTTCCTTAAGTACTTACACATGAGCGGTTGCTTTAATGTTGCATTCTAATTATTCAAGCTATTATTCAAAACTAAAATAAACATCTATTGATCTTTTTTACTCACCAACGCCCCCTCCAGTTGGAAGATGGCTGAGGCTCCAAGCCTGTCCTCTGGTGCCATCTTTCTCCTCCAGCGCCTTCGACGAAACGTATCGGATGATCGCTCCTTCCTGTGGAACTTCCAGCCAATCAGAGAAGAGAACTCCCAGCCCTCAGGGTCACCTTGGACCTGCCTCTGTAAATAAAAAAAGACAAGTTTCTCAATCACTTTCAAAAATTAATATTTAGAGAAAAATGTGAGTCTCGTTTACAAATTCATCTTTCTATGATACGGTAAAAAAAACACTATTGCTTTAGAAAATCGTCTGATGCTGACCGCCTGAGGTCCTCCTGCAGGCACGGCAACTCTCCTACGAGGTCGAACCAGCCGTCTCCTGCGGTGGATGTGGTACACCTTCTCTGCAGAGACCCAGGAACGAGGCTTGTCATCTGGAGGAATGGTGACTCCATACTCCCAGCCTGTGGAGTGCACACACAGACAGGCATATAAAAAAACATTTGTTTCATTATCGTCGAAAACATACGAGTCGCATTTGTGAGTTTGATTTAGTTTCTTTATGATTTAGTTATAAGGCAAGAGTGAGTTCAATGACATGAAAGCTTCTCAAATAGTTAGTTAGGCCTCCAAAGGCTGACAACACGACTAGATTTAAGGGATTAGTGTGAGCACCTTGATCATCCACAGCTCTGTTGTCATCCACAGTCCACTCGTCCTCCCAGACCCAACCCGGAGGACAGTCAAACTCTCCAGGGTTACGGCTCTTCTCTCCATTCTGTGCAGCACAAAACTTAAAGTTAGCAGGATTTTTTTCTTTCTGTATTTCCTCCGTATGTTTCAGGCATCATGTATATTTCAATCAATTATAGACAGGGCATCTGGAGGAGAGCTGCAGAAATCTGGTTGTTCACGATCCTGTTTGTATGACAGTGTTAATGTTAGATATTCTGTCTCAGTCATTTTGTTCTCTACTGACAAAGTATGTGGAAGTTTCTAGGTTTCTTAAAACCAGGCTCAGGTCTTTTCCAGATTCATGAAACCAGGATATTTTTATGGTGTGGAAATTCCGAGTTGCCAGTCTGATATGTCATCGGGAACACCCCCCTGAAGTCGGATTTCTGACTTACAAACTCGGAGAACCTTCAGTAGCCTAAGTTCAAATCCAACATGGCTGCTCCTTGCATTAACAGTAATGTTTAAGCTGTACATTATTGTGTTTATCAGCAACTTAGTCCTCTTTTTGTGAAATTAAATCAATTACATTGGTAGTATCGTGCAAGTTCTATGTGTGGACATGTTGTCATTGTTATTTTCGCGCGCAAACTATCATGTAGTGTGTTATCACCAGGTATTAGCTAACAAAACAAAGGTTCGCCAACTTGTTGCTGACTCGCAACTGGAACGCGGTTAACTCGATTGTGACGTCATTACCAGATCCGAGGTAAATGGAAAGCACCAAAAAATAATCACACAAAACCAGAAAACTTTAAATACCTGATTATAAACAGGACACAAATAGAAACACACTCTGGGTTTCACTATGAAAAAAAGGGGGTCCAATACATTTTCCATGATAATTTTTTTCTTGCATAAGACAGAGGGAAAAATGTTTTCTTAATATTTAAATTGCATTTTTTGGCATGAATTCTCACCACATCGGTGAAGGGCTCAGAAGCGGCCTTCCACTCTCCGCCGGGGAAGCGAGTCTCATTTTGGAACGCCTCGTCCATGAACTCAGTGTGTCCGGCATCAGCTTCTGTTAATAACCTGAAACGAACAGTCAAACACATGAACCATCATCAGTGTGCAGAAGTTGAAAACACACTTTACAAAGGTCAAGTAAAGACACGGTGTGTAAAATTTGGCTCCCTCAAGTGGTGGTATCAAAAACCACACTCTGTTACAGTAATGCATGCCAAAACTCTCGCAAGATGAGTGCAGCGTGACAGAGAAGAGGATTGCTTTGACAGAGACTGTGTTTACATGCCGGGAGGAACCCAACTGTTGGCTATACACCCAGTGACAAATTTATTACAATCAAGCTGCAGATTTGACTTTCTCTCCAGTTGTCTACTTCTGGTTTGTAGACTAGAGAAACATTTAAGGAGAAACGATGTGCTCTAGTGCTTTATATCAAAGAATAATTATTTGATTGGTTTCTCTTCTTGCTACGGTGTTAGCCTTCTTTTATCTGAACAAAGCAAATACAATGGTGATATATGTACTTCCTCCCACATATAAACTAATTATGTTGCCATAGAAATCTCAATAATTATGCATGTAAATTAGAAGTAAAGAAGGAAGCAGAGAGTTGTTTAGAGAGTTAAGAGCAGAAACATTTCAGCTCACGGAAACATTCTGGTACTCTGTGATTTAATAATGGTCTATGGCATGAGAGGAATGTAAACAGCGGAGGGCAGACTCAACCCACTTCCTCCACAAAGTTTGGGCTTTCAGTAAAAAAAAACAAGCAAAGTTATCAGCAGCAGTTCAACCCCCACTCATAGAGGTAACTTAACCAAGAAGAACAGATCACAAGACTTCCTCTTGGTGAGATGTTTTTTAGAGGAGTTAAGATGCAAAAACGGTAATTTGTATTTGAACTCACGCTTTCTCTGGGTCAATGAACCACTCTTCTTCCCACTCCCATCCTCGGGGGGGCATGAAGTACTCTTGTTTCAGCTTCAGTTTCCCTGTAACGTCTGAGAATTTGTGGCGACCCACAAGTCCTGTGGTCCCCCACTTCCCAAAAACCTGGGCCTGGTTCTCATACTGTGATGAAGTGGAGGAGGACATGTTTAGTTTCAGGCTTCATATAAATACATTTCAGCATCTAGCAACAGTTTTTCATATAAAAAGGTCCAGAAACAGGAAAATGAGGAGAAAATGGAAAAAGTAAGAAATAAACAATTTAACCAAATAAAGTTAGAAACTAAAGTAAGACTTAAACTGTTTTTGTTGCTGTCCTGTCTCCAGTGTCTTCTCACCCTCAGTGCCTTACGATCTTAATAGCCCTCCCCTCTTCGGTTTCTTTACCCTTCTTTTCCCTCAATTCATTCAGATCCAGAATAAAAGACCCCAGCAAAAAGATGTCTTTCTCTGGTTCTACTGTTATGGATTTGTGTTTGAATAAATAAGAAAAATATAGTTTTTTTGAGTTTTAACTTCCAAACCAAATATCCTCGTTTAGATCTCTTATTGGTGGAAAATGACAACTGGTTGAGATAACAGTATTAGACATTCATTAACGCAACAAAAACAACTTCTTATTCATTTTAAAAACAAATGGACACAAAGGATTTCACTTGGGCAGAGTTCAGAAATGTTGTTGAAATATATTCAAAGATTAACAGACCTCTCTACGTTGGTCTACATTTTCTCTACTAGCTTGGAAATCATTCTCTTCCTGTGTCTGTTGAGTTTCAACACAGGGCCACCTAATGGGTTATTTAATTAAATATTGATTTCTGAACTCTTACTAAGGGAAAACGTTATGTTCTGTTGTTCAAATATGAATATGAACTTAATCTCTTCATTCTTTCAATAAATAAAGTGAGAGATCAGTAAATATCAGAGTGATGTACCATTTCAGCGAACACACTAAAGGTTCCCTCAGAGTACGAGTTGAACTTCTTCTCATGTGCAGACAGACCGAGCCACATGTTGACTCTGATCTGAACTGGCACCTTCAGGCCCTTTGCCTTGTCCATGGGGTACTACGAGGGAAATAAATACATTAGCATCAGGATTTCAGGGAAACAAATTCAGGTCCATTTGATTTTTTGAAATACTAAACTGCTTCCCCTGAGTTTTAAATCATTTATTCAGCAAACACACTAAAAGCTGAAGAGTCTGATGAAGATAATTACCACCATACTTTAGACACTGACCTGTAAAAAGACGGTCTGCATCTTGCCACAGTGGTGACCACAGGCCTCCTCGCTGTATGTGGAGAAGAGGACTTGGTGGGCAGGGATACGACTGTAGGCGACCCTCTTCTCTCCTCGTAACATCCAGATGATCACATCAGGCATGCTGTTTTGGGGCTACGAACAATAACAGGAGAAACATGCGAACAAATGACAAAACAAACAACATGATGAGTTGACAGCTGATGATGTTTCAATCTCGTTTGAATGGATAGAACTGATGGTCCGTACCTCCTCAGCCAGCACTTTCAGTTTTTCAGCCCAGGACTCCAGATCAGCCAGAGTGTCTCTGATCTCTCTGGCCTCCTCTCTCATGCGTCGGGCTCCCTCCCTGATGTTTGTCAATCCGCTGTCACGCAGCTTCTTGATTTGGACGTCCAGAGATGTCAGGTTGGAGCGGCCCTCCAGCTCAGGCATGGGGAAACTGAAGGAGTGCGATGATTTAATAAGACTGAGACTATATTAAATAATCAGTTGAGTCTAAAATCCTGGGTAACCAGTATCTGTGAAACCAGCCTTGTGATTTGTTTTTGGGGGGTGGAAAACGAACAAAAAGGTCCTTCATTTTATGGTTTAATTGGATAAAATAATGTTACATAAAAACTAATCTTGCTGTCTCAACACTATTTCCTCAGTTTACCTTTCCAAGTCTTCAATCAGCTGAGTGAGCACCTTCAGCCATTTCTCCACCAGCTCATTGTCGGACATTTTTGCCAGGACTCCAGTTTTAAAAGCCTCAAGGTTAGATTTCTGCAACAACAACAAAGTAGAGGTGAGGATTAAGCTTTAGTATCAAACCTCTGTGTCTCGTAGGGATGAAACGGTTATAGATTTTGACATCCTGATTATAGTCTGAGATATTCTCTCAATTAGTTTGCATTGATTTCACAACATTACCAATGAAGGAAATCACATGAACAGTGTTTAGAAAATAAAATAAAGAGGATAATATAGGATTACCAGGCGGTGATAAATGTACAAGATGATGTTGACAGACTCCAGGCGGTGGCTGATATCCTCCCAGAATGAGGTAACCACAACCACAGGCTTTGTGTCCGCCCAGGGCAGGTAATAGTAGCGATTACCTAAAAGATGTACACAACTTTAAAAACTCCTCAAAACCAGGAAGCAGGCCTTAAGTTAAAGTCTTAAATGAGTCATTCTGTGCATGAACAGATCCTCACCATCAAACACAGCGCAGCTATACTGAGTGGTTGAGGCCAGGGGTTTGCAGGTGGTGTCCAATTTGTTGCCATAGTTACCGATGCTGACCTCAAACTGGATTGGCTCTCCAGGTTCCTGGATCATGGAGGCGCTGTGGAAGACAGCACACAGGCAGTACTTCCTTCTCCTCTGGTATTTCTAATGTAGAGAAGAAGACAGAGGCAGAGAGGTTTTGACAAATTAATAATCAGTTTGAGCAACTTATACAGTCACATCCACATTCCCTTCTCCTCCATACAGCTGCATCGAAGGGGTTTCGAGATCATCACTCCCCTCCATCCTTGCAGTATAATACAAACCATAAAACAAAGATATGCATGAAATAAGAGTGACAAATTAAAATCCAGACAGAAATAAAAGCTAGAAATACATCTAACATTTAGTTTTACTCCATGTGTAGACATTTTTAAGGATTAGATAACAACATGGACTAATGCCTCAAATTGTAACCAGACCTGTACTTCTCTACCAGATTTAAATTACATATATTTCAGATAGTTACACTACCTGCACCACCAGGATGTCATCACTGTTGATACTGTCTACTGATTTGTCTTCTTTGCCCTCTAGTTTAGTGGACAGCTCCACCAGGATCCTGCCCCTGTACGCCACTCCCTCCCCCTGAAAAGACAATACACAATCTGTTAGATAAAAAGTAAAGGGAACATAGGACAGAGGTAGACACAAAGAGAAGGACGGTCATGGTACTTGGCTGGTAAGATCCTGGGAGTTTCATACACTACCTTGCCATAATTGAGGTCTGCGTAGGGGTCTGGCAGGCCGCTGAACTCTCGAGGGCTGCCGTACAGGTTGACATAGCAGGGTCCAAAGACAGGCAGGAAACCCACCTCAGACTGGCCTGTGTTCGCTTTGGAGGAATGGAAGTACACTTAGACCATTTATTATCGGACTCAAGCTAAGTTAGGCAAAGCTGCAGTGTTAGTTTCTTAGTGATGCTGCATATCAGGCGTGATGATGGGCACATTAAGGTGGAAGCGGTGAATGCTGGGTAAGCAAAGTGAGAGGCACTACAACGACGAAACGATTAAACACTTAAATGCCAATGTCAAAACAGGGCACAGGGAAGCTTTAGTGGTATTAAGAACTTGCACATTAGCTTGCACAACATGCTTAATGCAAACATGTCATGCAACATTGAGCAACAACGAGCACAATTGAACCTTCAAATGATGGTATTTCCCCAATCTCTGCATGTTCCTCTATACCAGGAGAAAAAAGACAATTCAGGTACTGTTTAGAGGTGAATACAAGCACGCACATTAGAGTAACAAAAGATATCTGTATTACAGTTATACAGTGAAAGTACAAAACGTGTTTCAGTGAAATGCTCTCAGGTCCAGACTTATCAGGCCCTTTTTTCCAGCAAAATGTTCATCTTTGTATTAAAATAAATAAAAAACATTAAAAGATAAATACCTTCGATTTCTCCACCAGAGGAGGCTATCTTGGCCAGGTTCAGGTATGTTGTGCCAATGGCATCATTTCCTGTCAAACGATCCCTGAAATCACACACAACACCCTCAGACTCACACTACGTTCACAAAAGTACTGAAATTTAACAAGCCATATTTAAGCCAGAAGGAGGAAAAGAAAAAAATCCTTCTGTCTGTTGTGTTTTCAACACCTTAGGCACACACAGTTTTTCTAACCTTTCCTCTTGCACTGATTTCCCTGCAGCCTTCCTGGACCGGACTTATCAGGCTAACAATGATTTTAAAAAAAATAGGCTGCGACACTGTGCCAACAGGATCCCTGAGCGTGTAACTGAGAGGAAGGGAGGGGGGTTCACAGTATGAATCATATGCTGCTACATTATTCTCATGTGGTTGGTGATTTGGAATGGAAACAAACACACACACACACACACACACACGCACACCCACACACACCCACACACACACACACACACACACACACACACACACACACAGCTGACTACACTGCAAAAATGCTGTCATGAATTTCCTGAACCAAGAGAACAAAATGACACTTTCTATTCCTTGACGTTGGATCACTTTCATAAATATTGAAATATTGTTCGACTCACCAATCAAAGACTGTCAGTTTGACTCGCTCACACATGGAGGGGAACTACAGAAAATACAAATCACAGGTTAAAAAAAGACACACAAGTACTTGAAACTTCTCTGAGTCCTTTTTTCAGAATATAACTTATCTAATGAGGCGACTCACCTTTACTTGAAGATTCAGCACTTGGTTCCATTCTGGATTTGCGTTTTTCTCAATGACCTGAGTGCAAAGCTGGAGGGACAAAAGAACAAACAAAGGTCAGCGTTTCTCAGTTAAACAACAATGTAAATCCCAGCATGCTTACATGAAACATTGCGGTTAAAAAAATGAATTTATGAGGAACCTTTCTGCCAGCGAAGCGTGCTTCTAAAAAGGGGTCGACCAGGTTCTTCTTATTTTCATCTCCTCCAAAAATTTCTTTCATGGTCTGGATGAACGCATCATCCACTGAAATAAGAGAAAAAAGACATTTATCACCAATAAGTTTTAACAAGCTCTGCTTCAGCTTGCAGGTTTTAATGTAGTTGAAATGGCAATAGTTTGTTGCAAATATGAAACAATAACTTAGCCGGTCTTACTCTGGGGAACATCCTCGGCTCTGAACACCTTCAGTGACAGTGTGGCCCACCGCAGAGTCACACCAGCCGGCAGCAGCAGATTACTCTCTATGTCATCCTGATCATCATTTGCCTCCCTTTTCTCCACCTGTTAGGGAGTCAAAGAATGGAAGGGCTCCATGTGAGAGAGTGAGGAGCATTAAAATCGTATATACATGACCACAGAGAAAGCAACCAGCGCCGTAGTCACGTACCGGAGGCTCATCTCCAGTCCCCACCACGAAGAGGCTGACTTTGAGGTAACCTTTAGCCCCAGAGTTAGAGTCATCTGGGTCATTTAATAGGAGCCACTTCCTCACAACACAATGGGCTGAAATTGAAAGCACATAGACAATTATTAGAAATGTAATTTGAAACCAAGCTTTAGAAATCAATGTTTGAAGCTGGAAAAGTAAGTCAAATCAAAGCTGCTAGCTTAAGTGCTACACTATGTTCAAATAGATCATTAACTTTGTCTGGTTTGTGAAGTTGTGTGCAATGTTTTTATTTTATCTATTCATTTATAAATCTTTTTAGCTTAAAACCAACTGCCTGCTGCAGTCAAAAATTAGCCTTTGCTATGACAAAAAAAAAGAGAAAAAAAAGTTAAGATGTGTTAGAGCTGAGGCGAAGTGCAGAAACTGGTGATAATTCGATGTCAGGTCACCTCTGTGAGGGATAACATTCATAAATAGTTCATGAGTAGTCGTGTGACCAAATGTTAAAGGGGACATATTATGAAAATCCACTTTTACAGGGTTTTTGAACATATATTTGGGTAACCTGAGTGTCTATTGACCCACAAAATTTGAAATAAATCCATCCAGTCCTTTGTTTGTGGTCTGCATAAGTCTTACAACACAGAGAAAAGTGCTCCGTTTCAAATGTTCTCAGTTTGTGACATCACAAGCTGGATTCTGGTAAAAAAAAATACCCTCCTTTCCCCTGGTTTCTCCACCCATGGAATCCACCCCCAGCCTAGAGCAAAACTTTTGCACAGGTCTGCCATTTTTATTCTCGCTACAGAGGAGTGATGTCTACTGTGAAACTCAGGGGGGGCTCATTGCATTTAAAGAGACACACACACCAAAACGGAGCGCTCTGAGAGAGCTGGTTTATACAGGGTAACAAACCTCCTCTGGTGCTTGATTCATGTTATATTTTGACCAAAGCACAGCATAGATGTTTCATTTAGACCACAGGGGACTGTTTGAAAAGGTGGAAAATGGGGATAATATGTCCCCTTTAATACCAAAATTATTTATAGTTGTTTTCTATTATGACTTTTTTAGGTTTTATGTTCAACAAACTTGTAATGTTGCAGAAAAAAATATTTGGAACAGAATCAAAGATACAAACCAGCAATGTAAAAACTAAAACAACACTGCACCCTGTCACACTCTCACACTTCAAACAACAGCACCCTGAGAGAAAATGTAAATGAAATACAAATCTGTGGTTTTTGGCGAGCTTACCCGGCTCATCATAGACATAACCAACGTCCACCTGTGTGAGAAGAACAACAGATCAGTCAGACGAAAAAAGGCATCAACCAAACTCTTTTACATGCTAAGAACTATTTGAGGACCGAGTAAAACCAGATACCTTGAATTCTCCAACGAGACTGTCAGCCCTCAGTGAAAAAGAATTATAAATCTGAATAGGAAAAGGCAAGACTTAATGATTGATGTTTATACAAAGTGACAGAGGATGGGACCAATAATGGACGTATGTGTACTGACCCGGAAACTGATGTTCTTATCAAACAGATCTGATGGTAGCATGTGGACGTTGAAATAGAACATCTATGAAAACATAAAAAGAGATATAAATTTCCATGAAGACAGACAAGGAACACATTCAAACTGGAGCCAGAGGACAAACTTTCTGTTGTGAAAGACTGAGCACTAAAGCGTGCCAAATGGTTTTAAGTCAGAGACAGATTAGAAACTTTTAGAGGTTAGTGCAAGTACCTCATCAAAGAAAGGGTTGTTTCCTCTCTTTATCCTCGTCCTGTGGGTGTCTCCACACACACTGACCTTCACCACTGGTTTAATGTTGTTGCCAGGCAACTGACGGGCCTCAACGATCCGGACACGAATCTGAAACACACCGAGTATCACAGGACCAGTGTGGATAAAGGTATGAAAACCATGACAGCATGAGAGCAACTTATTCTGACCCAGAGAACCTACGTTCATTCAAAAGTACTTTTCACTTCTTTGAAGTCATCTTAATTTAGCCTAATTGCAAAAGAAATAAAAGCAACTGGAAACCGACGTAGAATTTTTTTGATTTTTTAAGAAAAAAGTGGGAAAACAGGTTGATAAAATTCTGGTTGTTTTCTGAAGTCTAGCTTTTCAAAAATCCAGACGTATTTAATCAAATAAAGGGATTACAAAGTGTGAAAATAGCCCATCAAAGGTAACCCAGTACACAGCTCTGTTGTTATGCAGTGAATGCAGATTATTTGTACTTTTATCCTCAAACAAAAGCATCCACTGTTTGTGCTATTCAGGTTTTTCTTTAGAACAGTACAGTTCCACATGTTGTCTTTTTTATCTGCAAATGTAAATGGATTTATTGGGTTTTATAAAATGGACCAACAAAAACAGTCCATGATTCACAAAGTGTGAAGGGAGGAAATTATTAGGTATTCCAATGATTTAAAAATACATTTTAGCTGTGAGACATTCAGCTAAGATCAGTTGCAACAAATTGCACTCCGGTGTATAAAGATGCCTGCTAATCCAGCAGATGTATTTGTTTTGGACTGTTCTTATTTATTGTATAACAGTACAAAAAAACAAATAAATGTTTTTGAATTCCTGGTTGTAACACTGTAAAATGTGAGAAAGAACATGGAGGATGTAAAATGTTGCAATGCACTGTAGTAACAAACTGTAAACTGATGGTCTCCACACAAAGCCCTAATCATTTTGACTCATGTTAACTGCTGTTAGTCTATAGGTGTTGATTCTGTCTAACCCATATGTGTCACTCTTCTTCAAAAACAAAGTCAGACTAACCTGGAAGTCTTGAGGTTTATTCACTATTCGGTGGCGGCTGTTGGCCCTTGCCAGCCGCTTACGGATGTTGACAGACTGTCCTGGGGAGAGTGGGGCCCCTGTAGCACTGCTCCGGGCCCCATCTGGTTGACTCTCGTCCCCCTCATCACCTCCACCACGAAAAAAACAAGATGCAGAGATTTAACGCCTGACCAGCCTCTATTCATAGATACTGCAAATAGTTAAACTTCCATCACACTAAGAGTGGCACAAACATACCAGCATCCACTGCAGCGTCTCCTGATTGAGGGTCATTGGGGTTTAGAGCAGCGTTGGCTGGAGGATCATAGCTCACCATAAGGTCGATAGTGGCCTGGAAAGATGATTTCCTGGTCAATTATTTTGTTTAAAAGGGAGACAGATATCTTATTTTAAACAGGAAGGAACTCACCCCAATGTTCTGTCCATTTTCACTGACCAAAGGGACATTTTTGGATGGTAAGGACCTCACTTGACCACTGGCAAGGTCTCTCAGTGAAATCTTAGTTGACCCAAGGAATCTGTTGGAAAGCATAAAGCAAGGAAACTTTAGAGCAAATACAGATTTGCATTAGATTTTTGACAGATACTTTATCGTTATTTGTTTAACTTTGAATGTGTTTACCTTGTGATTAAATGGAAAATTCATTACTTTTTTTAATCATCTTTGTGCAAAGGTCACCCACTTTCTATAGTTTTCAGTGAAGACGCCCTTTATTCCAACACTCCATTTTCACCTGGACACCCCATGCGCATCAACAACACCCCCCTTCTGCACCTGTCACTGACCTCAGACCCTTGTCCGTCTTGTCATCATAACTACACCTCCGTGAAGCATCACACAGAGAAGACTACTGCACCCCTCACCTCGGTTCTCTGGACTTCTACTTCATCATTTTAGTTTCTGTGCATCCATGAGACTAAACCACACGTTCATTCACTTCCCTTCACTTCACAATCATTGTTTTCAATAAATGAGTGGTATCTCAAAGAGAGAGTGTCAGACTGTCATTCCATGTTCTTACCGGACAACCTGTGGCGTCTGCATATCCTTATAACCAGACTTTAGGGTTAAAACATCACTGAGGTCTCAAGAGTGGTATCGGAAACCATCGCCTCTTTTATAATCGTCATCAGGGACAATACTCTACATATAGGCATTGTTACATCTCATTAAAGTGCAACTGATGCAATTTATATAGGACTTCTAGCCATGGCTAATTTTCAGTCCTTGTCCCTGGTTAGGCTTTTAGGAAAAAACACACACGATACAACAACACTGTGAAATAGACATAAAAACTGACAATTGCAGCAGACATAAATAAGCAGCGACATAGATTCCTAAAAACAGTGTGTTATAATCCTGCTCTGGCATCCTGATGTAGCCTTATTTAATATCTACACCATGCTCAGGGTGGATAGCTCAAATGTCTGTTGTAGAGCTGTAAATAAGTTTAAAGTTTTATTAAAGGGGCTATATGTAACTTTCAAAAATACTGCGTTTGTAGCGATACCGCATGGCCGTCAGGCAAACTGCACCAGTAACCTGTTTCTCGTACGTACACAAACGAGCAACATCACCCCTGAAACACTGGATATTTACCAGCATAATGTTTACAGAGGAGGTAAGTGGTCATACACATGTGGGAGTCTGTGAAGGAGTCTGTGTGTCTCATTCTCCATCCTACAAATGACAGTCTCGGCAGGCACTGCCTGTGACCGGGAGTGTGTGATGAGTTTGTCCGCCTGTGAGAGCTCCTAGGACGGATATAAGTGTGGTGAAGGCGGCCTCTGGCTGTGCAGGTGAAGACCGGGAGTGTGTGATGAGTTTGTAGTTTGTACTGTTGATTTCTGTAAGCGGAGCGGAGTGAGGAGGACATTGAGAACGCAAATAAAATGACACTGCCTGGAGCTTTAGCGGAGAAATCGGACCTGGGCAAATTGTATACAGGCAACACAGATAGACAGTGAACATCTACTTTTTCACATCAGTTAAACGTTCGCTTATTAATGGGCGATAAAAAACGATTTATACATGTAAAAAGTTACATATATGTAACTTGTAGCTATGTATAAATCATTAGGCCGTTAGGCAGTTCGCCTGACGGCCATGCGGTATCGCTACAAACACAGTATTTTTGAAAGTCACATATAGCCCCATTCAACAAATCAGACAATCAGTATCACCATTTCCTGATTATTTAGCAAATTAAAACAGGATGGTAAACAAGTGGGACATTTGACCATATTTGACTGTAGAACAACATATTTGTTAGCCAATAAGCTGAAGTCAGACAAAAGCTGATGGAAGCATTCAGCAACTTCTTAGCTAACATTTCTCTTAGCTTGGGATGCGTTAAACAAAATAATATCTTCTGATAGTGTTGAATGCTATAAAAGACAGTTGATTTCTTAAATTAGCTGTTGTCTGATGATAGCTAATGGGTTCACAAAAGTTATTTTAACAAAGTTAAGTCTTAGGTATCGTACAGCACGTTTAAAAGGAGGTTTTAGCATTGAGCTGTTTTCTAGCTAATGGTAACAATTAGTGATCAAATAAGTTGTTGTTACAAAGTATAGGTAAGGTTATATTAGCATTAAGTTTTTTCCTAGCAAACAGTATTGTTATCTAGGGGAAATGTTAGCTAGGAGTTGGCTGAATGTTAACATTAGCTGTAGCTTAACAGGTTATCAAATATGTTGTTTTAACTGATACACCTGGAAGTTTTAAATGATAATTGTTTGTTGTATTCCCTTCATTTAAAAGACTTTTAACCTGAAACAGTATAGTAAAACACATTACAGCATTTGAGCTTTCCAACTTGATAGGGATGTCAGAGGAAAAATGGCCACCAGGTGAAAATGGTAATTAGGGCAAAACTCAAGTTTCATTATTAGTCAGCCTACACATCGGGAATGAAGTTACAGACAACCGAGAAACTCAATCTGCATGTGTGCTCAGTGAAGTCACATTCACAAAAGGGGCATATAGAAGGTCACCACCCAGAGCTAACAAACCCTGCCTGCTCAGACAAACAAACGCACCCCATGAGGCAGCATACAGTCAACACTGCACAGAAGCTTCCTGCCAGTGATTCATAGTGTATTTAGCTCATCTATGACTACCTGTAGAGAGAACTGAGAAATCTTCAATTTGTTTGCATTGGAAGACCCTTTTGTTTCCAGCTAAGGAAAACTTGAGCTTATATAGCGCTTTTCTAGTCTTCTGACTACTCAAAGCACTTTTACACTGCATGTCACACCTGCCCATTCATACCCTTTCACACACTGATGGCAGTGGTTGCTATGTAGTATCATCCATCAGAAGTAACTAATCCATTCATACATAGCAGCGGTGAGCAATGGGGGGTTAAGTGTCTTGCCCAAGGACACATCTCAGCTGGGGATCGAACCCTCGACCTTCCGGTTGAGAGGTGACGACTCTACCAACTGAGCCACAGCCGCCCCTAAACGAAAACAGAACCAGGGCTATTTTTGTCAACATTTTAACATTTAAGTGACCAAGCAGAAATCTAATGAATCAAACACTCAAGGAAAGGATGTGAGTAATGGAGACGTTGATTAAGTGTAACTATATTTGATTTGACACTTGTCTGTTTGAAATGTAACGTCACATTCCTCTGTTAACTGCTTCTTCGCTGGTCAAGGACAAAATAAAATGAAATTAAATGTTGGGAAGTGTCAGTGTAAATGAGATCCCATCTACATTTATTTATTTAAATAGGGATAGGGTATTTTGGAAATTGTTCCAAAATTGTGGTGTCTGTCTTTCTGTGCACACAAAACTACACAGCTTGGGTCGCCACTATCCTGGTGGTTTAGGGTGTGCGCCCCAATGTACGGAGGCTGTGGTCTTCCATACAGGCTGCTCAGGTTTGGGTCCAACCTGTGGCTCCTTTCCCGTGTGTTGTTTCACACTCTCTCTCTCCCCAATTTCTTGCTCTATCCTATCCACTGTCCTATCTCTAAAGAAAGGCACAAAAAACTACACTGCAAGTTTCAGTTTGAGTGAACCATTTCAGTTTAAAGTACCTCATAAACTACTCAGTGTATGTTTGACTGCATTGAATTATTTTCAATCCATTCAAAGTAACACTGAAGTAACACAGTGAAGCAGATGGACTGCAATACATCATGTACATGGCATTATTCTTTGGGTGGACTTATTTTCTTGGCAGTGCTCCTGAAAGGAGGAATGTCCCGAGACAGAAACAGTTACTCACTACAGACTCTACATTAACATGACATCACTGAAGACTCACCAAGGACTGACCAGAGCTTACAATAGTACCTTTAACAACAACAACTTTAGCTTGGTCTGAAAAAAATTCAATCATGAGACAAATCGAGGAAAAGACAAACACCATGTTTTAAGAAGCTGAACAAACTTATATTAAGTGCACTTATCAGTACAGGATCATTCAATGTAAAAAAATCACTGATGAAAAACACATAGACAAAGTTAAAAGAAGAAGAAAAAGGAGATTGTGCCGAAGATGAAAGCTATGAAAACTATCTAAAAGTGCAAGATTTCACCATAAAATCGTTGACAAGTAAACTGCAAACTACACAAAACACTGATTATAATTCACTCAGCTGAAGTAAAGTAATAATCTACCACATATGATTACTCCGACAGAGCAGCTGCACATCAGAGTAAGATACACTTTCCTCTCTAAACAAAAAGTTGGACAGAGTTTTGTTGGGAGTAGAGATGATTGATGATGATGATGATGATATCTTTTGGCTGTACTCGGAGCTCTGAATCAGAAAGGAGGCTGACACAGGGATTCTCCAGGGAGTCAGTGACTCTATAAACCTGATATGTGGCCTTAAGATGACAGGGTGTACGGCACTTGCTTGCTAATAAGATTAGAATTTGATAAAATAGAGGCTTAATGTAAGATGTGTTTGTGGGGAAGCACAATGCTGCACAGTATGTCTCTCCCCAGACCATTCAAAGAACGCTGGTGATGTAGTTGGATTCAAACATGGGTTTATGTCTGAGATATTTATCATTTTGCATATCCTCCATTTTCAGCTCGACTGCGCTCTGATAACATTCAAATTTAAAACAGAGTAAGTCAAACATTATGATTGTACACTATCAGACCCTGACAAGCCTCGACACTTGTCTGAACATCTTCCAAACGTAAATTTAATACAGACCAGCACTGCATATATTGTGAACAGAATGCGGAAAGCATGACTGACACATTTCCTCATTGTTTTCCCTGCAAACACACAGTGCAGTGACCAAAACAGGATGAGTCACAGGGAAACATCCCACCACTGCTGACTGAGTCCCTGTATAGTATTTAAGACTTTGATAGCTGGTGGAACAACAGTCAGAAGTCTGTCTTGACTAGCTTGTCTGCACTCGCGCCATATAATCTTGGAGATAATTTTAAATCCTCCTTCTCACCTGCAGATCTGTTTGTGGTCATCTTCAGTCATATCTTTACGAGGTCACAGTGCTCTGTAAATGATCTTGAACATTGAGCTGTCAGTATGACTAACGTCTCTAAAAGTAATATGGGGGGTAAAGCCTTTATTATCAAGCCACTCTCCCTTGGAATCGTCTACCAGCCAGGGTCCGGGAGACAGAAACCCACTCTACTTTAAGAGTAGCATATAACATTACACAGAACATGACAAGAGATAGTATATCTTCTTTTTGCACTTTTTGCAACATAGAACACACATACATACCTCTCCCCTCTCCCACATGGTGAACGCTCCTCCACCCTCCTCCGTACCCACAGATTAAAGCCATAAGAATAAAAGATGAAGTCAAAGAATAGATAACAAATTACATAATGTATTGACCTCATTCCATGAGCCATCTAAGGGTCTCAAGTCTGATGAAACAGCGGTGGGCTGCCTCTAACAGCATAATATCAGGGGGATCTTTTAGTGTATTCACTTACAGTATATGTGATGCATTTTTTGGCAGCTCTAAAGTAATTTTGTTCACAAAACGCTTTAGCCTTTGAGAGGGGAGATTCAAATCAGTCAAGTCATCCAGCTTTGTGTTCTCAGGTGACATGGAAATATCTTGTAATAATACTTTTCAAGAATATTCTCAGTCCCAAGCCACCACAGTCTAAGATAAGAGCAAGACCGCACCACTGGTACGCCTGTATGTACAGGCGTACCAGTTTTTAGTTCAGGGGTTCCCAAACCATTCAGCTTGTGACCCCCAAAATAAGGGGGCCAGAGACTGGGGACCCCTAGAAGCAGAATACAAGTCATTTTCATGTATATACTTTATCACTGAGTGGACATAAAAAACATACACAGGTGTGTGTATTTTTACACATTAACTTCATTTTCATTTCACTTAATGGTATGGTTTCATTTGAAATGGAACTACTTTGTTTATATTCTTACGATAATGGCTAAAATATACAATTTTAAATGATTTTAAACTCTTTTTTTTAGCGTTTCTTGGAAGGCACTGAGAACACTCTATAACTATATAGTTGCACAGGCTATACCTGGCCGATTCTCTGTGATTGCTAGTTAATCTGCTCCAGTGTTTGTGATGTAAATCCCCAGGTCCCTCTCTCACCTGTCTTTTAGTGCAGCTGTATTGGCCTTTGAATATTTTATTATCAAACTGTATATTTGTGATTTGCATTTACTCAGGTTGTCCCTAAACAATAAAGGCTCAAGTAGGGAGTACTTGGGTTTATTCAAAGAGCCTCTCTGTTTGGATGGTGTGTAGTGTCGTATCTGTGGTTGGGGTTCACTCCCTTTGACTTTCAGTATTCATCTCCTCTCACATGGATGTGTGTGATGGTACTGCTCATCCCAGATGTTAGACCAGGGTGTGAAAATCAGTGAGCGATCACAGATTCTTGATTATTGCTGTTGCCTCTGTTTCAGCACTGCCGGCCTGGCAATGTGTTTCAGACACATGATAGGTGAAAGTGCTGGAAGTATTTGCAGAAACCTCCTGATGTCTGACTGTGTGTGTTTTATTAGACAGGAAATTAAAACAGTTTTGGTTGTGAATTTTCATGCAGCTGCATTCCCAGAAGAATTCTACCCTGTAGTTTACCATCCAGATGTATCTGTGCAGCAGAGTCTATTAATATTTTATTGTAATGATAAGTTTAGTGGCCACCTCATTAGCATGTTCGTGTTATCTAACTACAAACCACTCAATGACTTCTTAATGTCTCCAGCCCTGTTATAAAAGTCACCACTGTATTCCTAATGTAAATTAAACTAGATATCTGCTAATATTTAACTGGTTAAACAGGTTGTCCTCTTTAAATACATTTTACTGTGTTAACATTTAGCCGTGCAGCATTTTGTTCACAGAGGTTTGAAGGGTTCATCACTTTGTTGCAGGCTGAAATGCTTCAACATCTATTTCAAGGATAGCCCTCACATCTTATACAGACGAGACATTCATGGTCCCCAGAGCATAAATCCTGCGGACTATAGTGATCCTCTGACTCTTCATGTAGCACCATTATGAAGTTTATCATTTGTGGTTTAAAGAAAAATATCACAATGATTATATAGATTTCTGTTAAACTCCTATAAGATGTTCATGTTCGCCAGGGGATAACGTCACAAAACTTCCCCAGATTTATCCTCTGGGCAAAATCCACAGTTCAAAGTTGTTATTTATTTTAAGAGATATATAAATATATCTACTTAAATATAGACACAAAACTGTGTACACATTTCAATGGTTCACAGACAGATCATGAATCCTATTGTTAAACAAGATCCTACTTCTTCAAGTTCCACTTAAAGGTTGAACTTTTTCAAACTGAAATATCTGTTCTGACTGATTAGCGGAGAAAAGATCAGGTGATGAATTATGAAATTCACATCAGATCAAGAGTTTTATGGTCCAGTAGGCCTGCTCAATATGAGATATGTGATAACATTGTTCTACATTTAGATACTGACATGAAGTGCAAAAAAACTGAAATTCAGGAGTGCCTATAAGCACTAACATAGATTTAACATCTATCTGCTGTTCTTTGTGTTTTACAAATTACCTGTTGATATGTTTCTCCTAATTAAATTAATTTTTTCCCACCTAAATGGTAATCTGAGGGTCAGTGTTTGCTAGCTTGAGCTTCCTCTGACTGCATCAGAATGGTGTGAAAGAACTGCAGTTATACCCTCCCTCCATCAAGTAATCAAACTATAAGCTAAGTGATGAAGCATTGCTCGTTAGCATCATTATTTTTTCTCATGTAATCGGATAAATTCAAGCTTTTGTGATGTGTGCTCACATTGGGCCTCATTCACAAACAGTGCGTACGCACAAATCTGTTCTTGAACCGTTCGTATGAACATTTGCCGCACAAATCTGAGATTCATCAATATGTTTTTACTTGAATTTATTCTTACTCTGCGAACAAAAAATAGAACTTCCTCAGACCATGTGTACGCACAAATGATTGACCAGCTTTCTCAGAAAATGTTAACATACACTCTTTTAACTAAATGCACGACATATTAAAAATACATTCAGTAAAAAAAGAATATATATAAAAATGTCAAGAATTAAAAACGTTGATTTACTAGTGCATTGACTAAATGTATTAAATAACCATGAAATGTATGCCTTTTCATCCTTATTATACTTCTTTAATCTAAAATCTTACATCGAATCGTCGACCACTCCCACCAATACTGCCATGAAATATCGCATCTGTTACCAAAACCAGCTGGTTAATTTGAGCCTGTTTAATGGCATGCAGAGAACATACATGATTGTGATTTACGTTTAAGGAAGAATAAAGATCCAGCCTTACTGAAAGAAATTGCAGCCGGTGCATTCAGAAGAGAGCGCATCAGACCGTCAAAACACGTTTAAAAAGGAGTGTGACGAAGGGCTGATCAGCTGATTCTGACTGCAAATGCATGCAACAAATTGCTGCAACTATGTAATTCACTGTAACGGCATCTAAGCCCCCAGTCACACTGCTCTTTTTTTTGCCTTTTGGGGCCATCTCTTGCAACTTCTACTTGTCTCCACCTCGCCGCTCTCGTCCTGATACACCAATCAGATGTCCTTATATGGAGATGGGGGCGTGGTAGTATGCTGATTGCAGGTTGCGGGCACGCGCCTGACGATTTAGAATGATTCTGATTCACTAACATACGCAAGGTGGTGAGAACACAATTGGCTGGTACGCACGTGTCATGAATTTGACGGTGATTTTGTGTATGCACTTATTTTATGCGCAGAGTAAGAATATTTCTACGCATAGTAAATGAGGCCCATTGTGGTTATGATTTAATTAGGATTAATTTCATGGCCCCATTATCCTGACCCGTACTTTACTTATGAATACATACATGTACATTCACAGTAAATTAGCTGTTCTTTATTAAGACACCAACATCACCTGCAATTGATCAGAATGACAGAATGATCATTGTTGGCTTTTTAGTATGTTGATGTTAGCATTGACTCACAGCACAGCTGGGCTCCAGTTCCCCCCACAGGGTGGCTAGCATGCAGGACAGCTGCAGTCCTGTGGCTTTAGCCTTTTTTGGCTTCTCTAAAATACTTTACCAGAACATGTATTGTATGCAAAACAGCTTAACTTCTTCAAACCTTTAAACAGATTTACATAAAATAGGCTGTTATCAAGCTCCGGTCATACATCAGATGAGTAAACTCATAAACAGACTATGGGCAGACCTAACGATCAGGATGATGTTGCTGTTTACACACACCAAACTTTGACCCACAATCTTCTAATCTCGCTTTAAAATTTAATTTAAACAGAAAACACTGATTGTGTTTTCTCTACTAGTTGCCATGACGACAGGGATTACCCACAACAGCAGATGTTGAACTATTTTGCAGAAAGAGAGGGAGAGACTTCCTTGTTCTGCTCCCTCTGTGTAGATCTTTAGGGAGCGTGTCAGACGGGCCAGCCCAGTGGAAAACTTTACTCAACTGAACGTGGACTCGTGTGCTGGAAACGTCTCCTCCCACAGTTATGACTGTCCCATGCACAGGGGAAAACTTTTAAAAGGCAAAGCATATGAACAGAAAGATGATATATTCCTTGTAATGTCTTTCAGACATAAATTATAGACACATACTCACTTTTAAATGCTTGTTTTTCTTATCATAGACAAGCCTTTGATAGCACTAATTAGTGATGTCGAGGAAACATTCTTTGGGGTTGGACTGATTGGTCCCACATGTGATTCGGGTTTATTGGGAAGCAAAAGACTTGAACTGCTTTTGCTGCAACTACACATTCTGCATCCGTTTTCAAACTGTTTTTCAGCAGTTGGTATTGTTGCACTACGACAAAATATTTGGCTAGTAAAGGCCACAAAAAGCATTTTCCTTTAAGACTCGTCCCCCCCTCCACCCCCAAGTGAAAGAGTGCCACACACTTCCCATCAAGAGAGAGAGAAAGAAGACAAACAGCAATTCATCCATCCACTGTTGCCCAATCAGGACCAGTCATCCCACACAGCCCGGCAAGTCCCAGCATGGCAGGCAGGGTGTGAGGGGGTAGCAGAAGCCAGCTACATAACTCAAACACTGGGTTACTATGAAACTTATTTTCCCTGTGTATATCTGTGTCAGATGATAATAATATACATCCTAGCCAGTGGGTGTGAACAAATAACTTTGCAGCTAAGATACTTCAAAAGATCTTATCGCTTGTGTTGTATGTTAACAAGTTGTATTTAACATTTGACATCTATACAGCTGAAAAATCACACACACAACCTTCGTCTACTTCTGGCTAACCTGCTGGTTAAACAGACTGTTTTCCATAAAAGTCGTTGTTCGGACAAGAAGTATTTGCTCTGTGATTCTGTAAGGAGAGACACACAAGCTCCTCTTTCATCACTGTGATCTCTCTGTTGCACAAAAGCTAACAGGGAGCTCAGGGACAGTCTCAGCGTCTGCACTTACTTATTTTTCCCAATAGTCTCATAATCTTTCACAATCACGTCTATGAAGGAGTTGGGGTCCAGCGCTGTGCCCTTCAGGTCAAAATCAAGCACCTGCAGGACAGCAAGAGGGGAAAAGAGTGCATGAGATAAGATGCTTCAGCTGTTGTTTTTGTCTGGAAGAGGCGAAATTTGATTTGAGAGCAAATTAAACTCTTAGACCTACATGCGTTTAGCACATAATCTGTTGGCATGGTACATTTACATACTGTGACAGTCATATGATGATTATCCATGTCCATATATTTACCATGTGATGTCTATTAGTTTATTTTAAACGGGGATGTATATGTATGAAGTAAATCAATTATTGCTTTACTTTGCAGCTGATCTTAACTACTTTACAGATCAAAGCCAAACAGCAAGACTGACATGTCTGCATGGTTGACCGTTAGTAAGAGTGTGTGTGTGTGTGTGTGTGTGTGTGTGTGTGTGTGTGTGTGTGTGTGTGTGTGTGTGTGTGTGTGTGTGTGTGTGTGTGCGTGTGCGTGAGGGTGTGTACTGGAGGTTTACCTCGTTCCATACAGGATTCACCTCACTGTCAATTGATTTTGTTTTCTTCTTCTCATCTGAAAGGGAAATAACTTATTTGTAAATATTGTTTCACCAAAAGGTCAAATGAAACACAAGTCACTTCTCAACAGTCTTAGTAGACTACTACTGGGTATATGATTTCAAAACATTGGGAAAAAACAAAGTCGCCCAACCAAAGAATACACCTGAAATGATTTTACCCATTTCTATTTGCTAGGTTATTGTTGTATAGTCCTGTGTTTCAGCCTTTACAGGGAAGCAGGAAAAGAGAGAAGCTGCCACACCTGTGGGTGATGTTGATGATGACAAAGAAAACAGCTGCGGGCGACTAGAGCTGATTGTGGATTGTGTCCTCTACGGTAAATATCAATCTTTGTGTGACACAGAACTATATCTGATATCATTTTAATACAAGTGCAAAATTATAGTTTTAGGCTCTTTGAAAGACTTTTTATTTTCTGTCTGACCTCATATGAATCTTGCACGTCCTGGCATGATCCCTTCTCAGCCGTCTTTGCAATTTGGAAATGCTGTGACATGTTACAGGAGTCTCTAATTGTGCAACGTGTGCTGATTTACCTTTAAGGCATATTGCATTTGAAAGGACTGTGTTGTAAGAACTGGGCTTCCAAATAATGCACACAAGTACCAAAAAAGGCAAAAGAAAGCTAAACTGTAGCCTACGCTTGAAATATTGCATGAGATAGGCCTACCAATTAAATATTCAGACAATGCATTGGGTCCATAAAGTGACGTCATACTAGCTAAAAGTTATAAAGGATATAAAGTTATTATTAAGCTCAAGAGACCCTTCCTCCACTTATTTAAGACCCCTTACTAAACTTAAAAACTACTTTAGAAATTAGACTTACCTTTAAAGATGACAGAGGCTATTGGGTCCGGACTTCCAACTCTCTTATTTGGCAGATTTTTTGCCGATTGAACAACGACTCGCAACATGGCACCAGACAGGTTAAACAAAACGTTATATTTATATATAAAAAACAGAGAAGTTGAGGAATGTTATAGTAAAAGTTTAAAGGAACTGTCGAGTTGTGGCATCCTCACCGCCCCATCACTGCAGCTCTCAGGGCAGGGCTGACTTATATTTCCAGGTCCCGTTGGTGAGGAAGAGGGGAAATGAGGGCGGGTCATGGGGCTGTAATTACCTTGGAGTCAAAACTATCTAGCTGCTGCTGCCACCGTGTGAGTATGAATGTGAGAGAACACCTACTATATCTGTACATGGTTGACACGGTAATAGAAGTGTTCATTCCTTAATAGAATATTTCACACTGAAAAGACAGTAAAATTATAACTCAAATATTAAAGCGACTGCAAAATGATGTGCTTAGTTACAACTCCCTCTAGTTTTGTCTCGTACATTTCGCCTACTGCTGTCAAAGGCAAGGGGGTGGGGGGGAAAAAACTACTACACATCATGTTATGCTGAGCAT
The DNA here is from genome assembly GCA_020745685.1 of Tautogolabrus adspersus. Taxonomy (NCBI): domain Eukaryota; kingdom Metazoa; phylum Chordata; class Actinopteri; order Labriformes; family Labridae; genus Tautogolabrus; species Tautogolabrus adspersus. The sequence continues at coordinate 9,527,924 of CM036554.1, read as the reverse complement.
TTGCGCTGCTTAGCATTGGTCAAATATTTTAGCTGTGGCTCCATCTAGTGGTCGTACCTGTTAATGACATGATATCTGACAGCCACTCTTGGACCAAACCCAGCTTCAAAGGTAGTTTATAAATGCTACCTTATGAGTCATTATAACAAATTGTCTGAAAGAAATAAAGTCATTCTCACATAATACACGATAGTAGTAATTATTATAATATATGTAAGATTTCCTTGAGAGTGAATTGGGTATCATTTGTGCCCAGTGGTGAAAATACAGCGTACTGTAAAAGAGTTGAGCTACTTGTTTATTAACTTGAGTACTGCAATTTTGTTGCAGCATCATACTTCTACCCCACTAAATAAATCACTTAACTTTGGTTTTGGGGTCCTTAGCTTCTATTTACACAAAATATAATCAATAAACAAATGTACACGTATTATAGTTTAAAACATCTCAGCATTATCTTCACGATAGGCCTCTCCTTTACCAAAAATATTAATACATTGATTAACACATGAATTCATTGATACTTCAATAATTTATTCTAATCTGTAAAATATCTTCTGCTTCTTCTTTTGGTACCTTTGATGCAAATACATGTTTCCTTTGAGTAAAATGTGGCTTTAACTTTTTATAGAGTATCTCTTCATTATGGTATCTCTACTTTGACATAAGTAGTCTGAATAATGATTCCACCACTCTTGTGTTTTCTGACAGTTATTCAATAATGATTTAAAACCTGGTTTGTGACTGAATTGCCTTTTTGACAACCAATGTGATTATTTTTTTTATTTCATATTTCAACAAACTAGAGTGTATACATGTTATCATTTTTGTTTGGATACATTTGCAGATTCAACACATCTTGAGAAAACTACACCTAAGTGCTGGTACAGTAGTGCTGCATGCTGTTTGTGTCCTCATGAAGAAATGACTGTATTTGTTATCAGTCAGAGATGGCTGTAGTTACCTTTGTATATTTTATTTGCTTGTTGCAATGGGTCTTGCACACATAGTTATATATTTGTATTGCATTATGTATCAAAGAAGGTACATTTGTTACAATACAGGCGGCTTGAGTGCAGAAGTCTATATTAGACCAAGGACAAAGAATTGCCCAGCAGACCAGACTCCACCTGGGACGTGTTACTTAAATTAAACAGTGTGTGTGTCTCCATGCTCATTGAAGTGGAGAGCAGAGTGCTGAGGCAATAATTAATCCACATTAGTTCCTCAGGTGGATGAAGCTTTAACAACATGAAAACATACCACACAGCTTGATGTTTTGACTTTTTGTCATGTTTTAGTATACACACAGTAATCCTTAACCGAATGTCCCCCTGGGATTAATAAAGTATTTCTGATTCTGATTTAAAGATAAACATCAAATAATCATTAAAATATAAGAGGAGCTTGTTACCAATCTTAACCCTCCTGGGTCCAGACTAACTCTGCTTCTTTAAATGATTAACCTCTTAGGGCCTGTCTGTGAGGTTTGTGGCTCTGTTACCCTCAGCAGACCTGCAGTTATCCCAGTAACACTCTCTCTCTCTCTCTCTCTCTCTCTCTCTCTCTCTCTCTCTCTCTCTCTCTCTCTCTCTCTCTCTCTCTCTCTCTCTCTCTGAACCCTTTCTTCAGAGATGTGTTGACTCTCTGAGTGGTCAAGCACTTGTGACGGATGGCTTATTGATCCGTGGACCTGGACATTCCTCCAGCAGCTTTGTTTGAGCAAATCAGGTTTGCCTAAAAAAGAAAGAGGAGTGGACATCAACAAAGGGCCTGCATGTTAAGACTCTGAGGAGAGCTTGGAGGATCTCAGATTCTTCTTTGAGCTCTTTGGGAGAACTTTTGGCTGCATCTTCTGTCTGTCACGAACCATCTGGATTAACTTTCAACAGGAAATGATGGAGCAGTATCTGGTGTTTTGAGGGATTTAAAACGGATTTAATCAGTAAAGTTGAGGTCATCAGAATGGATACTTTAAGAAAAATAAAAAATCCATGGATTATTTATGAGACAGAAGTACCTCATAGCCGGATTTGGTGAGTTCTCTTTAGCTTTACCTTATTTACCTGTTCATGATGAATAAATATCCAATACGAATGATCTGTACTTTATTAGAAAGTGTTTTCTTATTTTTCATGTGGTATGTTCTCTGTACCTTGTCAAATGCAAAAATACAACTTCAAATATGTCTGTATTCATTATCATGCATGTTTTGTTGTCATTGTCTCTTGTTTGTTTCATTAAGTTCAAAGTTTGCATCTCCCTGGTTCAGATTCACATATTTCTCCTCTCAAACCATCTCCTGTTTCCGGCTACACAAGTCTTTCAGATACAACAACTTTTACACTCCCTATCTAGCACACATAATGCACTTTTATTACTTAATTATTTTATGGTTCCATTAGCGCTTCTTGATTGTTTCAATTGTACGTGATGTTAAGGAGCACTCGTGCTTGTTCTGAGGCGCGAGGAAAAGAGCTCACAAAGCAGAGACATGACTTATTGTAGCAGTGAGTACAGTATCCCTGAGCAACAAGACCACACAGGAGCTGCGGGGGAAAAGGAACACGTTGATTGTTTAATCACTGCCCCCAAACTGCAATAAACCCCCACTCACTCCTTCTATATTCACAACTTCACACTTCAGGACCAAATAATCAATTAAGATAAACTCTTATACATGTTTCACTTCATTTTGCATCATATAAGACTTAATGAGGAAAGTAGATTTTTTTGGGGAGGAGCAGTGTGTTGTACCAGTCCTGCCACTTGGGCGCGCTGTTCTATTCTGCATTGATTTCAGGCACGGCAAGACGCAGTATAAACAGTCAAAATTCAGCAACAAGAGTTACGGAAGTGATGCTGTGACTCCAAATTCTTTGATAGATCTTTGTTTTCAGTTGGCCCGCGTCCTACCTCAGCTCAGGGTCTTTCCTCTATCCTAAATGTTTAATGCTTGATCCTTTGGGCCTGCACACCAGATCCATCCATATAGAGCCTGCTCATATATGCTGGAGTATGAAAGTTGAATATTCAGATAGTGCTATAGTGCTCTCCTGATTGAAGTCTTTCTTGTGGAAATCTTGTCTTCCTAAAAAAATAATATGTAAAGAAACCTTTGTTTTTCCTTTGGTGAGACCAGTTGGCCCAAACCAAAAAACCCTCAAATATTTGTGCAAACAAACAAACAAACAAACAAACAAACAAACAAACAAACAAACAAACAATAAAGCGTTTTTTTAGATGCTACATACCAACCCTGTGTGGATGTGTCTGTTTCATGGCCTGGCTCTGAACACTGAAGGAATCCTTACAAAAAAGCAAGCTGAGCTGATGTTAGATGCAGCTCGGCAGTCGGCTCAGAGCCCCCCATGATGCACGAGACTTTCAAAATGCATCCAAAGAGTAGAACCCACGTTTTTGATAAGAAGCTGTTGCTTTTGTGTTTTTACCTGCTTCATATCAGTATTTGAAACCTGAAAAACTGGGCCTGAAAATGAATGTTGGGGAAAATGTCTGCTATATTTGCACTGTTATTTGCTATCACTGCATGATTATTTTTATTCATTCAGTTCTCTTTTCATTTTACAAAACAGTATTTGTTAGTATCAGACAAAATAGATACTTTTGTGCGCTCTCAGTAGGCTATTGTTTGAAAAAGAAACAACATTTGACAAGTCAGGGCTCTACCCAATACCACATTTTAAGTTTGATCAGAGGAATTTCTGATATTTGTGCCTGTATAAGAAGAACGGTTCTAATATACAGTATTTCTGCACAAAGTGACATTTAAAATAAGGTGATCATTACCACAATCCTCTTTGCAGTGATCCAGACTGTGGAGTCAGCCCTGCCGAGAAGCTGTCTTCCAAGCACTTGCAGCTCTTGAGAAAAGCTTTTACCTGTACAAAAGCTGGAAGACAGGCTCAGGAAAACCGAGCAGAAATAATGAGAGGAGGGAACAAAGGAGGAAATGAAGAGCCAGGAATAAATTCAGAAAAGTTTTGTGAGGTTGTAAGGTCTGTGATGGGCCCTGATACTGTGGACACATGGGTTGAAAGATTCTTTAACGAGGTAAGAAGAAACACAGGAAGGTCTTTGTGAAAGTATTGTAAAAGAAAAAAAAGAAAAAGAAGTGTAATGGCTTCTGATAGTGTTTGAATTGCTTTGTATCCAGGTAGATATCTGCTGTAGTGGGCAGGTAAACTGGCAGCAGTTGTGTTCCTACCTGCTGCTGGAGTACACTGAAAGAGAGCGCGCCTCCATCCCCCGAGCAGCTCTGCTGGACACACAGCCGCAGATCAGACACTGCTCCCAAAACAAGGTAAGAATCCATACTGTATGTCTCCGTTTTTGCCAATGAGGATGAATGGTGGATGTTGGCTTGACAAACTACATGTAATGTTAAATCATTATGACAAAAGGCCTTATAAGAAAGACAAAATGAAAATGTACACACGAGACACCTGTTCATAAACTGTAGATGGAAAAGCAATTTCAAGTTTGGTTTTGTATTAAATCAGTTTCTGTACTTGGTCCATTATAAATAAAACTAATGTGAGAAACTTACAATGAATGTAAGCAAACCAAACCTTCCATAACCAAATAAATGGCTACATTAAATTAGAAAAAATGGGCTTTAGTTTTGACAAAAACTATAGCTACTTAATCATTGCTGCTTTACAAAGCTGCAGGATCTCTGGGCTGTTTTTTTAATACCGGTAATATCAATTCCTTAAATGTTTTTAGTCTGCAAACAACATTTGCACTTGTTAGTATGACTTTACTTTAAAATTCCCTGGTTTAAGTTTTAAGCTAAAAAGCTCTGCTAACATACTAACCAAACCAGCACCACACAGCAGCTAGAGGACGATATCTAGCTAAAAGTTAAGCATTATTAATCTAAAAAACAAAACTGGAAGTTGTTAGAAACCAGAAACAGGCAAAGAATTTAACTGAATATAGATTTAAAGGGACCAAGTGAGTAGAAACACCACTGAGACAAAAAAAAGTTTTATTTGGTTTGCTTTATGTGTAAGTAGTCATTTGTTTTCTAGCATGTCAGCCCTGTTAGCCAGCTGTGCTACTGCTAGCTTAAGAAAGGATACATCTGCCAATTATTGTTTCAATTTTTGTTTCTTTCTACTTGATTAGTTAAATATGTGACCTAATGCCAATAGTAAAGTGAAAATGTGAAAGTCAGTGGTGGTGTGGATTTTGGATGGGTTTGCTTGTTGTTGTTTTTTTAAGCAACTTCCAAAGACAGTCCAATCTTTAGCATGGGCTTTTTTTAAAATAAACAAATCATACATGTATATGAGCAAAATACATACAACATATATTGTACAGTAGACTTAAATAATTGTACTGAATAAAGATGCAAGTACTACAGTAGATGGTGTTGTGATAATGCTAAAAGTAGCTTGAAGGCATATTTCAGACCAAGTGGATATTTCAATCTTTCTCTGCTTAGTCTTCCTATGTGCTTTCTTTCTGCAATGCTCCTTCTCTTAAAGTAACACGTTATATCTCCAGTGACCTTTTTTAAAATAATTATTCTTAAACTCTTTCCTTTCCAGCGGGAGCCAACAGTGCGGGTGCTTGCTATTTCCCATCCTCCTCCACTCCGCTATATTAGCGTCAGTAAGGGGGGTCAAGTCACTGTCTGGAACAGCAGCCTACACATCCTCAAAAGCATAGGGGTGAGTGACATCACAGACTCCTTTTACAACCACACAATTGTACAACACACCCACTCTCTCTATTTCAAACTTTAATTAATCCAGCTTGTCGGAGACCCAACAGAGGAAGTAGCCAACAGGAGGAGATTCAGAGGCTGGACCACTGATGCTGTCTATATGGGCAATGTCCAAAAGGTTGCCATAGCAACTGACTGCAGGGACTTGCATTTTGTCGATGTCTCAGCTGCCAGTGTATTTGAGGATGTCCAATTATTTGGTAAATATGATTGCTTGCATTGTATTTAACTGAACTTTAACAAAAAAATCTGTTACTGTACACTCCAAAAATCTGAATTTAAAATTAATTCTTTGCCCATTATTGCTCAAAGGGTTTCGTAGTGTACCGACTGCTCTCTGTTACTGGCATGATGTTCAGGTATGACACTTATTCATTGAAGATGTTAGTTGAAGTGGAATAATTTACTTTTACAGAAATTAAATCATGAATTTTAATTAATGTAGTGTCCAGAGCAACCCTCTCTGCTGCTCCTGGGGGATGAAAAAGGAGGTGTCCACCTTATGCGGTTCCTGAACCCATCTGAAGGTCTTTTCAAGAGTCTCTCCAGGAGAGAAAGGGGCCCACAGAGGATCTTCTTCCCCGTAAGCTTGACCTTGTCAATTCATACACACAGCTTAGTCTCTTGATTATCCAGATACATGTGTAATGCAGGTCCCAGTTGCAAATAGTGTAGGATTTGTCAATTATTAAGCATTTATGGTTATCCATTATTTCAACAGGATCTCTGCGATCACAGCGACATGGTCTCCTACCATCACATCGCCAACGTCCACCAGGAACCAATCAACAGAGTGATGTTTGAGCCCAGCACTCAAGTCATCATGACGTCATCAGAAAGTGACAACAACTCTGTTGTCTTTATGAATGTGACACTGAAGCAGGGGCCTTATGTCTGGAAAATTAATCAGGTATCTGATTTCACAGGTTGTTTTTTATTTCATCTGATTGTGAAAATTAGGCTGATATATGTTCAGTCAATGAGTTGTATCAAAAGTATAACTGAGTATCATACCATATTCTTAAGGGACTAATCTAAATCACATTTACTGATTGTGATCATTACTATTGATATCAAGTGGGGTTTTTTTTGCAGTAGAAGCATTTTGTTGACTCTTTTTCCCCCTCTAAACACTAGCATCACAACAATGGACTGCAGGGATATTTGTCATTATCTCATTTGATGTAGCTCAAGGTCATCTTGACACATGCAGGTCACTGTATACTCTTGTCTGGGTGACACTGACCTGTGTGTGGGGCAAGGTTTGAAAATCAGCTTTCACTTCTTTTTTTAAAACAGAATTTGTAGAAATCTTAATTATACAGCAATGAAGATTTTTATCTGCGGCGTCACGTCAGGTCGTGCACACTACTAGGGAGTAAATGTGGCTAAACTAGTAGTTTGAATACCATTTGCATTAGCTTGTTTTTAATACAACTACATTCATTTTTGCAGTGTCATTCAAGCAGCACTTTTTGTGGAAAACTGTGGGAATTTCAAATGTTTACTTCTTTCAGTGTGAAGCAATTAGTAGCTTGTTTTCAAAGTATAGCTTCCCCAGCACTAGATTTATCCTCGCCAGTTTTATCAAATGGAACAATTATGACAAGTAAGTCAAGTCACCTTTCTGCAATGATGACATCACCAAGCATGCAGAGGCTGACATTGCCATGTGTCTGTGGAGAAGTGGTAGTAAGACTGTTGCAAAAACATTATTAAAGTGGGTGGTGAGGCTTCCTGTTATTCACAAGGGCTTTTTATGAAGGAGTACACATATTTACTGTCTGGAAGTTTTAACAATGAACCCACCCTTAAGAAATTCCCCTGTGGGACTTTGTTTGTATTAACCACCAGTTCTTGTACAACTCTGCCTACACAAAACACAAATTCTATGCACCAACTTTTTCTTTTGTGTCTGTTTTCAGGGAGCTAAATGTTTCGACTACAATGAATCACTGCAGCTGATGGTGACAGGAGGATGTGACAGAGCAGTCAGACTGTGGACACGATTTGTGACCTCGAGTCCTGTAGCGACACTGCGAGGTCACAGAACCACTGTACTAGATGTTGCAATATATGGACTTGTTGAGCAGATTTTCAGCTACTCCAGAGACGCTGTGAGTCATACGAGAAAAAGCAAGTGTAAATGCTGCATCACAAAACAGAGCAATGGAATAAAAAACAAAAACTAAACAAAAGGCACCAAAAAGCAAGAATAGGAATATCGGGACAATATAAGATATAGTTTATTAATCCCGCAGGGGAAATTCAATTTTACATTCTGTTGTTGGCTGAAACACACACATGCAAAAACGGGATCCGACATGCACTAATGGAGAGATGTCAGAGTGAGGGGGCTGCCTACAGCCAGCACTCTTGAGCTGATGGGGATTCGCTGCCTTTCTCAAGGGCACCTCGGCAGTGCTCAGGGAGTGACTGGCATCTCTCCAGCTACCAGACCAATTTCCAGACTTTGTCCACAACGGGACTCGAACCACCGACCCTCCAGTTCCCAACCCAAGTCCCTACAGACTGACAGACAGACACCCTAAATCAGATACCCCGTTAGTCAAAGGAATCGAACCCCCTACCATCAGATTAACTGAGCAGCGGTTTAACCTACTGGCCTACAGAAGGTTATGTTAAGGATTTAAGACAGAAGGAATGCATAAAAGCAATCAAATGTGTAAAAGATCAGATTAAAACTCAAAAAGGGTGTCAGTTAGTTAAAGGAAACTTAAAATATACACCTTTTCAATGACTGTGAAAAAATCGCTTTTAACTTGTTCAAAGGGCTCAAAACTTCTGGTTCAGAGCCGTAAAAAAGGCTGAGCTGCTAACTGTGCGACAGATTGTAACCAGCAGAGGATTTTATAGGTTCTAAAAGGATTATTTAAAAAAAAGAAGGTCAGTCCCAAACCATTGAACCAGCCTCGTAAACTAGTAAAGGATACTGTAACTTGTAGCTGAAGCTGAAACTTGGCTGAAATGTTCCCTTTTTCTTGTACTAGTTAAACACCTGGAAGTAGAGTTGTGAAATAATTGTAGTGCATGGATTGTTTTGTAAGACCAGTGACAAAAAAGGGAATTACCATTGCAATAACTAAGTAAGCTGTTATGTTCATCTTCTTAACCTGCTTTTGGTCACTTCTTTTTAAATAACATAAAAGTAGGTTTTGCATTAAAAATAATTGAAGTGAATGAGTTGATGTTTGTTTCCTTTTCAGGAGTTGAGGGTTTGGGACATTTTCAGCCATCAGTGTCTGAAAACTATCCGCCTGCAGTTCCCCTGTCTGCAGCCAGGCCGAATCCCAGAACACGGCAACTTCCCCTTCCTTTTTCCACACCCTTCTCTTCCTCAGCAGACACATTTAATCGTTGCATGCAAAGATTACCTCTCACTGCTCCATCTGTCTGACACAAGAAGAGGAGTAGACACTTGGTTAAAGGATGAAGGACAGGAAATTGAAAGTGGTCCTGCCTTCTCCTGCGCTGTGTACAACTCCTCTTTAAGGCAGTTGGTGAGCGGACATGTTGACTCGTCTGTGTGTGTGTGGGACGTGGAGACAGGGAGGAGGAGGCTTCACATTTCTAACGCTCATGGAGAAGAAGAACTCACCTGTATGACACTGGACTCCTCCCACAGAAGACTCATCACAGGGGCCCGCAATGGCACTATAAAGGTTTAACACCACATCTTTGTACAAAAATACTCTGAATTCAATGTAAATAGAATATCAAATATAATTGAACATTATCGTTAAGTTTAAAAAAAAAATGTTAACAAGTAGACACTCTTGTGGGCAGGTGTGGAACTTGTTAAACGGCCTTAACTTGCACAAGCTGGAGCCTGTCACTGAGTCTGAAGTCACTGGATTGACCTGTCTGCATGGAAACCAGCTGCTGGCAGTGGGGTGGAGCCAGCGAATCGCTCAGTACAGCATTTCAGCCGCCAAGGTAAATAAGAGGTGATTGAAAATGGTAAGCTAGAGCAGTTTCATAAAAAATGGCAAAAAAAAAATGTTAAACCAATTTTTATACCTGTAACTATACCAACCAGTGGTGTCATACACTGTGTATCACTGCAAAGCACAGATGCTGTATATGAAACTCCTGTAGGTTGGAAAAAATCATCTGAAGGGGAAAAAGTGTCACTTTAACGTTTACGTCATAATGTAACCAGGGTTTGGAGCAACATTAAAGCTTCCCTGTATATATTTACTGTTATACCAGAATTCATTAAGACCTTTCATACCTAATGTGTTGAATGATTTTTCCCCTTTAAGATATTTTTTTACTTTGTTTACTGAAAGCTCCTCTGAGGAACTTGATTTGCAGACACTGATTTGTGTCGCTTCTGTGCTGCACATGTACAAGTAGTATTTAAAGCCTGAGTGAGAAGTTTTTAACAGAATGAAATGAATGGAGACACTTCTTTTTGACCCACAAAAGCAAACAAGAACAAACAAGATTGAGAATTGATATAATTGATTTAGTAATTTTTAAGGCATGTTACTGCTGCCACGGAGTAGGTGTCAGGCGGGATGATTTATAGCCTCCTGAAGAACGTTGCTATTGAACACTTTCCACAGAAATGATTAACAATGAGTGACACATTTGACTGTAAAAAGATAGTGATTTTTTGTCAGAAAACACCACCTGCACATGTACAGGATAAGGTCAGCAAAAACAAAAGAAGTACTGCTTCGTCTACAGGGGGCACAAAAATGGACACAAAGTGGGTTGCTCACGGAGCTTTAACTAAAAACTCTAATCTTTCTTTCCTTAATTGTCAATTGTACAAATTATGGAGAATCTTTGCTGTGGACAATTTTGAAAAAAGTCTTAAGGCAGTGTGCAGATACCTACCCAACGGTAAGTAGTGGTTTTAGGCTTCAACAATATAACAAAGAAAGAGCTAGTATGAGGGAGATGTTCTTGTTTGCTTTTGTTGGTCATAAAGATCAATCATTAATTTCAGTCTCTTTCATAAATAGCTACATGTCCATTACAGGGGCTTTAATAGTTTGAACTCTGCTTGTTAATATCAATGCTGGCGAGCACTGTTCTTATTGATTTTTTTTGCAACTGCATGAAACCAGAAGCAGTTCTGTGCATCTTCATTAAAACATTCCTCGACAGTGCTACCAGTAATCAAGCCTCTACATGGTACTTCACTTTTCTAAAGACTTTATCCTTCTTATCTGTAATTTAGGCTTAAACACTCGTTTAAAAAACAACTTACCTTTTTCATAAATGCTTTTTAAATTTCACCCTTTTTTTTACTATTGGATATTAGAATACACTCTGCTCAGAATTTAAACAACCAAAGATAATGTAACCTAGTTTTCCAGGAACATTAAAGGTACCCTATGAAGAAAAAACAGTCATGTAGGACTTTTAGTAAAAGCCATTCGCTTAAGAAAAAAAGAATAACTGTGCAGTTAGCAGAAGTATCGTCCAGGAACAAGAAGGATTCCCTTTTCTTTTGACTCCAGTATTGTTTTAGCGTGTCGATGTTCTTCTTAAACAGAAAACCACTGCAAATAAATACATCACAAAAGCTTTTTATTGACAGGTGATTCTGGGAAGTGTCGCACACACATTCACTAATGACCCAATGTCTTAAATATATAAAGACGCACACGTCAACAGTCTTATTCTTCACACTTTGTCTGGTCCACAAGTTATTCCCCAGATGTTGAATGTTGTATGATGAGTCCCAAACAAACAGCTGTCCCCATAGTGACTAATCTTGTCGAGGCTTAAAATGCAGACAACAGAGGAAGGCTTTAGCCTCAGAAAATATCTCCAGCAAAAAAAATAAAAACAAGATCTGACCCTCAGGTCTAAAGAAATAAAGATGAAGTATTGCCCATGCCAGAATAAACACTAGTATGAGCCTTAGACGTACATATTTTCACACCTCAAATTCTTGTGTTACATCTCCCCTGTCAGCCTTTAAACACCGTCTGCTCTGCGGTTACATTCATCCCTGGAAGGCTACAGTCGTAACATTCAGCGTTCATGCTTCTCCAGCACATTTTCAATCCTGTGTCTCCACGCTCATGTTTCTCATTTTGAAGCGCCCCCCTTGTGAGCAGAGCCAGGCTTCTGAGAACACATTCAAAGGCGATAGAAGAGTAAAATATATAAGCCAATGATTTAAAATCACATGAACACACAAATCTGGTGAGATCAAAGCAGCCTATATGCCTTGCAAGAAATCTGCACAAGTTTCTGTGACGTCTTTATGAAGATCTAACCACAACAGTGTAGCCTGGAGGTATAAACAAAATCAGTAAGGAACGGGAAATAGGGTTGCTCTCTACAAGACAACACAAACAATTACATGTCCTTTCAGGCAATTTGTAAACCGTCACAAGATCGGAATTCATGTGCGAAGAGTTTCACAATTTCAGGATCAGCGTGGAGCCTAAAAACATCATACTTCTTATTTTTGAAACTGCTCCTATTTTTACACAACAATGCTGAACTGTAGATTTTGAATGTGTATGCTGCATAATTTTTTTTTAACTAGTTTTATAGTCAATACCACATTTATATTTACACCTGTGTATGCCATACGTGTAGGATTTATATGTAAAAGCAGATCTGTCCTGGAAGTCCAGCAGCGTTCACAAGTCAGACATCCTGGCTGTTTGTCAGTGCTCTGCTCTCGGGGTCATTGCCACGGCAAGCCATGACGGAGAGGTCATCATCTGGAGGCTGGAGACACAAGGAGCGGTGCTTCATCTACGGAGGCGGACACAGAGAAGGTGAGAAAATGTAGTAATGTGCATTTTTAAACACTTTCTTCATCTATCAATTTTCAATAAAATACTATTTTCAATAAATAGAAAAGGGAAAACTTGATGTGTGTTACTTATAAGTTTTGACATCTTTTTGTTTTCACAACACAAAATATTTGATTTCATAGAGTAAAACTGATGATATACATACACACATTTCAATGAACTGTTAGCCACTAAACCATTGTTTCCTTACTTTTTAGTTGTCATTTGTTTCTAAATAAAAGTGCCCAGTTTGGACTCTTCGACAAACTGAGGAAGTGTAATCAAGAACTGTGTTAAAAAGCCTCAGTCTGTGTTTAGGAAAAAGATCAATATATTGATACAACCATGAAGCAGGATCTTCTCTCCTGTTCAAGATTTTTTTTAACCATTCAGATTTAACTTTAAATGGATTATAAAATTACAACTGTACAACACTGTATTGTACCCTTCGAGAAATTTGTCAGCACATGAGTCCGTGTTGCAGTAAGGCAGCACCACACATCTAACTCCACTATAAATAATCACTGTCACAATTGAGGAGAAAAACCCAATCACAAAAACATCTATTTTAACAAAGGGCAAAAGTAAGAAAAGAAAAAAAAGCTTGCTCTTTTAGTTCAAACAAAAGCCATAAAAAATCAAAAAGGAGAAAACCAAGAACTACTGTACGAGGACATTTCAAAACAGGAATACGGGGAAAGTGTGACAATGATCTGAGAACAAGAGGGAAGGTCCACTGACACTAAATGGACACGGGGGTAATCAGACACAAGTGAGAATAACGACACGTGAAGACAATCAGGGAAACCAGACAAAGGGAGGAAGTAAGACAAGGCTAGAAACACTGGGGACAAGAACTACAAAATAAAACAGGAAACCCTAAAGACACAGAGAAGTCAAGAATGTAACAGTAACAATACACACAGGACAACACGAGGATAAGAAATGACAAAATAAAACAGGAAACACTAAAGGGAAACAAGCAACACGAAGGAAAAAAGAGACAAAATAAAAAATTACATCACAAATCACAACATTTACAGCTATACTTACACGTTGATTCAGGTATCAGCTTTACTAATCTTCACTTTTGTTACTTTGATAATTGCAAATAAAAATTCCATTATTTTATTGAAGTATAATTATGAATGTACAGTAGGACTGTATATGGATTATTCGTCTTATTGGAACAGCTCCTTATAACACTGCAATGGGAAATGGGTGACATACAAAAGAGAAAACCAACACAATAAATACCAAGTCATCATTAGTATTAAATAAACTAATAGTAAAACATCCCCAAAAAAGCATACCTGTAAGCCAATAAAAAATTACTTTTTACTCCGTGTTTTTTATTCCTCTAATGGTTTGCATCTAGAGCGTTGCCCCCTGTGGACTGCCTCCTGTTCCTGCAGCATCGGGCCAGCAAAAGAAAGATGAGAAACAGAGGTGTCCTTGTGTCATCACAGGCCGGCTGTCTCTGCTTTTGGAGCGTCACTGGACAGACGCACAATTACGGTGAGAGGGATGCAGGCACCATCACTCAAAAGAACGTCATCCAATTCAAGTGAAAACACGAATAAATAATGTAAATCTTGCTGTACAAGTGGCGTCAAAACACCAAACTGCACGAATGTTTGACAAGCAGCTGTCAGTTTTAGTGATCCACCCCTTTAAGATGGATTTACATTCAGCCTCAGCAGTGACAGTCAGGCTGAACTGTTGACTTGGCCTGTAGCCGCAACCATTCCTGGCAGCCCACAACTATGTCTCTTTCCAGATCCCATCTGTGTTTAGTGGGGAGGGATTCATGCCTTATGACTGCTGCATGTGTGTACGAGCATGTATGTGTGTACGAGAGAGCCAGTGTGTTTGTGTGTGTGTGTGTGTGTTTGTGTGTGTGTGTGTGTGTGTGTGTATGCATAGGTCTGTATGCAGCATGTTTTTAAACAGTTTTCTTGCAGAGTGGAATTTGAGAGCGTGTTATAAACAGATGATCTGCGACATAAAACGAAAGGCAAAAATTGTCATGGAGGAACATTTTTCATTTCAGTACACTACTCTTGAAATTTGCACAGATTCTTGCTGTTTTAAAGCACAAAAATGAAACGTCTATGGCTAAATGAAAATCAGTCAAGACTATGTAATCTCTTAATTGCGTTCAAAGGAGTAAAAGTGTCAAGTTTGGTAATTCAACAAAGGGAGAGGACCAAGATGCAACTGATGAAATATATTTAATAAACAAAGAGGCAAACGAAAGCTTGCTTCTCAGATTTCAGGGATCAAATGTCCGAAAAGCTGATTGGGGCAAGAGCTAAAAAAATGAAAGAGGAACTCCCTAAAAAAACAAACTCAGAAGAACTGTGACAAAAAAACACTTTTTTCCCCCGTCTTTCCAGGTCTGTTCTGTGCTCTGGAGCAGCCAGGTGAGCGTGTGCTCTGCCTGAGCTCAGATCAGCCTAAAAACAAAATCCTGGTCTGTGGAGACACCACAGGTCTGCTCCAGATCTGGGACATCTCTAACTATGGGTTAGAGATTGAAAACCAGGTACAAAGCATGTTTATCATATTATGTTATAACCAGAACTGAATTATTATTTTATTTAAACTTGTTTATGTCTTTGTCTCAAAATAGTTTTGCTACTTAAAAATTGTCTTGTTAAACAGGAGGTCTGTGAGTGTCCTCCTCTGCTGCAGCGTTGGAGAGCTCATAGAGGAGCAGTAGTAAGTGTAGAGGTCCTTGATGTTGCTGACAGGTTGTCCATCCTCACTGCTTCGGTTGACGGAGCTGCTGGACTGTGGACTTTGGACGGGGATCAAGTGGGTTCATTTGGGCAGGAAGTGATGTGGAACATTTATCAACCAGCTACTTACAAGAGGTGAGGATCTTGAACTGTCAACTTATAGGAACAGAGAGGACACTGAGAACAAGGAAATCTGAACAAGATCCAATGATGGCTAGCTTTCCTAGTTCAAATATCAGATTTACCCACTTAGTACATCGACTCTCTGCGTCACTCGATGTCGTACTAAATCTTCCACAATCGGTGCATTAAACAGACACAACTCATGCTGCCTGTGAAGCATGTTAAATGATAAAGTCCAAAAGTGAAGGATGATGTGTGTAAACATGCATCTTAAGATGATTTAATTCATTTCTGCCAACAAATAGTAGAGCGTACGGGACACGTCCAAACAAGTTATTATGTCTGCGTTGAGCCCTGAGTGCTTTGTGCCAAATCTAATATAGAGGAATACGTCATGGATGAGTGCGTCCTCCAAAACAAACTTCCCTCAATATTTCCACAGACGTTCAAGTCTTCAATAGAAGCTTCAGTTTGGTTAAAGGTCATAAACTCTCTGGCGTGGTCAGGCTCTTTCTCTGTGTGCTTCACTGAGTTTCTGTCACATGCTGGGTAACATGCAGCACTGAGGAGAAAACTGAAGAAGCAAGGTGAAAAAAAAGGCAGTGAAGTGAAAAAGAGTCAGCACATGCTTCAATACATTCATACATGTCTGCAAATATGAAGCTCACAGAGGAGCAAAATCACAACGTACATATATTGTTGTGTTTTAACTTCATGCACCCGATAGCTTCCTGTGGTACCTTAACAAACATGTATCACAGGAAAGAGGGTATCTAAATTAAAATCAGTGTTTATGGTGGTTTGGTGTCGGTGTTTAAGGAAGTAAACCAACGTTTTTGCCTTAAGTTTTGTTTGTCACTTCCACTGTGGGCTCTGATTGGTCAACCACCTGCAGACAGGGGCGTGTCCAGATGGTTGGCCAGGGGTGGCATGGGACCCCCTTGAAATCTGATTGGCCGCCCCAGGTGCTATCCCAAAATTAAAATCTATGATTGGCTATTTGCCTAATCAAAGGTGGGACTTCAGTTAAAATCAACTATTCAGGCTAATGGTAGTACTAAGCAAAAAACTTGTGTACACTGTCTAACCTGCAATGGACTTACTTGACAATAAATGTATTTTGCAAGTTAAAAAATGTTCAAGAGTTTGCATGCAATTTTACTTAAGTAACTTAAGTACTTAAAATTGTGACTTCGCACATCTTTGTTTTTGAGTCCCTTAAGAATAAAGCTTAGAGGATTTATATGTTGCCAAATTGTGTTTCTTACAAGTACACATCAGTAGTGGGGGTAGAAAGGGTAAAAAAAGTCCAATTAATGTGCATGTGTGTGCCCACAATGTCATGCCACCCCTGCATAAGTCAGTGCCCCAGGTAGGCCACCCCAATTCAAAAAGTCTGGATATGCCCCTGCCTGCGGAGTATTTCAATTTCTCTCCTGTAGCTCTCAAGTAATTACTGCACAATTATTTTTGTCGGCCAAACGTGTTGTTGATGCAGAATTAAATATCTCAACTGTTGACCAGATTGGCCATTAAATTCAGAACAATAAATCTTGCCCTCTTAGAATGAACTCTTGATCCCTTTTAGTTTACATTTTCTGCAACATAGGTTTGTTTGTATTATAAATGGCGCTTCATTATGACTATGAATCCCAGGTTGGGTGGCTCATGTAATTGCAATTTCATCGTTATCCCAATATGAGCAAACACGTTGAATTTATGGCAATAAGAAGAAAAACATTTGATGTAAAAAAGCGATGCTTTCCCATTCAACATGAGGTAATTGTACCTATTACAGAGATGGATTGACATAAAAACTGTGAGTTGAAGCAAATATGCACTTTTTTAAATATGTATTGCTCTTCATATGTTTGTTGCAATGCTGAACACTGTTAATGCACATTGGTTGCACTTTTCTCAAAACCTGCAGGCCTGGTTCTTGGTGTTTCTACCCACAAAACATAAAAAATGATCTACATATTTTTTCGTGTTTCATTGCACGAAAAACTGTGTGTCTAAACATCCCAATGCATATTATCTGAAATGGGCTGGATGAATAAACACAAACATCTTAATTTTATATTCAAAAGCCCAATGGATTGAATTTAACTATGGTGTAAATGTCCCCTAAAATATTTATGTATTATGTTTTTTTTTTCATCCAAAGCCAAAATAAGGTCAACATTGTATTCCAAACAGTTGATAAAATTAGCTTTCTCATCAGCATTCGTTGTACTCTGTGTTAAGAGATTATAAGCAAATGCCAGCTAGAATGCTACACTAAGAGCGAAACTCAACACCAGCACATAAACATGCTGACATAAGCATTTTCATTAGCCACTAAATAGTAAATACTGCACATCACTTTTTTTTAACACCAAAACAATTGAAATCATCCGAAAAACCCTGAATGCACATTATGTTCTTTGTAATCCATAACCCATTCAGATGTTTTATAGACAGCAAATCAGCGTAAAATTGTTCTTTCGCTGCTTCTGAGCTCTTAACATTCATGAGGCTAGGATTTTGTTTTTGTTGTCATGATTAATTTATCTATTAAAGAAGTCACAGACACAATGAAGGAAGGTATATAGAGAAAAAGGCCAGCCACAACACAGTAATGGAGAACTGCTACACTTCTGGTTTGAATCAACTCTAAAAATAAACACACACATATCAGACTCTTTGACAAAACACCATGCAGCAGAAATCGTTGATCAAAGTTCTGTCGAGTTCAGTGGCATGAACAAAATTGTGAAACCTGCCTCATCCAAAGTAAACAGCTTTGTGTTTGCACAAGTAAAATCCCCTACAGCGGAAAACAATATCTTCTCATCTGACAGCTGCGGGAAGAATTTGAAGGAACTGACAGAGGACTCAGAGGAGAAGACTGACAGTGGGGAATTGGGGCTGAGCAGGGTCAAAGGTAGAGTACCTGACCTTGTCGACAGGGGTCAAACATCAGAGGAGAAATGCTGTTCTGAAGGTAACCATTTAGTGCAAACAGGTGTTTTTAGGTGCTGCACACAGACACACACACACACACACACACACACACATGCACACACACACACACACACACACACACACACACACACACACACACACACACACACACACACACACAGACTCTACTTGACCCAGAGTCACATTTGGCTATGCTCTGGGAATGTCCCGTCCAGTAATTACCACTTTCGTCAGAGTCCTTCTAGACATACAGTACATATGGGTATGGGTGTGTGTCTTTGCTACTGCATGAAAATGGGTTATACACACCGGTCAGGATGGCCTTCCAAGCTAATTAAACCTGATCCTCTGATTAAATCATGTCCAATTTCAGCACATTATGAAGAGAAGAGCCAGAGCATTCTTCACATTCCCCTCCTCTAAAGTCTGGAGCTCGGCTCGGGAACATTAAGGCAATGTTCTTCTCCAAAAACACAAGCCAGATTTAAGATTTTCTTTTAAAAAGCTCACAAACACTCATGGTTTTCTGTGTGTGTGTTTGTGTGTGTTTTTGACATTTCCTACACTTTCCTTTCCATGTCTTCCCCTTTACTCAGAACTTGCCAAGATAAGTGATTAGCTGTGCTTTCTCAGCAACCACACCCAGTCAGACACTGTTAGGTACACACACACACATTCACACATTCAATAACATTGTCTCCTGTCATCCACTTTAGCTCCATACACTAGCCCTGCAGACACTGACCACGAGCAACCTCAGAAGCATCTGGCAACCTCCTATCCAACAATCAGCAGCTGATGAATGTAAACACAGTGACTGGCTACACCACTCATACACACTTGTCTCTCTCATCTAAATTGTTTTGTTTCCTATTCTCCATGAACCGCTATTCGTCCACCGATAATCTGTCATCAGTATGTGTCAGTGTCTGTGTGAGGACTTGATCCATGAGAGGAGACGTCTGTTTGATGACATTTACCCATAGACTGTAAATAATACCATTTACCACAATAATCACTGTTGAGCGGATGTTTTTTTGACACATCATACTCTTGTCCTACAGATTAATTTATGTTCTCCCTCTCCTTGTTTAACTAATCCTTGTGTTTTGTTGGGGCCCTGTGATTGTCCATTTGATCCTTTTTCCAAACACATCTCTGTTAATGAAAAATATCTTATTTTGTAATGAAATATAACACCCCCCCTCCCCACTAGCTCAGGAGCGCCTCCCTCACTTTGACGTCTCTCCATTAGTGCATGTCCATAGGATCCTGTTTGTGCATGTGTATATATCATGTGTGTGTTGCATGACTTGACAGTGTGTAAAAAACAGAATTTCCCCTTGTGGGGATCAATAAAGTAAATCTTCTTCTTCTTCTTAACCATGTCAATAAAGGAGCTTAAATTCAATTTAACTGCAATTTTGCATGTACATACATAATATCTTCTTTGCCCTCCATCACTATTTGACACATGGGTACACAATTAAGTTTATTCATGATATCAGTTATATAATATGAATTCAAAAAGGTGGAAAAGACAAAATGGTAAGTAAACAAAAACAAAATATTCATAGACATATAAAGCAGATCTCATATTTTGCAGTGTAAGTTAAGATCCCAAGAAAACAACTGGAAATTACTTATTACAGGAGAATTGAGTAAAATAAAATTAATGTACGCTACTGGCTTCTGTATTTAACCATGAAAACAATGTTCTGCTGCTACGTCGTCATATGTTCAGTAATCTACTCACATCTGTAACGTTTTGCTTTGCTAGTGTGCTCTTTTAAGTTTGAAATGGGCCAACATTATTGTCAATGCATTATATAAACACTCTATAGTGGGAGTGTTTATAGTCGTTGTGGTAGTCTAGGCTGGAAGAAATCCAGTAGTGGCCAGCATAAAAATACTGGTCAGAACAACCGACCATAAAAAAACATGATCAATTCTGGAGGAATGTGAGGGCGCATTTGCACTGCTGTTGGCCTGAGTGCTGTGGCTACAACGCTCCACAGTCAGGCTGAAGTTCTGTAAATAAAATTTGATTAAAGGGAAACTAGAATTTAAAAGGTCTCAAATGAGGATACAACTGACCTGACTATCGTACTATATGGCTTTCCCACTTCCTGCTTTTTTTCTGGATTGGTGTTAAACTCAGCCCTTTTGTTGTGTTTTTAGCGACAACACTTTTCCTGACCCTACATGTGGATGAACTGCTAAATGGTCAAACAGAAATCTATAATTCATCTTTGGATCCATCTCACTGCCTCGATGACTCTGCTCCATATTTATGATTTCTTTTTTTCTGAAGTTGAAGTTGAAAAGTCTGTTCTTAATTTTTCTACTCTTTTTTTCCTGGAGATGTCTCCACTGAAAATTAACCCACAATCCCCTGGGTGTGGTGTACAGTCTGGCAAAAGGCTCAGCTCACAGCGTCTGGGTGGAAGAAGTGAGCCTACCTGTCCAATCAGATATAAAGATGCAGACATGAATTCAGTTTTTGTGCCTTCATCTTATTTTATGAAGTCAGTTTGAAACTGTAGAGCAAATATGTCTGTTTGAAATTATGTTATTTCAATGGTGCTAGCACTATACTCTTTAAGATAGATTGTGTAGCACACTGCATGAACTTGTTCATTGTTTTCACTTTTTTTCTGACGTGTGTTCTTTCGTCTCCTTTCATAGTCCTTCCTTTCCCTTTTGGGTATGATGGATGAGAAAATAGATACGACTCTCAAGTTTGTAGGCTATAAAGATACAGGATCACTTGGTTAGCTTAGCTCTTCTGCTACAATAAGGACAGATCATTTTGCAGATAAACTAATAGACACATATAAAAACTTTGATAAAGAGAAACAGGGGCGCTTCTGGTATCCCTCAAACCACCGGTGCTCATTGAAAGGAAGACTTCAAAAAAGTGAAGGAAAACTTAAGACCAAAAAACATCGGTATAAATAATCCAGGTCCAGGCACTCAGAATGGTTAGAAAATATAAAAGGCCTTTAATTCATTGGGCTAGAAACATTGAAATACACCATTGCGTATTGGCTTGCGCCTGACACTGAGACAAAGAGGCAAAAAACAAAACTTTGATACGTTGGCTTCGTCACTATCTTACAGTTAATGTTAAGATTAAAAGTTATGTAAATTGGTATATGAAACTATCCAGCAATATTTCACTTGTTTGTGTAACACTTAATTTAAAAATAACAGGTTGTGATTCACAGGGTGTTTTATGATATTCCACTTTCTGGAGTCTGGTTGTGTTTTAACTTTCTTTTATGCACTGTAGCTTGGCTACTAAAATAAATGCCAATAATTGTTGAAAGACACTAACCATTCTTTAACAAGTTGACTTACTCACTGTCCTTCCTATAGTTAGATAAAAAGATGACCTACCTCATGAGTATAGCAAATATAAAGCCACATGCAGTAGCTAGTTAGCCTAGCTAAGCAAGCAGGTTTAAAACAAGTAAAATGGCTAGTCAGGCTCTATAACAAAGGTTAAAAAAAAATCTACCAAATCACCTCTAAAACTAATTAATTAACTTGTTTTTGAAACACCTGGTGTAGAGTTAACAGGCCATGATGTTACATAGTTTCATGTGATAAATCTCACCCTGAAGTATTATCACTTTTAGCTAACCAGCAACACTATCAAGTTTGTGTCTCAATCCAAGAAATAGTCTGGAGCAAAACATTTCATTTTCTTTGAAAAGAGCTTACAGCCTGACAGCGGAAGTCGGCTATAAATGTTACGTTTCCTGATATTTGAATCTTCATGGTACCCGAAAAGCAGGAAGACCAACAGACATCTTAGCCATGTCCCCCATTTTTCTCACAACACTCCTTGTTCTTATCACCACACGTCTGCTGAATTGTACAAATTGGTGACACAAGATTCAATGGCCTATTTTTGCTTGTCGTCTCTCAAAACTGGATTTTACACCCTCTTTGCATGTGCATGCCCGCTCATCCCTAAAAAGGGGGTTATTTTAAGCACTGGTCTGCATGTTTTAGTGGGGGAGGAAGCAAGCACAGAGTCTTTTTTTCGTGTCTGTGTTTCAGGGACAAATACAAACAGACGCAGCTGCGACAAACATGGAGACTGCACTTTTGCTGTTTCAACACATCTGTAAGACAAAAAAGAAAAATTGATATCCACCAAATGAATGTGTTGTAAAAATAAATATTCATTCTGTATGAAGTATGTAATCCCCTTTTCAACATAAAAGCTAATATTTTTACATTTCTGTGCAGTGGAATAAAACCTTAATTGACATTTCATAGGCTAAATCTGTGTCTTTGTTATAACCAGGGTTTACACCAGGAACTTTCAAATGTGCAGTATGCCTAAAAATACAGGTTTACAGTTTCAAGACAAAATGTGTAACTACAAAATACGAAAAAAAAGTGCTTCTATTTGTCTTGTGCAGATATTTTTACAGCACACATTTGAATCAAAGCAATTTAAGCATCTCCTTTTGTTTCCGAAGGTGTGGTCTTCAAGGAGGTAGACACAAACTCATGTCCACGTCTATTTTTACATGGTTTTTGCTGAAGTGGATACATTAAATCTTGCTAAATGGCAGGTTAAATCTTCTTGGTTTTTCATATTTCAACCTGTTTTCTCTTCAGTGAGGTTAAAACACCCTAGAGAACAACTCCTAGACATTGATGCGTAATTTTACCAGACTTCCACGCACGCAAACACACTCCCAAACAGACGACAGATGTTCCAAAATACCACAGAAACAACAACACAGATGCAAGCTGGGAAATGCCCTGCGAGATCTTCATTTGCTCTAGAATTAAGCTGCTTTAGGCTTTTTAGAGCGACATTTACACGTTGTGTGTTTTCACTGGAATCAGAGAGGGGGGAGAGGGAAAAAATGGTGGCCTGTAAACGAGGGGAGGTGTTATTTCTCCTCATTTGAAGTTGTGCAAGAATTTTTTTTCCCCCAGTACAGCTTTTTTGAAAAACATGCGTTTCTCTGCAGATCAGCAAGACAGGGAGAAAGTGAGGCGAGTCATGTGTGGGAAACTGCAGCAGGAAGGAGAGTGCAGCTGGGAATTTTTTGCCTGGAGCGAAACAGACCGGAGCTCTGTGGCTAAAGAGGCAAAGATAGAGAGGAATGAGGAAAAGAGAGGGAAATAGATAAATAGAAAAGAGGGTAAAATGTTGAAGAAGGGATGATGGGAAGCAAAGGATTTGGAGGAGGTTTGATAAGATGAAGGCGGGGTGAAAGTGAGTGAGGGGGAGGCTGAAGGATGACAGAGGGAAGGAACTCCTGTCTTTGGGTCTTCTTGGAATAAAAGCAATGTCAAGGTAAGTCACACACACACACAAACACACACTTTTACACATTAACTGTAAATCTACACTTGCACACTCATAATCTGTCTGCCTGAAAGTATAGAAAAAAGCAGCATAACACTCCTCCCAGAGCATGTGTGAGAGGGTTTTCTATCCCCGTCTTTGCCTTCACTCTCAATCTACTAACCTGTCATTTGATGTCTGTTTACATACCTGCATACACACACCCACAGTGTACTCTCTCTCTCCCGCTCTATCTCTCACTCTCTCTCACACACACTCTCTCTCTCTCCAGCAGCAGGTCTCTGAAAGCAGCCAAACTGTCAGTTACTGTTGCAAACACATGCTCGCTCTCAGCGCTGCTCTTTTGCTGCCAAGGAAGGAGGAGGAGGAGGAGAAGAAGAAAAAGTGAGGCTGGAAGGATCAGACAGATAGAGGAGAGAAAGAAAGGGATTTGGAGCAACCTCTGACGGCTTCCATCTGTCTACCTGAATGTGAAGGCAACAAATGATGCCATAGCATCCAGGACATAGCCAGGACCATCTTTCTATATTGTTGCCCTTTTTTTTTAATAATGAGGAGAGACCGTCTCTTCTTAGCCGCAACCCTCACTGCCATCTTCTCTGCTGACCTCTACTTCATCCTGCTGCCAAAGCTGCGGAGCGTGGGGCTAAAATCAGGACACTTTTGCTCATGTGGTCCCAACAACTTTGCCCTCCCAATGCACGGGGGTCTGGCCACCCCTCAACTCTCAAACTGGACCTCTGTGCCGCCCCTGGATGGTACAACATCCGGACCAGATGATGGAGAATCAAAATTGGAGAGGCTGTTTTCTCACCCTCTGTACAACATCGAAACTCCGGGGCTTGGGCCGGAGGAGAGGCTGCTGCTGGCGGAGCAGCTGATGGAGTACTACAGGAGGAAGGTGTCACGCTGGGATAGGTAAGGTTAAAGTGTAATTGTTCTAAATTTTAAAAGTCACATTCAGATTAAGCTGAACTTTGTCCAACATTTTAGTTGATTTTGCAACTACATGACTTCCTTGTGTTGCTCAACTCTTATTGTGAAAGAGTAAATCTCTTACTGTGACAACACGTGTTGACTTGTCTGTGGTCAAAGGGCAGGGTCACTGACATTACAGACAAACACACATCCGTGCATACAAACACACTTGTGGATTAGCTCATGATAACCGAATCCCACCCCCACACAGACTTTAGGATGTGTTAAGACAATACTGTCAATTGAGTCCAAATGTCGAGTGGGATTGTGACAGAAAAACCCTCACAAATATATATCCTCCCTGAGAGCTCACATCTGGAGCGCTCTCTTTAAGGTAAAAAGGGATTTAAAGCTGCTAAAGCTCATGTTAATCTGTGGGAGCTGTAGCTGTCTTGGCTTGTGAGGCTATCT
The DNA here is from genome assembly GCA_020745685.1 of Tautogolabrus adspersus. NCBI lineage: Eukaryota > Metazoa > Chordata > Actinopteri > Labriformes > Labridae > Tautogolabrus > Tautogolabrus adspersus. The sequence goes on along the minus strand of CM036554.1, from coordinate 9,502,802 downwards.
ATGAATCCCGACCAGGGAGATACACATTTTGGTCTCATATTGTGGAAATAGGGATAAATATGAGGATTGCACACAAACACAATGGATGACCCACATGGTTGTTTAAAGGTTGCAAAATGTTGAAACAGCATCCAAACACCACGCCTAGACGATTTCATGTCAGAGGCTGCATGCAGAACCAGGAAACAAGTAATTGTATTATCAACCTTTTCTTGTGTCCTTCCAAAAGATATTTTGCACCTGCTACACATTCTCCTCCTTGTCTTTGCTGTGTTCTTTGTGACTCTGTTCTTTGTGGAGTCATTTCTATCTATGATTTAGCTTTTGACCCTTGAACAAACTCTTATTTTTATCCCTTCTCTTGCCGCTCTATCCAGCCCATGTTCGAGTTTGTTTGGTTTGGGAGATGACCGTCCTACTCAGTGTGGTCAGCTTAGGCGATGTGGTGCTGCTCTCTAACCACAGACTTATTTGTTTTGGTCTCTGATTATTCTTCCATGGGCTTCAATTATAGCACAGAGGAGAGGAGAGGAGAGGAGAGGAGACTGCAGATATTTAAAGATGTCTTACAATTGCTTTAAAAACCAAAAGAGACTACTAGATAACTTAAAGTTTGAAACGTGAATTTAAATTTGAGTACAAGGAGAAATGTGAATATAAAATGAGCTTGCCTAAGATTCTTTTTTAAACATCTCTTTCCCTTTGTAGTTCCTTTTACCATGTGTTTTAACAACATATTCTTGTTTGACCTGCTGCTGTCGAACACACTCTGCCATGGATTTCTGGCACCAAGTACTCCAAGTAGTCTGTCCAAAATATAATACTGGCTCTACAAAAGAGCAGATATTTTTTACAAAGCTTAAAAATCCAAGTACATCCAAACCACCACAGGAGCTCTGGTTTTTCTCAGTTCAGTGTTCACAAGAACTCTGAAGCACAAAAAAATGTATGAGAACACTTTAGATATCAGTATGTATTCAAAAAAAAAAGGGATATTACAAAGATTTACCTACTAGAAATTTTTGTTTTGCTTCCTCCTCTTCAGACATATGAAGATTTACAGCGAGGCAGCTGCCATGTCCAACATCACTTTGACTGAACATCAGGTAACATATGATCCCAATGCCAGCTGGGTGAAGTTCCACCTGGGAATCAACCGCTACGCGCTTTACTCCCGAGACGACCCCGCCATCCCAAAACTCCTCAAGGAGATGCAGGGCATGACAGTCATCAGCGCAGGTGATGGATGGATGGATGGATGGATGTATGGATGGATGGATGGTTGGATTGATGGATGGATGGATGGATTGATGAATGGATGGATGGATGGATGGATGGATGGATGGATGGATGGATTGATGGATGGATTGATGAATGGATGGATGGATGGATGGATTGATGAATGGATGGATGGATTGATGAATGGATGGATGGATTGATGGATGGATGGATGGATGGATTGATGGATGGATGGATGGATGAATGGATGGATGGATGGATTGATGGATGGATGGATGGATGGATGGATGGATGGATGGATTGATGGATGGATGGATGGATGGATGGATGGATTGATGGATGGATGGATGGATGAATGAATGGATGGATTGATGGATGGATGGATGGATGGATGGATGGATGGATGGATGGATGGATTGATGGATGGATGGATGGATGGATGGATGGATGGATGGATGGATGGATGGATGGATGGATGGATGGATTGATGGATGGATGGATGGATGGATGGATGGATGGATGGATGGATGGATGGATGGATGAATGGATGGATAAATGGATGAATGGCTGTGGCTCAGTGGTAAAGGCGTCGTCTCTCAACCGGAAGGTTGGGGGTTCGATCCCCAGCTGCTGCAGCCGATGTCCGATGTGTCCTTGGGCAAGACACTTAACCTCAAATTGCTCCCGCTGCTTCGTCGGCGGCGTATGAGATTAGTTACTTCTGATGGTCTTACTACATAGCAACCACTGCCATCAGTTTGTGAATGGGTGTGAATGGGTAGGTGGGACATGCGGTGTAAAAGCGCTTTGAGTAGTCAGAAGACTAGAAAAGCGCTATATAAGCTCAAGTCCATTTACCATTTACTATGGATGAATGGATGAAAAATACATACTCAAGTAAAGTGCAGGCATAGCTGAAAATTCTAAGTGGACTATTTGAGAACAGTAACAGAGTATTATTACCCCAATAATCCCCCAAATCTGAAAATGCAGTAATATTGCTTGATTGTCATTTGGAGTGTTAAAGGTAACCAACCAGAAGGTGTGTTTTTTCTTTAGTCTTTTCCAACTTACTTATTAACCATGCTCTCTCCTTGTTTTGTGCTCTTCAGCTGCATCCTTTTGTACTATAAAGGCTTAAAACAGCAGGTTTCAGTCTATTGCAGGGCTCAGATGTTACTATTATGGTTTTGAAACAAAATGACAGTCCAACGCCACATGTAACACCTAAATGTAATCCATGTATACTGCATTATAAATGAATAATCTTCGATCTCTTACAGATTACACTCAGGATGAGAAGGCCCTGAAAGGAGCATGTGACTGCACCCAAGGTATGTTTATTCTGCACGGGGTAAAATGAAGCTTGTCTATCTGTTTAAGTGTCTATCTCTTGTATCTTACACTGTGTGTCTGCGTGTTAAGCTTGTATCAGCATGATTGTTTGATCTCTGACTATCCCCTTTGTTTTTCTGTTTTCCGCCGTGCGCTTCAGTACCATCAGACACAAACATACTGCTGCCTTTGTGATTGTGTTTCCATTTGGCACTGAATATAAGATTTGTCTGTCTGTAAAAGATGCTTGCTCTAGGCGTTTGTTGGTGTTCAAAGGCAGAACTCTTAATTAAATGTTTGATGTTTTTACGCTCTGAGGGAAGCCAACGTTTGCAGGATTCAGCCTACGACACCTACGCTTCCACCAGTTAATTTAACTCTAACAGCATGACAGATGATGCTGCAAATGGATGGATAATTTTAAAAAAAGTGGAGCTACCTGTTGGCTAGTAATAACTAATAAGAAGTGCATGTGTTCAGGCTCGAGTACTGCCTTTATAATGCAGAAATATGAACATTTATGCTTGAAGTGCAAAAAAAGCTTCTTTTTTAAAATTCTTAATATTTATCTTCATTTCACTGCTCTCACATGCTTCTTGTCCTTTCAGTGCCTCACTATAGTGCAGTGAAGTGACTGACCACACAAACATTGAGCAGTGCCAAGAGGAAATGCAGCAGAATTTTTTTTGCCCAGACAGTTTAAATTTAACCTCAAAAGACTTTCTCATTATTTCAGTAACCGAAAAGCGACAGGTTTCATCATACACAAAGGTTATTTATGCCTCTTCTCGGTCATTTCAAGTAAAAAAGTAAGGATTATAAGTTTTATGTGATTGTTAACTATTAATACTCTGGAATTTCACATAGCGCAGCAGGGAGAGATGTGGTTAGTCTGGTCTCATGCTGTGATATAATACAAAGCCAGACAGAAAAGAGCAAGGCTCCAGCTGTGTGACCAAAACCTCCAATTACTGTATCACAGGGAACTGGCAGATGTAGGAAATAATTCAGTATGAACTGGCCCCTGGGGCATTTAGATGAAAACCAAATACTGACACACAAACCTGATACTAAGTGTCAAGCTGATATTCAAACCCACAACCTGTAACAAAGCAAATAAGATGATTTGACATAATGATGTCTTTCTCATGTCTCTCTTGTCTGTAGTTGTGAAGCCTAGTGGACATCACCTGAAACTGGCCCTGAAGATGCAAAACTTTGCTAAAGCCATGTTCAAACCAATGAGGTGAGGAGTCCACATTTTGTGTGTCCATGGTTTTTTAGATCAAGCAGCATCAGTGGATTTAATGTCAGTGCCCAAAAGGTGAAGCTAATCAAACAGGAACAATGACAAGTGTGTAAGATCTAGGAGAATCTACTCGACTTTAAAGCAGAGCATTTTGATATTTCTGGAATAATTGAGAGGGACTCACTTCTGAAGCCAGCCCTAGTGGCTATTTGAGAAATTGCAGTATGTGTCATTTCTGTGTTGCCATCATTTTTCAGCACCATTTAGCTAAATCACCTAGTTTCTCTCTAGTATCTGTTTAAATGAAGGTATCTGCTGTGTTGATTACACACGACAGACTATTGTTACTGACAGCGTGATCACTGTGTTTGTCTTAACCGTGTTTGTGTGTGTGTGTGTGTGTGTGTGTGTGTGTGTGTGTGTGTGTGTGTGTGTGTGTGTGTGTGTGTGTGTGTGTGTGTGTGTGTGTTTGTTTCAGGCAGCAGAGGGATGAAGAAACGCCAGAGGATTTCTTCTACTTCGTTGATCTCCAGAGGCACAATGCAGAGATTGCTGCCTTCCACCTGGACAGGTGGGTGCACATGTCATCCAACTATTTTCAACAGCTGTTTCACTGATTCTTCGATTATCTCAGTTTCACCCTGAGTATTAATGTTAGCTGTGATGTTTAGGGGGTTATTTGAGTTATTTTGTACATCGCTCACCAGAGGGCTTCCAGTTTTGGTACTGGTGCATACTGAAGTGCAACACATTTTTCCTTACGTGATGTAATCACATAAAGAAACATTTTTGTGATGTTATCTCTGAATGTAATCTGAACCGAACAGCAGAAAGAAACAAAGGCCAGAAAAAATGAATTTGTTATGGTGTTTTCACACGTACAAAAAATTCCTGAAAATATCACGAGAAATTTCGGGGTGAGGTGCACAAATACAAATAGCTGATTTTGAGATCAGATCATGCTTGTAAAGAAGCTGCTTCATAGTCGTTTCTCTTCGTCAGTATGATATGTTTGACACTTGTTTTTTTATATTCAATAATCCGTAGCATTTATAAAAAGGCAACAACTGTCATCATAGTCACATGAAAGTGGAGGAAATCGGGTGCTCACAGTGGCAAGGAGGTAGAATCCGGTGAAAGCCAAGTGCTATTGAAGATTAACAATTACACTTAAAGGAGGAAAGTCACCAGGCTATCTTCAGGCACATTTGGTTAGAGACAAGGATTAAGTTGAACTTAATCCTTGTCTCTCCCTCTTAATGAGTGTGCCTGAAGATAGCCTGGTGGCTTCTTTACGTCATGTCCTGCCTCCTAAGAACCCAACCCCCTCCGTCAAACTGCTACAGTCTCCTGCTCTGATGTGTAGATGTGAACAGGCAACTCAGGAAGATTTTAGGGGCAGCCTGCTCTGAAATGTTCTAAATATTTTCAGAGTGTGAAAAGACATATGGTTTCCAATGTTGTCAAGTTATCATAAAAAGAACTGTAAAAAAAACAACAACTCAGAGTTAGTTGCATGGCTCTAGGGGCTGTCTGTGGATTCACTATTTTGGTGAACAAGACACTAAAACATGTCAACACAAGATGATGAAATTTTGTTAAGCATTCTGATGCTAGCATAAATCTTAAAGCGCTACATCTAAGCACACACGCAAAAGGCCAATAGCATGTTGATCAACTCTTTTTATAGTTATATAACTCTTTTGTATATTCATATATTTGTGGCGTTTAATAACTCATAAAGCTACTATAAGAAACGTTCAGCTTGTGTCAACTTTGGAGAGTCCTGTGGACAAAATGGTCTTATCTCTTTGCTGAGTGTGTCCTGTAGTCTTTCTGAACATTAAATAAATGTTCATGTAATAAATCTGTGAAATATGTAAACATAGGTAGGTCAAGTCTCTGTGATGTAAAAAGCTTTACTTACCCAGCGGCAGTGACCGACATAAAAAAGAACTATCACGAAAAAATCACTCTTATCCCTCCCTGTTGGATTTGTTTAGCTTATAATGAAGCATCAGTATTAACTCATGACTCATTCATAACTCACAGTAGCTTTAAGTTGTGAAATACATTCTAATTGACTGTTTTTCCAAATGGAGCAATGCTGCAGCTTATCCATAAAGTCTCTCTTACAAATAGCTATAAATCAAAGCTAACTCACCCTCTGACAACATATAAACCAGCCAGCCCACACATAGATTGCAACATGTTACCCAGTCCATGATTTCCACACTAGCTGCTCAGCACAAACCACAGACCTCGGACAATCACAGGAACACACACGTCTTTTTCAAATCACACATAAGCTAACGTGAGGTGATTCACTGTGAAACACAGTCATTTGAGCTAGACTGTATCATTAAGAAGCCGCACACGATACATCATCATTTCACAGCACAAAACAGCCGGAGGGCAATGTCAACAACTCGAACAATCGCTATAATTCAACAGTTATTTGACTGAAAATCTGCTCGGCATATATTGACCTTCAAAAAGTGAGAATCCGATCAGAATGCAAACAGTTTGTTTCACTCAACACAAACAGCAAAACTAGCTGTTGCTCTGCTCTCTCCTGTTTAATTCATGGTGGTGTGTTTTTAATCTGTGGCAGTGTGTTGTCTGCCTCTGTTGTGTCTGTGGTGGCTGCCAGAAGCTCTCATTATCATCGCCAGTAATCAGTAGTTGGGGAATGCCGAGGATTGGAGAAACCGCCATTCAGCCTTAAACACTGATTGCTGTTTGATTGCTGTTTGCGAATCATGCCTGAAATATGGCCCTCAGGGAGACATAAGCTCTAGATAGTGTATTCGAAACAGCCTGCTTCATTATACAGCGTTCAGACTGACAATATGTATGTATTGATAAGAATCAGTCAAAACAATTAGCTCCTGTTTAATAAGGTAAAAAGACAGAGATAAGGATACCATTTACATCCGAGGATTTCTCTTACATTTGCATTTAATTAATGTAAGAAAGTTAATTTACTTATAGAGATTAATTTATAATTGTTTCTTTAGGGTTCTGGACTTCAGGAGGGTCCCTCCTGTGTCTGGCAGGCTGGTGAATGTCACAGGAGAAGTGCTCCAAGTCACCCACAACGAAGACCTCAGAGGGGTTTTCTTCACCTCACCTGGTAATAAAACTAGTGGGCTTCTTTAAAGGAATAGTTTACAGGTGTAATATGCAACATTTTAAACATGATAGTATATAGCAGTGGTTCCCAAAGTGAGGGTCAGGACCCCCTGGGGGGTCGTGAGACACTGGGAGGGGGGTCACAAGGTGCCTTCCAAAAACAAATACAAATTTGAAATGACTTAAAATTGCACATTTTACCCATTATTGTGAAATAGTCCTTAAGTGAGATTTATGCTGAAATTAAAGTAAACGATTTGACTGTAACAATGTAGGTACCTCTGTTGATCTTTGTCAATAAAGATACACACAGACACATTGATTAATATAATTATTTTAAGGCTGCTGTATTCTTTAGTGTTGTTCTATTAGTGCATGCTGCTGTGTGCAATGATAAATGCTTCAACCATTTCCAGGGACAGAGGGGGTCCCCAGTCTCTCACATTATTATTTTGGGGGTCGCAGGATGAAAACTTTGGGAACCCTTGGTATATAGTATATATATCCTATCAAACTATATCATTGAGTGATGACTTTCTAAATAAAAGAGCGACTTCAAACTCCCTCTGGGTTTGTTGTTCTCTTCTCTGTGTTCACAGTGACAGGATCGTGCTTCCTTCAGATTATAAATTGTGGTAACTAATACAAGATTAGCTTTTACTTTTCGACCTCCTTTGCTTCTTGTATGCTAAACTAAGCTATTGTTTCCTGGCTCGCAAGCTTGACATTTAACTGAGTAAAATGATAGTGGAGTCGATATTATCAACTGACCTCAGGCAGATAAAGTTATAAAAAGTTTTCCAAACTGTCAAACTACTATTCCTTGTGGTGGATGATGGATTTTTCACAGTAATTGTAAACTGAAGCTGCTCCAAATGGATATTTAGCAGCACATTTTGGTTAGCTTTTTAGCCCATTTGGTTTTTGTCTGTTGCTCAACATACATTTTTAGAAAAAGAAAATCAAACTGTATTACAAAGGCATAAAACACTCTCAAATACAAATCATAAATGTTCAGCCCCTATGGTCTCCATTTTTTAAACATATGTTGTATATTTGAATACCTGTAACACTCCTTTAGTTTGAGGGTGAGGCCAAGTTCATCCAAAGGAATGTGAAGAGGAAACTCATTTTTATACAAATATTCGTCCCTCTTTTCCTAAAGCAAACAACACCTGTTTCTTCGCCAAGTGCCTGTACGTGTGCAAGACGGAGTATGCTGTGTGTGGAGGCCCGGACCTGCTGGAGGGCTCCCTGTCTGCCTACCTGCCCGGACTCAGCATCGCCCCCCGCATCTCCATCCCCAACCCCTGGATCCGCTCGTACACCTTCAGCGGACAAGAGGAGTAAGACCTCAATATTTAAACGTTCAGCCAATATAATAGTCTTTTTTATAAAGCAATTTTGTGCTGCTTAACAGAATAACATAGTACTGTAATACTCACACACACAAAAAAGACTCTTATTGATGTAACATCAAAACAAATCCTGGATAAAGAACTTTTTGTTGTCATTTATGTCTCTTCTTAAAGGTGGGAGGTGAATCCCTTCTATTGTGACACCATTAAGCAAACGTATCCGTATAACTCAGGCAACAGGCTCCTCAACATCATAGACATGTCCATCTTTGACTTCCTCATAGGTACGTTACACCACTAGGCCGACATCAACTCTAACCCCCACACGCATCAGAACTTTCATTGTCTGAAATAATTAGCAGAACTTTTTTGGAAACTCTTTGGTGCTACTGTGTATTACAGGTAACATGGACAGGCACCATTATGAGATTTTTACCAAATTTGGGGACGATGGATTCCTCCTCCACTTGGACAATGCCAGAGGGTGAGACAAAAGACGTCACAGAGAACCAATTAACAGTAAATTTGTACTTTGTAGTTTCATTTCCTTCTCATATCTTGTGTTCAGGTTTGGAAAACACTCTCAAGATGAAATGTCCATCCTGGCTCCTCTGTCTCAGTGCTGCATGTGAGTGTAAAATGATCAAGTCTTTACATGTGTCTGTATATAATGAGGATTTTTTTTAGCCTTTGGATGGTGGCCCTGAAGGAATCAGAAAACAAAGACAATGAGCACACAAAAAAAAATTTCAGTTTAAAAAAAATGTGTTTTGTGAATTGTTGTGTTTTGTAACGTCATGACTTTTTTTGAGTGTGTCAAGGGCGGCGTGTTTCATGAAATGTTGTTATGTCTGTTAAGAGTGGCGTGTGTCATGATTTGTGCTTGTTAAAGGTTGTTGTGATGTGGGAAATTCTGTTGTGTTTTCTAAGATGTTGTTTTTGGGACTTTTATGTTTTGCGAAATGTCTTGTTGTCGAATGCTGAATTATGACCTTCAGGGCCACCATCCTTAAAAAAAAAGGAACATATGAAAGGAAAATGAGCCTCTCTTCCTCTCCCATCAGAATAAAACACTCCACTCTAATGCGACTCCAGCTCCTGACCCAATGGGAATACAGGCTTAGCGATGTGATGAGGGAGTCCCTGGAGGGTGACCCCTTACAGCCCATCCTGACGGGGCCTCATCTCTCAGCTTTGGACCGCAGGTTACAGAAGGTCCTCCGGGTGGTGCAGCGCTGCATCCGGCGGCTGGGTGAGGATGAGGTGATCACCAGGGACTTTGTGAAATCCACAACAAGGCCTCAGACCGCCACAGAAATGAGAGAGGTCAGGTAACAGAGGAGGAAATATCGCTGCTCCTCCTCGTAGCTGATTTCTGAAGACTTCAGGATGAAGCTCATATGGTTTCGATTTAAGGAACAAGCCCATAAATGGAAGACGCTGTGAAATGTTCAGAGGTGCCTGCAGAGATTGAAGGAATCTCCTTGTGAATGTTCAGAACGTGAATGATTTTAGGCTTTGAATTCATATCCTAGAATTCCTTTCCTTATGTTTCTCTCATGGTCATAAAATCCCCTAAGGGTGCATTTCATGACTGGCCTCAATCTTTACATGTTCACCTGCTACATCAGGATGGTTTAGGGGAAATTTATTTAAAATTAGCCCTTTTAAGGAACAGCTGGATACCATTTTAAGCTGAGACATCCCTTGAGAAATTAAAACAAATTCATTAGAAGGAGCTGTGATGCACTGGATCACTTGTTTATTTAATAAATGTTTTAGACGATTCATTCATTTGTGTTTCATTAAAAAATTAAAGGTTTTTATGCAATGGTATGGCTTTGAAAAGATTTTGTCACCTGCAAGAAACAGGATGGCGTGTGTGTGTGTGTGTGTGTGTGTGCGTGCGTGCGTGCGTGCGTGCGTGCGTGCGTGTGTGTGAGAGAGGGAAAAGTGCTACCTATTAAACAGTCATTTAGTTTACTCCACCCGGTTTTCCAGACTTGTAATCCTTCTGTCTCATCTGAGTGTTTAAACAGCTTTACCACACAACTGTTAACTAAAGCAGGCTGGGACAGAGAAGCAGTTTACAGTTTGAACGTAAAATACCACTTAAATACTTCTAAACAAAGACAAAGTTCTTTTTAACAGCTTGTAGATGTGTTACATCTGTTAGCATGTCTCAGCATTGACTTACTTTCTTTGCTCCTCTTATCAAACTAGTCTGATATGTTCCAAGTCTCCATGTAACGTAAGACATAAAACCACAACTATTTTTATAGGGGCATGTTTGGGAATTTGTAAGTTTTGCCAAATAAAGTCAGACATCCGCCTGTTGACACAGACAAGGAGGCTGATAAGATCACACAGTGTGCTTTCTCCTGCAGGTGAATGCCTTCCACCATTTATACAGTTTATCTTGATTCAAGCCTGGCAACAAGAATAACCAGAGGAGGAAGTGAAAGAACATGCTGAACTCTCAAAATCCCAATAGCTAGAGCTAGAGCACAAATCATATTGGTGCTTCACAGAGCCAAGTACAACTTTTCATAATAAAATTTGAGCATTATTTCAAAATGTCACTTCATGGAAAAATGAGCTAAGTTGTCGAAGGTCATTAAAACCCTCCAAGAAGGAAAAAATGAAGAGATAAAGTCTGTAATAGAATGCTGGTTATACTGGAGAAGGAAATCTTAAAACACTTATATTTGCAGGATTTAGGCCTATGATTGGCAAAGGACTTACGAAATGACTCTCCAACATCGCACACTCACACACGTGGTTAAGACAAACACAGTGATCACGCTGTCAGTAACAATAGTCTGTAATCAACACAGCAGATACCTTCATTTAAGCAGATACTAGAGAGAAACTAGATGATTTAGCTAAATGGTGCTGAAAAATGAAGGCAACACAGAAATGACACATACTGCAATTTCTCAAATGGCCACTAGGGCCAGCTCCAGAAGTGAGTCACTCTCTAATTGTCGAGATATCAAAATGCTCTATTTACAGTGGAGCTAGGTTTAAAGTTTTGTTCAAAGGTTGAGTCTCTAAAGCTTATTTCTTAATTCAAAACAAATTATTAAACTATTAAAACAGTTTAATTTATATTAAGACACACACACACACACACACACACGCACGCACGCACGCACGCACGCACGCACACACACACACACACACACACACACACATTTAAAAATACTGATCATATTATTCAAAACTGTTTTCTAAAAGGTTCTTTATGTTTATCTTATTAATATAGTCCTCGACCACATTTTTTTATACTAAATTGATATTGGTTTTCGGGCCTAAATGAAACCAGGTTTCTTAAGCCTTTTCTACACCTAAAGCAATAATATGTCTCCCCCTGGCGGTCACATTTCACAATACACGTGTTTTCAGGGCCATTTTACACAGTCTTTTCTAAAAATCATAATGGTTCACAAGTAGTAGCTAATAATATATATTCCAATCTTATCCGTTTACAGGTAGCCTAATAGAAAAATGGCCCATAATGTAGGCATGTTCTTGTCTTATCTAATGCGGACACGTAAATACATTATGTGATGAAAATGATTCTTTTTTGAAAGACGTGAAAACGACAAATAAAAACTCAAGGGGGTCAATGGGCTGATTTGGAGAAATGTCAGATCACAGAGGTGAGATAAGACACGTGCACAAAATGAAGGCTGAGGATTCCACGGTTGCTATGGTCCGTCTCCAGGTGCATCTTTTACATCATATCAGTTCGAACAAAAACAAAACCTCTACAGCCAAGAAATGAAATTATGTTTCACCACTTTTACTCGACGATTTCTTCCAAGTCTTCAACTGAGGACTTATTCCTCCCAGACGATGAATAAAGACTCCCAGACACTGACGAGAGCCAAACTAAAACACTTTCATCATGAAAAATGTGAGATTTCAACATTTTGACCGTGTTTACTGTCAGGATGCACACTGTCAGAACTGGACTGGCCCGGGGACGTTTATCTGCTCATTACTAAGGTAAAAAATCCTCTTTAAAAAATAATCCTTTATTTCTACCTGACGAATAAACCGTTTATTAAAGTGAAAAGACAACACCCAAAGTGTTGTTGAGGTGACAAGGTCATTTTCAGTGTCACCTAAGATAAAAAACTAACATAGCCTAGTTAGAGTTTTTATTCTTTAAACTGCAGTAGGCTAAATGTTTAAATTGGCTTTGTTTTACATGGCTCTGTTGTTATTCAAACTATTGTGTTATTAGATTATTATTATTTTTAACCAAACCTTTTTTGCGCATCATTTATTAAATACAAAGTCAATAAAACTATTGGTCATTGGCCTTGGCATAATTGTATACGTAGTCTATATTTTAGTAAAAGGCAAAAATATCTTTCCTCCATTTGTTTACTGAGTAACTCAATCCTAAAAAAGTATTAAAAGACCTCATGACATGTTTCTGAAGTATTATGCAGAGCCCATAATGGTCTCATTTTGTTCTTGTCTTAAAATCCTTTTAATATTTAACCATTATTCTAACAACCATTGTCGTGTTGGGTTAGGGGTTCAGTTTTTTGTGTGTTTAGTCTGACACCTGCTGGTTTAAAGCAGTAAATTAACTACAAAACTACAGATTATTATAAGTAGTCTTATTTACTGCGATTGCAGGTTAGTTAACAATCTCACAATCTCACAGAAAAATGCTGCAATGATTAAGATAAGATTAATAGGCTATTACTGAAATTCTTGAATGTCACACCATAGACGTTTATTTATACTCTTCAGGGAAAGTGTTAAAGAAAGGAGCTCTTATATTTGATCAATTATCAGATTTTCTTAAACATAAATATAATTTTGTACATAAATGTTTTTTTTTGCAACAAAAAAAATCGTTTTTAATCTTCTGATTTATCAACAATAGTCACAAGTAAGTATTTATTAACTTTTGTATTTTTCTTAAACTTTTTAATACCAAGCAGGAATGTGTGATAAAATGTAACAGAAACTGTCAGGATCTATGGGGACATATTAAGCACTAATAAAAATACAAACTGACACATAAAAGACTTGAAGAACGTTTGAATGTTTTCCTAACACAATAAATAATTGTTTGGCAGATTCCTACTCATAAATCATGAGCAATGAAAAGATTTAACCTTGACCATTATATCAGAAATCATTTGATATTTTGTGAAACTGCACATGTGGCCAGCAGCCCATGCTCCTCTAAGTTTGATTCATTATTCTGGAGGTTGTAAAAGTCTGGCCACCATTCTTTCTGTTATGAATGATGCTGATTTTCAATTTTCATTATGCAAATTCATTGAAGCAACAAACTTTGTATAGCAGGCATGGACCTTGTTTCCATCGTTTTGCTGGTTGGCAATAACAACAAATTAAGTTTGTTTGAATCAACATGACTGTGTTTGTTTCCTTTATGTTGTCTTTGCTTCTTTCAATGGCTCGGTAGGCTGTGAAACTGAATTGCCCTTCTGGGATAAATAAAGTTGTCTGAATCTGAATCAGGTCTGTTCAGATACTGTTGAGATAAAAGTTTCCCTCTGATAGAGCTGGACTACCCATGAGAACGGACGTTAAATTCTGCATATTTTTACCTGGAAAATGTATTACAGTACACCTTGCTTATATTTTGAAACCACTGATTGTAGGTACTATTTGATTATAATGACATCGAACCCAAAATGAACCAGGGCCCAGAAGAAAATAAATAAAAATGTGTCACTGAGGCTTAAAGTGCAGGGTTCGGCAACAGCTTTGCTCTGAGAAAGTTGTTGAACAAGGCTGTAAAAGGACGCACCGTTACTGTATCCACAAACCAGCTGTTTTGAGTGACTGTGGGAGGCTGGATGTAGAGGCTGGTACTACACCATGCTGCCAGAGAGTCCAAGTTGAAGCAGGAGCAGCACTTCCATGACAAGGGCAGCAAGTGATTGCTTGTGGTGTGTGGTGGACTGGTGATTGTTGGTGGAGGCTCTAGCTACAGATGTAGGCCACGACCTTCGGATGGAGGTGGCTACAAGTTGTTGGCAAAAGCTGCAGAAGAAGGCAGAGAACCTCCGCCAACCTCAATAGAAGCTTATAATATCTGACAGCAAATTGGGACAAGTATTCCTGTCCATGCTTCCAGCTTCTGCAAGCCACCTTCAACTTCTGCCATCTCCACCTTTTTATGCCTGACAGCTAAAAACTTTTCTCAAAGCTGACACAGCTCTTCCCATTTTGCTCACGTTATCATTTTTTATGAACGTGGAAAATATTAATGCTTTGCTGGTATCATCGTACAACAAAGACTGAACCAAGCACTGAAGCCTTCTACTTTGTGGTACATATAAGATATAAAATGAAGCTTACGTACTGCTTTCAGTCATATTTTCATACTCGTTTTTATAAGCCCCTTAATGCCTCATAAAATGTCAGAGCTGTAGCTGAAAGAAACATCTTAAATGTTCAGCACGCCACATATGGCACACGCCACAGCTGGAAACAAAAAGGTTTTAGTTGTGCTTATGCAGAATCCCAAACTCCTACATGTCATGAGAAAACACAGAGAACAACTTGACTCTTTCATGCCTGTCACATGTGCTCAGTGTGAAGCAGCTCTCATCTGTGCAGAGAATGGGGCGCCAATGGTGGCCCCGCTAATTCTGGTGTTCTCTGGTAAACACCAATTAAGCTGCATGGTACTGGGCTGTGAGCGCAGTCCCCACAAAAAGATGTCTGGCCCTCATGCCACCCTCATGGAGTCTCATGGAGCACACCTGTAACCTGCTGGAAGTCATTTTGTAGGGCTTTGGCAGTGCTCCTCCTGTTCCACATAGCACAGAGGAGTCGATACCGGTCCTGCTGCTGGGTTGATGCCCTTCTCCAGCTCTCCTTATGTAACTGCCAGTGTCCTGATTTTCCTCCATGCTCTTTAGATTGTGCTGGGACACCCCAAACCGCATATGGATGTGCCATGCTGGAGGAGCTGGACTACCCATGCAACCTGATTGGGTTGCAGGTACCACCTCATGCTACCAGTAGTGCCAAGGATCACTGAACACAAAAGCAGAGAAGAATCAGTCAGGACGGATCAGGAGAGAGAAATTGTCTGTGCCCACAACATGCAAAACCATTCCTTTTGGGGGGGTTCTCTTGCTTTTGCCTCTTCAACGACCTGTTGTCACTTTCATTTGCACCAAAGCTGGTAAAATTGGTTCAGAATCATTTTTGCTTCCTCAATGGACAGATTGATATCCATGTCAAGCCATATTAAGTTTAGCTGCCTTTGTGTTACAATTAAGTGAACCTTGAATTATTTTGAGCAGTTTACATTTTTCAAAACTTAGTTCTATTAAATTTAACATCTAACTTATCTACACCTGGAGGTCTGTCTTTGCATTTATTAATTAGGCACTCGATCTTTGAAACTGATTGCATGTCTTAAATTTAACAAAATGCTGTTCCTACAAGTGAATTTAAAATGTTCTTCTAAATACACCATTTATCACGAGACTTTCCTGCACTTAAAGCAGTAATGTCTCCCTCTGGTGGACAGATGTCACATTACATCTGTTTTCAGGGCCATTTTACAGTCTGTACCTAAAAGTAGTAAAGCTTTCTTCATAATTCATACGACATCAATGAAACTCAAACTTATGGCTTGGTGAAAGTAAGGTGTGAGTTCACCAGGAACCTGAACTGAAACCACCTTGTACGATTATATTCACATATAAAGCTGTAAAGAGAAATCAAACATAACTGGAGACAAGGTTGTAATATTTTTTACTTTTTTATTGCTTAAATTGCCATCTGGAACAATCTATACCAAAAGGATAAACATCTTTGCACATACAGGAGGTCAAACTGAATACAGGGTAGAATAGAAAAAGAATGGTCCTCTGATCGCCCGCAGCTCTCTGCACTGCAGGCCGAACAAACTCACTGAAGATCGGGCTAGCAGGAGTGACTGACAACTACTGTTAGCCCAGGTTAGGTAAGCTAAGGCAAACCGGGACGATTGCAGTGTGGTTAAAAACAATTCTGGACTAAAACTGACGATGTTGCTATTTACATGAAAACTTTATTTGGACAAAGGCTGAGACAAACCTTTGCCACTAAACTGTCATTTCCTATGGATCAGGATAAATGGGTCAATGGACAGAAATCCACATATAACCAAACCCAATAGAATATCTTCTCAGTTAAGGAGGGGACAGATGAAGATCAGTTAAAAGAAAAATATCCACTCATTTCCATTCACAAAAACTCTCACTAACCTGACTACCCTGAAATCGGCACGAAACTCAAATCTTTTTAGACGTACAAACACACACACCTCAATTGTGAGCTCATAAAAGGGCTCCGATTGAGACAAAGTCAGACGCATGAATGCTTCTGATAACAGCTAGTGAGGCAGGAATGAAGATTTAAGCCTTTGATCCAGAAGTCAACATTTTGTGTGATTTGGTAAAGATCTTTAAAAAAAAAAAAAAAAAAAAAAAAAACACAAACAGAGGTAACATTTTATGCCATCTAAATAGTTGTGAAGCAGTTAAGCTAGGGAGTAGCAAACCAAATATTTAACAAATTTCCTGCAGCAGCAGGGCAAGCTTTTTTTTCAATACACGCTTCCATTCATACCAGATCACTGGATGCCTAAAACATCATGCCAAGTAAGCATAGAGAACAGATCACAAGCTACTCTGATGAAAAGACAGCTATCTTTTCAAACAGGCAATAAGCAATGACACTAGTTTTGAAATAAATATCTGCTCGCCTGTGATGCTTTCACACATAAATACTTCTCATGTCCTGAATTCCATGAAACAATCTCCGCTCAAGACGTCACTTCAATAAACCTGGAATTAACCCCATATGATCTAGCTTAAAAACCCATGACGCTTTTTACACAATACAATTACATACTGGTTTGTCTAGTTGACAAGAAGAAGCTTCTTTTTTTTTTTACTTTGTGGCACTGGACACCTAAAATAGAATTTATGGAAAAATAAGTGTTTACAAAAGACAGTTAAACATATTTTTTTAAGATCACCATCACTCCAAACCATAAGTTCATCATTAAGTTAATGATAATAATATAACTATGATCATTTTAACTATACTATAAGAACATTTTGGATTACAAACCATAGCAGAAGAGTGACCAAGTTATTTGGTATATACTCAAAAATTGAATACTGAAATACATTTAATACTCTTTTTTTTGTACTTTCTTTTTTATATTTTGTCCCTCAGAGTAGTCAAGGCAGTACTTGTATGGTTGTTCTACTGATTAAGAGGACAATAAGGGTAATAACTACTTTCTGCTTAGAGCTTCAGATAGACAGGGAAGAGAACACACACTGCATTTTCCACGGCTATGCATCCTTGCGATGTGACGAGAATCAACATTTGGCACTAGCCTGGTAGCTGCATAATCAAATTAAAAGTTCTCAGAGCTTTCTGGAAATAAGCAAATCAGACTCTTCATGTCACATCATACCAGTCAAAGAAAATAAAAACAAAGATAGTACAGCTGAAATCTAAAAGCTAAACTTGATGCAATCACATCCTGCAGCTTCTAATTTCTGCTTAACGCTCTTTATCTAATCAAGCAAAAAGGAAACTGTAACAGGGAGAAGCAGTCCTCTTTTCACATCAATCTACAACACAAACCTGTAAAAAAAATCCCCCAAAGCGCCATGTAAAGGTTGATTGTCCTGTCTCATCAGTCTGAGACCCTAATGTCTTCCAGATCTCTGAACAATCCTGCTCTGTGTTTAAGTCTAAAAAGAAAGCGTAACCAGCAAATACATATACAACATAGGTAACATGTGATGTAACTGTGCCTACAAGGTAGCTTACAGCAGCTGGAACAAGCGCTGGTGAATGGCTGAATGTCACCTCAGTGTGACAGGTGGTAACAACAAAACAATCTCCGTGTGGAAAACCAAAAGAAAAAAGAAAAAAACAGGGAGAAAAGCGAACAGAAAGAAGAAGAAGAAAGTGCCAAAAAAAAGCAAATTGCATTAGTGGACCCTGGGTCTAAAAGGAGGGAGAAAGGTGGAGGAGAGAGAAGGTGGAGGAGAGACAGGACGCCCCTTCAGACGGACAGCGAGACGAAGCTGTTGTACTGTTGGATGTTACGTTTGAGAATGTCTGAACAGGGACCCAGGACGCGCTCGAAGCGAGGCCGGTCCAGCTTGACGCACTTCAGAGGGCCACGAGCGACCACAGTGGCAGCACGGGGGCGGTTCATCAGCAGAGCAATCTCACCTGGAGAACACACAAGACACACACAAAGCAGCTTAAAACTGATGAAAACCAATCTTTAACTAAGATCCAGATGAATGCAACAAAAACTTTGGAGGTGGTTGATACACAGTACCACAAAATAACATGCATGCATTGAATGAAATTACTCACCAAAGTAGTCAGATGGTCCTAACCTCCCCACTTCCACAAACTCCTCATTCTCTGAGCGACGCTGCAACACAGCTGCAGAACCCTGAAACAACACATACATGAATATAAGTGACTTCATGCGTAGCATTTTAGATTACCTGTGAGAGGGGCACTGGTGGCCTTGTGGTTAGTCAGATTGAAAGTATCATCATTAACTTGACAACAGAAAAAGGAACCTGCCACAGACAGAAAATATTTCTTTCCATCACTGCTGGAGCATGAGACCACTACGGTGCGCTCAAAGGGACAAAATGGCTTGAGATTAATGCGATTTAAAAAAAAAAGCATCTCTTCATTTCGGAAAAGGTTAAGTTCTGGGACCATGACCAAACCGGTTTGTATGTGAATGCATTTGTGTATGAGAGAAAAAGTTTACCTCCAAGATGATGAAGAACTCATCTCCAGGCTCTCCCTGCACAACAATCTTCTGTCCGTCCTCAAACTGGACGGGCTCCAAGGCATCAGCAACCGTCAGACGCTCCCATTTATCAAGAGACTCTGAGAACGGAAGGAGAACAAGAGGAGAAGGTTCAGGTGAAGTGACAGAAACCTCATATGATCAGGCTGTATCTGTTATTAGCTTGGTTTTGAAGCGAGTTATTTTTACATATTCTTTCAGGTTATTTTGAATCTCAGCTTCTCTTGTTCTATTTTTAAATGTGTGTGTGAGGCGGATTTCAAAAGAAAAAATCACCTAGAATGGACACTTTCCTGAGGAACTCCTCATACATCTTCCTCTTTCTCAAAGTGCTTCCCTGAAAGACAGAGATAATAAGATGAGAGTTAATGAGTTAAAATGTGCTAAACACTTTTGGTCACATTTAGGGAATGAATTAAATGACATTAATGTCAAACATTTCACTATAAAGCTTTTAAAACCGTTGTCTTTCTCTACATTACAGATGCAATCTAACACATGTCCTCACCATGAGTATTCTCCTGTAGCTGTCTCTGTCGATGCCCCACAGCTTCACATTGGTCTTGGCTCTGACTGTGGCCGCCCTTGGGGTGCCGTATATCAAGGCCAGCTCTCCGAAGCTGCCACCCTCCCCGATGCTGGTCACCCATTCATTGTTAACATACACCTGAGAGATTAACAGGGAAGACAGCGTCTTGTTATGATGATATTCTTTGGTAATTGCTTTCTAAAAATCTGAGATCAGTTACTCACATCCATCTCCCCTTGGTCGATAACATAGAAATTGTCCCCTTCATCACCTGGACGCACAAAACATTACTGTAGGCATCACAAAGAAACAAGAAGTGTTTTTTATCAACTCTAGAAAAAGATGTAATCTTACCCTGCAGAATGACAGTTTCCCCTGCGATGTAGGTGACTGGAAACATTGCATCAAATATGTCGCTGAAAAAGGGAAAGGTTAGTTGATCAGTAACACAATTATCAAAACTTTCTGTAAATGACATTTAGGAAAACAAACAGTGTTTAGGACGAGTACCTCCTCTCGTTGTCGTCCAGGTGTGAGAAAAGCACGTTCTTTTCAATGGCTTTGGCCAAGGCTGCCATTGTCTTGTAGTCTTTTGGAATAACCTTAAGAAAACAACGGAGATGTTGTTTTAAGACTTTTTACACTCTTAAGAGTTTTAACTAGGGCTGTCAAACCATTCATTTCTTAAAATCACGATTGATAGCTGAAATTCTTCTTCTTTACTTAATCAAGATTACTCACGTTTGAAATTCCATTATTTCACATTTAAAAAAATATATATATATATTATGTTTTTTGCCTAAAGCTAAGGGGTCCTGTACTTCCTGTTTGGATACAAACATGCTTTTAGTTTGAAAGGAAATTGTGGTAAACCGAAAGTTACAGCATTACCTTAAATTACCTTTAAGGATCGAAAAGTAAATAAAAACAGTTAAAGAGGACGGCAAAAAAAGTAAAATGTTTGATGTCACAAGGTGGATATTTACTTTTGACTCGTCATTTTCACTGAAATGAGTCATTACAAGGCGCAGAGTTGTTGTTCTTATCCATCACTATGCCTACAGGGAGAGGCTGCTGTGGGTTTAGCTACTGTGCGCCTTAAGCCTGGCACACACTCAACGATTTTGAAAATGACAAATGACAACAATCATGACCGATTAACAGTTCAGATCTGAAAGTGTGCCGATCTCACACAGAAAACCGATTCATTCGGCGACAACCAGAGTCTCGACTATCACAACGTGTAATCTCGCGCGGTCAGACGCGATTTAAAAGTAAACAAACATGACGGGCAAGCTAAATGTGGCTAGCTGTTAGCTGGTACATCCATTACGGTAAACATTTTGGTCCAACTCCTTTCCTTGTCAGTTGGATTGTGGTTTGTTTTACAGACATGTTGTAAAAACACTCCTGTTGTTGCCACATATCAACAAGTTGGTTATGACTTTATGACATCCATCTAACTTTATGCTTCGCGATTGCTGTTGTCGCCATGGTTATGTTTGTTGTGTTTACTGCTTCAGTCAGCTTGCTTCCCTATTGGCTATTGTTCCGTTCCACGTGACAATTCACAGAGTCCGTGCTTGGCCATCCTCGGTGTACGATTTCAAATCGGTGCGGCCCCGATCGTCTTCCGAGTAGATCGGGGAGGTTAAAATCACTAACACACCTCACACTACAGGAGAATCTGGCAAGATAATCTTTGGAAGATCAGATAATCGAGCCTTTGCTGACTTTGGTCGGAAGAGGGGAATCGGGCCCAAAATCGGCCCGATTATCTTTTAGTGTGTAACCCGCTTAAAGGGATAAAATAGCACCTGATCAATGCGATTTAAAAAAAGTAACGCATTAACGATTAACGTAGACAGCCCTAGTTTGAGCAAAGTATTGATTAAATAGTACTGACAGCATAAGATTGTTAATGTAGATCTAAATATTGAAAAAAATCTCGCAGTCGGTCACGGCTGCTAATGTGTCTACCTTTCTGACATAAGAGGCTGCGTCCTCCTCTGTGTAGACCTCTGCGCTGAACGCTCCTCTCCGCCGGCGACCCTTCACCACAGGGTTCATGGGAGGAGACACCTCCTCATCACGGGAGTCTGAGCGGGAACTGCTGGCCTTCTGCTGGTTCTGGATCTGTTTGGCCTCCTCCTGGACCAAGGCAGGGATGGATGTCAGAGACCGACAGCCAACAAGGTTTATAACTACTGCATTCAAGTTAAATCAAGGAGGATTTATAGAGCACATTGTATGAATCCAACAGAAAGTATTTCTTTACATACGCAGATAAATATTGATGTATCTAGTTTAATTTTGATCAGTTTTATGACATTATTCAAGGATGTTCTTTTATTAGTGATTGAAATAAATGTGCTTTAAACTTGATTTGTTTATGTTCTTGCAGTATGTTTGTCCTTTCTATTCATTTGAACTGAAAAATGTGCTTTGTGCTACTGATTCTGCACTTTAAGAATTTTGTAATGTAGTGATTGTTCACTTTGCACAGTTAGTAAAAAAAACAACTAAGAAAAGATTGAAATGAGAAAATAAAATGAAGGACATAAATGTGCAGAAGGACTACAACTGTTCATAAGTGTGAACAGCGTGCTTGTTAGGAATCTAATTAGGGTGATTTCAAAAACTAAAAAAACTGTGCTTATTTGACATATTCTCAGTTAAATAAAAAGAAAAATATAGTCTGAATCAATGTAATTAAAAATACTCAACAACGTCAAATACTAACTTTATATGAGACATTAAGTAGAATGAGAGTATGCGATGATAAGCTATCACGGATCATTTGTTTACTGTTCACTGACCAATATGGAAAACCAAAAAAAGCACACACACCTTCTCCAGCCTCTCGAAGTACTCCCTGAGGAAGGCCATGGGCCTGTCTGGCCTGGAGGTGCACAGCTGGACAATGCAGTCCTTCAGCAGCTGTTGAATGTTGTGTTTTTGCACATACTGCTCACACTCTCTCAGGCTCCGCTCCTCCTCGCTGCTCGTACTTCCAGATGCCATGACGACAACGGCGACCCTGCTCTTTGACCTCTAACCTTTGTACTGGAGGGAGTGAACAGTAACGAGGGAAATGAGGGAATTAATTCAGACCATCAAAATCCAACATGGATTTACTGGAACAAAAACAGAGCAGGGGCTATTTGTGTGTCGTGCTGTAAAATGGACAGACAAAAAACATTAGAATGTGAGAAAAATAGAGCCAGAGTGAGAAGGCACTGAGAGATGGGGGGTTGTTCTGGCACTAAGGAGCCTGAGTGCTTCTCAGTGTCAGGAGAGAAAGCTGGTCATATGATGTGATCACACATATCTGACCACAGACAACAAACTAGGACAGGCCTGCTGTCAGTGCATGGCTTATTTACTCAAAACAGCTTTCCTTTTTCGCCAGCCTGAATGAAGCTTTCTATCAGGGACACAGTATCATACCCCACGGCATAATATAAGATGAATGGTATAAAAAGGCCTATGAATCAACCCACTGTGAAAACGCCCAAACCACAAAAACATGAACATGCTTGGGGTTTCAACATTTAAGGTCACAATACTGCTGCTGAGCAAAATAGCCTGACAGATCCCAGATCATGTGGTAAGCTTCTTCAGTTAGCTTGATCTAGCTGTGTAGTCTAAAACAGGAAGGCCTGCAAAGCCCTGATGTACCCAGCATAGTTCAGATAAGTAATTGAGTGAAACGAGACCTGTGGAGTGGACAGACAGACGGACTGACAGACAGATCTTTCCTGTCCCTGCTGCAAGTGTTTCATGCATGTTCATCAGATTAACAAGATTCAGATGATTTCTAATCTAGCGACGGTAAAGATAAATTACTAACCATGATATCTAAAATGACGCCAGAACATCCTTTATGCAACTAACTAATACCACAGCGGAAACTTGGCAGGCTTGTTATAAAAGCGACAAGTTCCTGATGTGAAAGCAGGTGGTATGATTTAAGCGCTTAATTCGATAGATAGACTTGTTATTGTCATTGTATAAAAGAACACAACTACACTTTGTAATTCAGCGCTCGAGTGACTTTTATTACATGTAAATCTAAACTAGTGAAAGCATTCAATTAGCATGAAATGAATGAATTCAGTTAGAGAGATGCAGCACCGCCTTCTCTGTATATTGGGAAGCGGGCTGTCAATTTAAGTAGAGGAAACGATGAGATGCACAAATGACCTTGCTCAACAAGCGATAACGGGCTTTATTGGAGGATACATGACTAGTGTGCGTCTAATGGTCAACAAATTAAGTAAATGGTTTCGCCTGTAGAAACAGAGTAAAGCTAATGTCCTGTCTGTAACGCTGTCTAGGTCAGGAAGGCTTCAATGAGGAGGCTGACGGTTGCAGCCAAGTATCTCACAGCAAACGGACTTTTGCAAAAAATGCAACCTACACATTATTCTTACAACAAAATAACACCAAGTAGAAGTGATAAAGGAATGTTTTGAAGTTTTTCTTGACTACAACAGGCCTACGTTGTGTTCTTGAGTGTCTCGTTTGATGCATAGCTTGCTAGCGCCGTGCAAAGGCAAAGCTCTCCTCAAATGACGCCATCTTGAGTTCTATCATAAACAAACGAGAGACGGAGGAAACAAAATTATACCCATGCGGAGGTCATGCTATCCATGTACTGTTGAACAGCGAAAATACTCACAAGAAAATGTAAATTCCTGCCGAGCCCTTGGTTAGCGACTCGGGATGGGAGTTATTTCTCAATGCGTACCGTTACCAGATCCTCTCCGCTTCGATTTTTTTTTCCGAGCCCTGGACCGCTGCCCCACCGGATACGGCTGAGAACCAATCAACAGCCGTCACTGACGTCAATTCTCCCCGTTCTGACATGTGAGCCCGTAACCCTTGGCAACCTTAAAGGGGGCGCACGGAAGCCGTGACGTCAAGGACATAGTTCAGAAATGAAAAAAAAAAATCGATCGATATCTGATTATAAATTACACCAATGATATGAATCTCACACTTTGAATTTAGAGATGCATTCACTGCTTCACTGTTTAGCGTAAAACGTACCAACATGAAGGTAATTTCGGGGACAGATGAATTGGAGAAACAGAAACGTCTGAAAAGGGAACCCAGGAAGTATTACAGAACTCTTATTTCTCTGAAGTTGAAGGACGTATTCAATGTGATATATAAACAATGTAAAATGTAGCCTACTATTATAGCTTATGAAAGTGTTTCTTAGATTCCTTTCACGGGTAAAAGGATGCCACATTAAAAAAGCAAATAAGACCATGAAGTACTGCTTGTTACTTACTCTAATGTAGATACATGTCATTGGTGTCATGTAGGCCTACTTAAACCATCAAAAGTAAGCGCTCTCATCAAACAAAAATATAATGAGGGGTTAATATAATATAGTCTAAAAACTGATTTGTTAATGTACATTGAATATTCAGATGTTGTAGCTTGTTAAAATGCAGGTAATTTGGGGAATTGATCTCAAAAAATCACATCTGATAAGCGCAATGTATGATTTGTGTGTAAAAACCTATTATTTACAGTCTATGGTAAAAACTGGAACGTAGCTAACCTACTCCGTTAAGAAAGGGGATTGAAGAAGTATCTATTGCCTGAAAAATACAATAAAACATAAACGGGAAATGTTCAGTGGGCCTATTCAACATCTTCATGTAGATTTGTCAACAAAGCAAAGAATAAATGTAATGGTTAGTGGTTAATGGTTGACAAATTGCTATACAAACAAAATATATAAATTGTAATTCTTTCAATAATAAAAAACAAAGTACTTCTAGTTCTGTCTGGCAGTCAAACGAGGTGTTCGCTTGCTGTACAGGCAAGCGGTCAAAAAGCCTGATGTCTTTTATCCAATGAAAACATCAAAACATTTCCTCGTGATAAGACTGAAGGTATAATTGGCCAATCAACAGTTTACCTCCTTGATAGGCGGGTCTTATTTGATTGACATCAATGTTATCAAATAAATCATAGGCTCTAAACAGTCTGACCAATAGAAACGCCGAAGTCCAGATTTTGGCATATTGTCGTCAGCCAATCACGATACACCTTAGGGTGACGCATCCACCCATCAGCTGTTTTTGTTTTGCTGTGTGGATATTGGAAGTTAATAACATAATAACAGCAGCGTCGACTTGCTTTAGCGAAACAGCTCATGTTTTTATCTCGTTTAGGTTTAAGGTTAGAGGTTTAAGATTAATCACTCGGTGTTTTGTGTGCCTTTTGAGCCAGACTGCCCGGACATTCCTCTCCCTGAAGAGTGTGAGCGTGGCGCTTGGAGTCGGGGAGAAGAGGAGGGGAAGCGGGTTCCGGCGGGGATCGACCCGAGCCCGAGGCCTCCGACCTCGACCGGCGAGAGAAGAGGGAATTAATCGGCTCGGATGGAGTTCGAGGAAGCCCCGGACGGCCCTATTGTGCACCGAGGCTTCATCTGTGCCTCGTTTAACCAGGACACCACGTAAGCGACCTGCGGGCTGGGCCCAGCATGAACTCAATCTCCACGATGCACCTGACTGTTGCATAATTCTTTTCAGTCGCATTACATACTCTTGTTTATATTCTGTCCATTAGCAATATCGCAAACAAAGCAGCTGTATGTGTGTCCACAATGAAACCGTCTGTATGCTTCATAAAAACTTGCAGATTATTCCCAAGCAGCTGAAAGTGAAGTAGGCCACTGTGTTAATCTTTAAGGCCTGTTGCACATTAAACTAGACAGTTTAACCAAACAAGACTACTGGCTGTTGTGTAATAAGACAGGTAAATACACCGATTGAAAACAGACCTAATTTATAGAGTCTAATGCAACTTTCCTGCCAACCTTGTTTCAACTAGGGGCAATTCATAGATTTTAATGCAAGCTGTGTTGTCATAACAAGATAAGATAGATTAGTCACATATGGCTGCCTCCTCAGATCTATCAGGTTAACAATAGATTTGACTGGTGACTGCTACATTCTAGTATTATAAGATGACTGATGATGGTTCAGTTATCAGACGTGGTGTAAAGAAGTAATCACCGCTCATACAAATATATCATGTAAGCATGATGAATCTAAGAATTTAAGAGCCATACACTGTAGCATCCATGGAATGTTTTACAGCTCATTTTGTTTTGCAGTAAAGTTATTGTTCATTAGTGTTTATGGATAACCATATTGTTTGAATATCAAGCATGTCTCACAAAATCCCAATTATCAGTGATTACAGAAAAGAGTTTCAAAGATGACTTTACAGCAACAAAAGGTTGACATTATGTGTATCAAAGGAAGGTTGCTGTGTGCAAGTTGTCTGTGTGACTGCAAACAATATGTAGCAGAGTGTATATGAAGTACTTTAGAATCTTTTTAAATTACTGTAATTACAGTATTATTTTTAACCTTAACAATGACGGGTGTGTCTGGTAAAATAATCTCTTGTATGTTGTTATCACAGTTCTCTGTCAGTGGGCACAAAGACCGGCTACAGGCTCTTCTCAGTGACTGCTGTGGACAAACTGGATTGCATCCATGAGGGGGGTAAGAATCTCACTGTGCATCACATGTTGTCAAATTACAGTAATATACATCATAGTCACAAGATGACCGATTCCCTGCACAGTCATATCTTCAATAGAAGATATGCATGATTGAGGGCTAACTGGATACAGTACGTATGCTGTATCCAGTCCAGTCATGCAAACGTGACAAAGCAGCATCCCCGCCCTGAGGTGTCATGGCAAAAGTGTAATAGAAGTGTTATTTTAGCTGTGGTCAGGAAGAATTGGAGAGAGGCCACAAAATATTTGCTAAGCTGCATACAGAGTTAAACAAAGAGACATGTAGTTTTCTTATCCCACATAGGAACAAAGAAAGTGAAAGTGTAGAGTCGGTTTGAGGAAGTGTGAGCTCAAAAGTTCTCTTTGTTTGGGGACTGCCAGTTTCTCTGATAACAGTGAGGCAAGATAGTTACTGACAAAGATACCATATTTGCCTTTGTGAATATACTCTATACTAACATGTAATACACATTTACACTGAAGCATTTAAGAGTGAAAGCATGAAATAAGCAGCTATCAATGTCTTTCCCTTGTCCCTCGCCCTTTACTCCAGTGGAGTGTCCAGACGTGTATATAGTGGAGCGGCTTTTCTCCAGCAGTCTGGTGGTAGTGGTCAGTCTGTCCATGCCTCGGCGAATGAACGTCTACCACTTTAAGAAAGGTACCGAAATTTGTAACTACAGCTACTCCAACAACATCCTCTCCGTCAGACTCAACAGACAGGTAAGAGCAGGAAATACAGCTTTCCCTGTAATCCTTGTGGTATTTGCTTCTGGTTTTTGACATTTTTTGACATTTTCTTGTCTCGTCTGTCGCTGTCGTCTCAGCGGCTGGTGGTGTGCCTGGAGGAATCGATCTACATCCACAACATCAAAGACATGAAACTACTCAAGACCCTGCTCAACACACCCACAAATCTCTCAGGTACCATCAAGCTGTTACACTGACATCTCTACTGTATGTACAGAAACAGTGTATAGCATATGAGGAAAATGATACAGTAGATCAAGACAGATAATGCAACAGTGGTTCTACTGTTGAGCTATTGGAACAGGAGTCAGAATCCGGTTTACTGCCAAGTCGGTTTACACATTCAATGAATATGTCTTGGTGCATAAACAATTAACATAGAAGTAGAAAAAAAGTAGAAAGCTAGCAGCATCATACTGTCAGGAGGGGACTTAAATTGAATAGGATGGAATACAAATATAAAATCAATTTTATTAAAAAATGTGCTAAATAGAAAGCTGTACAGCTATGCTTGAAGGTGAAAGATGATGGTGAGTGCAAATCGGTGGCAGAGCCAGACATTTTGACTTTGTGGCCCCCACTTATCATATCTTCTTTCTCTTCTTACATTAAAGTATCAAATAAATCTTATACAATTGTGTGTAATTTTTTTTTTACCTTAAAAAGAGTAGCAATAATTCAATCTTCAACTCGTAATAAAATGTGTATTTCCAAATCACCAGTTAAAGTACTGACAAAATGTAATGGGCTACATTGAAATGAAAAGGAAGCATCCTGTTGTAACACAGCCCAAAAAGTCCCGCCTCTGACAAGGCAAACAGCCAATCATAGTTCAGGATTTTGGGCTGGCCACTGGGCCGTTGGCAAATCATGGCTCTGCCCCTGGTGCAAATATCTTACAGTATGAAGGTTGACGCAAAGATTGGTCCATTAGGTGTTTGGAAGAGAAGTAAGTCAGGAAGCTTTCCCATCACCCTCCTCTGCGCTCCCCTGTAGGTCTCTGCGCTCTCTCTGTAAACCACAGTAACTCGTTCCTGGCGTACCCCGGCAGTGCCACCATCGGAGAGATCACCGTTTATGATGCCAACAACCTGGTGAGGAGTATTGAACTCTCACAAATAATAAAAAATGTAGCTGTTTTCATTTCTCATTTCATCAGAAGTACTTCTTGCCCCTTTTAGACTACTCTGACCCTGATCCAGGCCCATGACAGTCCCCTGGCGGCCCTCACCTTCAACTCCTCCGGCACCAAACTGGCCAGCGCTTCAGAGAAGGTAACAACTTCTATCCATTTTATCCCCCCTTCCCTTTTTTTCTTCCACCAGCTGCCTTCTAACCACTTTCTCCTCCTCAGGGCACCGTTATCAGAGTCTTCAGCGTTCCTGAAGGACAGAAACTGTTTGAATTCCGCCGAGGGATGAAAAGGTCAGCACCTTTTTGTCAAATGAGAAAGTATTAACAAGCAGACTGCAGACAAGGTGTTTTATGGTGATTGTATGTTGGATTAAAAATGGCTTATGACAGGAAGTAGTGCAGTTTGAAAACCCCAATGTTAGTGTTTATATAAGTAAGATACTGTTGCTCTTGTAGCCATTGGTTGTGTATGAACTGTAGAGCCGTTTGGGCTTTTTATGCCTTTATTCAATAGGATAGTGGATAGAGTTAGAAACTGGGGAGAGGAGCCGCAGGTCAGAGCCTAGGCCGTCCGCCTGAGGACAACAGTCTCTGTACACACGACGTGCAAAGTAACTGCTAGGCCAGCCAGCGCCACAGGCAATTTATTATAAAAAAAATGTTTGTTAAGTAAGTTGAAATCGACCAACATCCAAACACCAATCAATAAATCAGACTAGGTGCTTACAGTGGCAGGGTTGTAACTCCAGGTGAATGCCAGGAGCTTTTAAATATGAAAACTAAACTAAAGAAGAAGGGAAGCAACAGGGCTTTCTTCAAACACTTTTTCACAAGCCAAGGATATAGTTAAAATGCCTTTATTTAATGAGGGAAGTTGTCTCAAAAACATCAAACAAACAGGAAATAATGCAGACCAGTTTCAAACTGGGTCTTCTTCTGGGCGTGGAAGTGTCAAGACGCAGTGAAAGGTGAGGTGGTCTCTTATTATCAATTAATTATTAAGTAGCCTGGAGGCTGTATTAAACCTGCACGTGAATACATGAACCCTAAAACTTCAAAAGGAGAAATGTTTGAACATAGTTAGATACAGTGTGTACTCAAGTCAACATTAACAAATCAAGACACGCCTTACAACAATGAATAAATATAGTAACAATGACTTCTAATGGAGCATTTAATATAAAAATATACAATAACGAACCAATAGAATCAACAAGGGAAGGTGTGTGGAGCCACATATAAAGAAATGGTCTAAAATCGATCTCATAACTTTTATTTATTTTTATATTTTGTATTGGTTTTGACTTTTCTTTGGCTGTTTGTATTATTTCTTGCTATCATTATTGTCCATGCTTTACTTTTATAATTACTTGTTTTTATTTTTGAGTTTATGTCTGTTAAATGTTAACGTTCAAAAACCAATAAAGAAACAATGGAGAACAAAATGTATACAAAAAAACATTCACATCTTTAAGGCCTGGGTATACCATTGCATCAAACTTAGCATTAAAGCATCATTTGAAGGCAGTTGCCACCTCTGATGGATTGCTCCTCCTGCTCTGTCAGTATTTTAAATGCTCTGACAAAAGCAAATGTTAAGAAAGGTAATTGTGGCTGTTGTAGATCTGTAAACAGTCTTTCTAGTCATTTCACTTAGAACAAATGAAATCAATCGGATGGCCTTACCCGCCTGTCTTCTTCCTTCCTACCTGTGCCCACTCTGACCATGCACTCTTCAGGTGACGTTTTCCTGAAGCTGAAGCTCAACAAACTTGGTGTACAAGAATGGAAGAACATATGTCGTTTGAGAGGGTTGCACCCAGAGGGCACAGCACGTTCATGTTTTTATAATATAGCGTGCTCTCGCTTGTTCTACAAAGTTATCTCCTCCAGCTTTAATCATCACTCTTTGCTTTCTTTACGGTCTTTTCTCTGTGTTTCAGATATGTGAGCATCAGCTCGTTGTCCTTCAGCTCAGATGCTCAGTTCCTCTGCGCTTCAAGCAACACTGAGACGGTTCATATCTTTAAACTGGAGCAGCACAGCCCCAGGTAAACACACACACAGTTTGTTGGGTTTTTTTCTTGATGAAAGTAGAAGTCAGAGCGTGTTTCCCATAGATCACATAACTGTTTGATAATAAAACAAATTTAAAGCATGCTCATCCTTGAGTCTAAAAACCATAATACAACCATGATATTTTATTTTATATACAGTATGAATTTATTATTCCTTTTTATGAAAAAGTTAACATCAAATTATAAAGATATGGTAGATATTGTTGTCCAAAGCAGCTAACAGCAGGAGATGCACTCTTCATGTTAGAAGGGATTTTACTTTTGTCCTTCTTTTAACCGCGTGTGTTTCAGAGAAGGACAATGCATGCATTTGTCCCGAATCCTCTGCTCTACTTCTGATGTAAAACAATGTATTCATTTGTTGCTGTGATAAACAATCCTCTGGTTAAGCAAACAAAATCGCATTTTAAAGAGAGTCATCCAAAATGTCCAAATGTTGATGCCTAACACGCAGTATCTTTGCACCTTTAACCTTTATGGACCCTTCTTGTTCTTCTTCCAGTCAAGAGGAGGAGTCTCCTACGTGGTCAGCGTATGTGGGCAAAATGTTCACAGCAGCCAGCACCTACCTTCCTGCCCAGGTGTCTGACATGATGCACCAGGACCGAGCCTTCGCCACTGTAAGACTCAACATGTTTGGCCTGAAGAATATCTGCGCCCTGGCTACGTAAGACGGAACAAGTGAAAGACAGGAGAGGGATGTTTTTTTCTGGTATTTTGTGCCACGAGTCGATCATAATCTTGTGTTTGTTTTCTCTTTCAGGATCCAGAAGCTCCCTCGCCTGCTGGTGGCGTCCTCAGACGGGTTTCTCTACATTTATAATGTAGATCCACAGGATGGAGGCGAGTGTGTCCTGGTCCAAAAACACAGGTGTGTGTCTCTTATAGGGCTGAATCATGTGTAACTGAAAAAATGGAAGGGATTTGTTATTTGTAGTTGCTTTACAACAGACTGAGCTTATGTGTTTATGATGGTATTCATCATGAGTTTGGTGTGACAATGTTGTAAAGTCTCTATGTGCTCTGTTCCTGCAGGTTGTTTGACTCCAGCGAGGAGCAGGTGGAAGAAAGTGAAGAGGAGAAACAGGAGGATGTCTCTCCCCAACCAACCAGCCAATCATACGCTGCCACTGTGGCTCTCCCTTCAACGCCTCCTTCCTCAACTACTCTCATGGGTACAATATCCTGAATAATTCCCAATGAAAAAGCTGATGAGATATTTCACTTGCCTCGTCTACTAGATACTTGACTTGAACTCCTTTCAACCTGTGGTGCTTTAAATTATTCAAGCGTTCATACTATACGGATAACCTTTTAAATATTGTATAGGGCTGAATTTAGATGGGTTGTGTTTAAAACTGTTTTAAAAAAATACTCAAATCTAAAATCAAATAATAATTAGTATTATATATGAAGGGTTGGTGGGGAGAGGGCAATTTTAAAATGTCATTGTTTAAGCCAAACCAGCAGCAGGAAAAACTCTTTTATGGATTATTTATAGTATGCAACTATAAAAACCTAGAAGTTCCCAAAGTACATTTAAAGTCTGTTAGCATCCAACACATCAGCGTATTCTCAGTCAATGTAGTTGAAGATGGCCGTCAACATAAGGGTTCAAAAGTCTTCTTTCCCCCTTCATTTCTTCCCAGGTTACTCCGAGGACGGTGGCACCCAGAAGGGGGAGATCTTCCCGGAGCACGAGTTCGCTGAGAGCCCCGTGTGTCTTGATGACGAGAATGAATTCCCTCCAGTCGGCAACTAGAGTAACTGACCAAACCCCACCTCCTCTTGGTAAACATCCAATCCCTGAATAAGATTCAGACTTACTGGTTTCAAGCAGGGATTGGGGTCGAAAAATATTCCTGTGTTGATATGTTGTGGTACCCCCACTCTTCCACATGTAACCCCTGCTGGCCTAGGGTCATATGTCGCCAAGATGTTACTTCCTGATGTTCCTGTATTTGAATCCCTGTCTCTTTTTTCTAAAGAATTAGGATTAAAAAAAAAACTAAAATAGAGTGGAAGGACCACTCGTGATGAAAAACAAAACATACAGTATTCAGAACATCTTTAGCTCTTTATAAGACAGATTCAAAGACTCTCAAAGAGTCCCACTGTTAAATTCCACATTATACCATTAAAGCTCCTGTGAGGAGTTTATAGCTGGTTATGAAACAGACTGAAACGAATACTGACGCTTCTTCATGACCTTCTAAAGCAAACAAGACCTTCAGTGACAAGACTAATCATTACTTCGTTGTCATTGTTGACTGAAACTGCTGCTGGACGACGCAATAACCAGCTCACTGCAGAAACAGCCTTCAGAGGCAAAGATTCTCAATGAGTGATACATTTGACTGTTCAACGACAGCAGGAGAGACTTTCACATGTACATGACAAAATCAGCAAAGCGATAGGAGTAACCGCTGCAAATTATTTTAATGGTTGCATTCAGGTGAGCATGTGTTTGGTCCAGCATCAATGAGCAGACTGAATATAACAAGGTGGTCGTGAAGACTGCAGGCTACTGGGGCCTGCAGCTGTTCCAGACAAACCAGGGTCCAGACTGACGAAAAAGCTCTTTGGATAGATGCTTCAAGTCCTCATACGATCTTTTATAGAGAAGCCAAATTCAATCAGACCATAATGCAATCACAGAGGTCAAATTTCCTTCTATAATAATTTGTTTACTGGCACAAAAAATCTGAAAAACCTATCAAAAGTGCGTTTTCGCCAATCTGGCGTTGAAATTTCCGAGCTTCATAATGGGCATTAAATGTGTCCCACCTCTACAAGGAGGAGCAGCAGTTCCCTCAAGGAGGAGACAAATGTTTTGGATGTGACACTTTATAAGTCATGATGCATGCAGTATGTATTTAATGAGGTGCAGATGCAGCTGTCATACTAATCATGGTGGCGATAGATGCGGAGTAACAAATGTAAGCTTCTAATTTATCTTGAAGGTTTGTCTGTCCGAGGAGGAGCAGTCAGCAGCTGAATGTGAAAAGCTTCATGTTAAGACGGATGTGACAAAAAGTGACAGGTCCTTTCATTTCAGTCATAAATCCTGAAGACCTTTTGATTCAGCACCTGATGCTGACTTCAGTTTGTTAACATGAAAGTCATTTTTACTTTGATGTATTAAATATTCTTTTGCAAAATGTTTGAAGTATTCCACGTCGACGCATAGACTTCCCATGCGTGCATATGTATTGAGGATTTTTACTGTGTGTATAATGTATATATAACATTTATAAATAGTACTGTTGTAATAAGTAACATGGTAATACCATTTGACTTGCCAAAAGGTGGCGCTGATAGGACACCCTGACGCTGCATTGAGCTGTTCATCCTGGGCATTTCAACCAGAGACTCATTAAAGCTGAGACATTATTCAACCTGTGCAAAGTGTTGTTGTTATTTGAACAAATGGTGTGCTTAATGGCAATAATTAAATGTTGTGTTATATGTCCAACCAGATTATAAATTCATACAATCTGAGAGTCCCCCCCCAAAACTTTAAATATGCATAGAATATCAAAACTTGAATATGAATTTGATTAAAACAGAGATTATTTAAGTGTAACAATCTTTCCCCCACTAAAATATAGACGTCACATCATCAAAGCTTGGCTGTCTGGACCTTTTTGACCTCTTGTCTTGTTTGCATGTCTCTTGCTGCATCTGGACATTGAACCTCCCAAACAAAATCCTCTGCAAACAACCAGTCGAGCACATCGAACGGAGACATCTGTCAACACATCTGTTTGTTTAGATGTGTTGTTCTCTCTCATTGTGTGAGTGTTTGCGTGTGTGATTTCCCACTGTCAGCCCAGCGTGCTGCAGCGGCAAACAGCCTGTCCAGGGTCACAGCAGGGCGCTGCTGAATCGTCCGTGCTGTAATCTGCTGTGGACACGGACTCGTCTGTTGCAATGTCCCATAATAACTCCTCCCTCCCGCGGGCGATCTTATGTGCTGCCGCCTGGTACTCCGGTGTCTGGACCTCCAGAGGGGTTTTCTCAGCCTCGTCATGCTCAAGATTGAATATCAACAGCGGGTCATGGAGCAGCTGCCTTCCTGTTGCACCACCACATGCCTCTGCTGCACCTGCAAAGAAAGAAAAGTACACATTTCACAATAACCATCTTTAATAAACTGTAAATTGATAGCTAATGTCCTCACTAAACTGTCAACAAATGTTGTACTAATGTCAACTACCATGTGACTGATATTGACTATTATCAGCTTTAATACAATATATATTATTTATAAACTCATTATTTATTTAATGACAAATTAACCTAAATTATAGCATCACTAATAATTAGTAAACATTATCCATTATTATTGCATTGTTTGTTAACAGTAAATGACTATAAAGTAAAGAAACTTTCAATGTACTGTTTATTAATGATGCTTATTTTACATCGTTACCAAACAAAAATATGTTTCTTATATTAGCCATTAATAAATGTTTTTCCTTGCCAACACTGATATAATATATATTTGAAAAATTAAACATAAAAGTATCTGTGCTGTTCTATGCAACATAAAGGTTAAACAAATGGTCTTTTCATATGTATGCGCCTTTGCCAATGTAAGTAATGCTCAGACAATCTACCTACTCAGACAACAACACAGGCTGATTGGCTGGTTGACATGCGTGATGTCATGCATACCATCCATTGTGGTTACGGAGCAAAACATCAGCTTCAGTTTCAGTAATAACATGACTGACCTGCAAATGTAGTAAGGCTGTTTTTCATTTCATTTCAAATTCATTTCAAACCTTTATTTATTCTTCTCAAGGACACACGTGACCTTTATTTTACCTGTGATATAGAAAGCTTTGTGTTTCCCTGTTCGAACTGTCTGCAGGTCACCAAACCTGCCAGCAGCACCGCTGTTAGGATGGAAGAGAAACTACAAGAAAGAAGACAACAGCTCATTTTTGCAAATTGATGTTAATCACAATCGACAACAGGGGAAAAAATAGAATCAAATCTAAAAAGTTAGTACCTCATGAGCAGCCTCTTCACCATGCAGGAGGACCTTTGTAGCATCAATTCCATCCAAGCGTCTGTCTGAGGGAGGAGTTACTCTTGCCAGGGAGAGGAGAGTTGGGAAGATGTCCATACCACTGTCAGAGCATAAAGCAAAGAAGAGATGTCTGTGTTGCATTTTTTTTCTGTTAAAGTAGAGATATTGATAAATGTTCCATGCTTTATACAACTGACAATTAGGAGAGAAAAATCTTACACAGCCAGCATGGTCAACAGCCAGGCTAGCTGCTCTTTGACACTGTGCTTTGAGCTAAATGCTAATGCTAAAAGCACACGATAATAATAATAATAACAAATTGATGTTGAGTAGATTAAATTATGACCATGTTCTCCATGTGCATATTAACACAAAGACCAGTCACAATCAGAATCAGATTCAACTTTGTCGTTAATGTATGAGTACACATAGCCTACTGGGAAATTTGACTCTGGTTGACAATGCTCTCTTTGTACAGACAGAAATATACTCTACATTTTTAACACAGCATATGTAACCAGTTTGCTTATTTATATAAGAGGTAGATGGTTCAAAAATAAGTCCAATATGTACTGTCAAAATAAAGTGTATATACATGTGTATAGTTCAGTGTTGCTAAAGATGTACTGTTTACATAGGGTGCACTTCAGCAGCGTGAACAAAAAATACATATTTAGAATAAAATGTAAGCATGTCATTGTTTTGCAGTTATTGTTTTCTAACCAATAAATCAATTTGGGGAAATAATAAAATGTTGACCTGAATATGGCACAAGATGTAAATTCATGGAGTCATTGCAGTGATTACAATTTTTGTTAAGAGCGGCGTCAGTGTCTAAGCCACTTTTATGGCAATCTACTACAAAACAGTTGTCTCCATATATTTCATAATAGTCTCTAAATCTGGACCTAGTTAATCAGGTTTTAGTCTGTGTATGTACACATGGTTTAAAAAGGGAACATAGTATCTATTATAACTGAAGTAGTCTCTGTTTGTGAGTCAGATGGGAGTACCTGAGCAGGGCGGAGCTTGTGGTGTTTGCAGGGATCCGCCCCGGCCAATAAGCCACTGTTGGAACCCTGTGGCCTCCCTCCCAGGTGGTGCGCTTAGCTGAGCCTCCACCTATCACACAGGCAAAAGGTGACTTTGGGAACATAGGTACTCACAGCAACAATGGTACAGTTACCCAGGCTAATACTGTGTATAATATATATATAAAGCATGCCTTATTTGGTATACCTCTGCTGGTCTGCCACTTCCCCTTGAAAGGTCCTACACTTCCTGCATACTGGCACTTCTGTTCCCATGGACCGTTGTCACCTAAACACAACACACTTAATAATATTAATAATGCATACATTGCTGAGATAACATTTACACTGATAGTGTTAAATAACAGATGAAATCTATTCATCTGACATACCAGTGAACCAGATGAGAGTATTGTCCTTGTCTGTTTCATCAGCAGCGCTCTTTACCGCCCCCACCAGGTTGTCCATCTCTCGCAGGCTGGCAGAGTACAAGTTGCGGTCAGTGGTTGTAGCATCTTGAGGGGGTGGAGGGGCCAGGGGAACGTGCATGTGAGCTAACGCTAAGTACAGGAGATAGGGCTGTCCTCGCTCCCTGCAAAGATACATGTTTTGTCAACATATAAGGACAGCAGCTTCTACACATCATTTTATGCTCAGAGCTTTCTCATTGGATACACATTTGTCCTTTGACAAGCATTTTATTTTAATTTTGGTTGGCTTTGGTTGGCTTGCGAACATGCAACACTGGATTGGCCGGTTTTTTCACAGCTGTAAAGTTATTTTTATTCATGTTAAGGTTTCTTTGTGGCATTCACTGGGTATGAAAGTGCACATAGGGACAATTGAGCTACATTCATGCTGCCATTTCTTTTTTATTCGTAGGAATATGACTTTCTTAACCACAGCTTTAGCGACTTTGAAATGGCTTCAAAGAATGAAAGCCTGCATACTTCTGGCTTCTGGCAGTCATGTGATCTTGACAGATCACATGACTGATAACCACTGCAACAGTTCACATGACCCTGTGCTATAGCATGAAGGTCGGATTTTCACAGTCAGATGCAAAGAGCCGGGTTTACCGCTGTCCTCCTCTGCCTCAAAGAAAGCCTGTATGAAGTTTTGGGAAGATCATGTTCCAACTGGTTAAAAACCACAAAATATGTCAAATTAAAACCTCCTGTACTGGATCCAACTGGCATTATGTTTGCTGTATCTTTTTTGTATCAGTGCTAACTTCCATGAAAAATTCCTGAGAACAGACTATGTTTAGTGTTGGTGTTCTACAAGGTAATGAAGCACGACTCCTTAGACTCCTTAGGAAAGTTGACTTGACTTTTAGTTGCATTTTCATTTGCTTAAAATGAAATTCGAATTACCAATGTTACTTGACAAGAGAAACACACACTTACACAGAAGAGATGTTTCTCCACTTTATTAACAGTTCCCATTTAATGCAAACACACAATTTGACTTGATAAAGCTGTGCTCATGCCTTAAAGCTTGAGGACAATCTGTATGTATTCTCAAAGTATTTGCATTGTAGTGGTCTGTAAACATCAGCTAAAGGGATGTCAAACAGAACCATTCCCCTTTTAGGTCACAAGATTCTGTCACGAGGATAACCAATGCTGTTTCCTCTGATCTCATGCAGAAATGCAACTTCAAATCTTCAAATGCATATGGATAATTACAGTACCAAATATGATATGTTGTCAGTTGTAAAGTGACTTAGACCATTTGTTTTCAACTGCTCTTACCTTAGGACCCACCAGCACCTTAATGACAAATCACAACTCAAATTTCAGAACATTTTTGACCGCCCACGTTTATTAAATGTTGCAGTTTGTAGCCAAGACTGGAAAAACCTTTGGCATTACAAAACACAACACAGAAGGTAGTTGAACAGGTTTTTTGTCTCTAAATGCTTCACTTCTTTCCTGTGCCAGCACTTCTCTGTACACAACACACTAAGGTCTTTGTCCCCTTTAGATGATAACCCATATATTTAACATTATAAACAGCTTTGTATTTGTTTTCCCCCATACTAAACCAGCAGAACTACAACAAAACTTACACTCCCTCTTCTTCTTTTGTGATTTAATGGTGGTTAACAACCAGCATTAGGGTGCATAATTTGTTCTATTATAGTGTAGCAGAGCAATTAAAAAAAAAATATATATATATGTTAACAACAGCCTATTTAATATCACTGATCGTACTTTGAATATGGTTTGTGTATGTTTATAGATGTATTGTACCTTGCATTGCGTATCATCCTGGTTGCAGCAGATTTGTATTGCTCGGTCAGTGTCCACAAGTCAAGCGGCTGCTCAACAATGCTGCTGTTTTCAATCAGAGGAAGGCCCACTTTGGAGTAACAGCCTGCATGTACACTCCTTTGAAATCTAGAGCACGAGAATAACAGAGCATCACAACATTAAAAGCTTGTGTTTGGTTATGGCTCCCTATACACATAAATATTAAACATGGTAAATGGACTTGAGCTTATATAGCACTTTTCTAATCTTCTGACTATTCAAAGCACTTTTACACCACATGTCACACCTACCCATTCATACCCTTTCACACACTGATGGCAGTGGTTGCTATCCATCAGAAGTAACTAATCCATTCATACACCGGCTGTGAAGCAGCGGTGAGCAATGCGGGGTTAAGTGCCCAAGGACACATCGGACATGTTGCTCAGCTGGGGATCGAACCCTCGACCTACCGTTTGAAAGGGGACGACTCTACCAACTGAGCCACAGCCATCCACAATATGCAGCCATTCATCATACAGAGTTTCACTTTGAGTTCAAGTAAGTCAGTTTATATTAAAATACTAAATAAGTACCAGGGTGAGATGTAAATAGAGACAAAGGTATACTAGTGAATCCCTTGAAACATTTACGTATATTCAGTTTGACATTATTTCAGAAATGTCTAGTGCTCTGCGCTCTGTACATTTAAATAGCAAGTATGTATGTGAACGTAAAATGGAACAATATGTAAGTAGAACAACTCTGACCATAGCATAAAATGTCATAAATATTAGGAGCCACACCTCATCACCTGCGGCCCATATGTGTCACATGGAAGGCACTGAGGCAAATCATATCCTGGTATGTCAGTACAACCCATGTCGTTACTGTAAGGGATACCGAAGTAGTAGTCAAAACCTGTCCAAGAGAAAATAAACATGATGTACATATTCATCAACACAACTATGATGACTTGTTGAAAGCATGAGAACAGAGAGAGCTGAATTATGTTTGGACTGTGCCATAAGCTAATACTCGTACACAAACACACGTCTGCACTATGAAAAAAAAAAAACTTCTCGAAGAAGAAAATAGAAGGTAAAAGCTTCTTCTCGACTTTCACAGGAGTTACTTTTTTTTTTTAGTAAAGTTGTCACTTTTTTCTCCAAACATTTCTGAGGCAGAACAAATCCTGTGCCTCAATTTGCTGTGCTACAAACTGTGATAAAGTACAGTGTGTACATTTCTCATACCTGTATGTTTTTTTAGCCTGATTCACAGTTTGTCAGGCTCCTCTCAACAAAAAAAACAACACTTTAATTTGGTGTTTGTAGAGGTTCAAAGAGATCTAAGTACAATGTATGGCATCTGTAGCCTAACTGACAGCCGCTCCCAAGAACCAAACCTTAAAAACCAGTTTCTGTATTACTGTAGGAGCACATGAAGGCCGTCTCTGGTTTATCAAGTGGTATTAATCCTGTTTGAATAAATGTTGTCACGTCCAGGAACTGCAAAACTGCCAAACAGCATCTGACACAAAGTATAAATTGTGAAGCCTTGATGTGTTTGAACTGAGCTTCATTTCACGTCGTCCAGCTGAAATCACGGAGCAAGACAAGAATCAGTACTGCAGGCTGCAGGCATCTGACCCTGTCCCTGCAGGGATGTGCAAGTTCTTTTTCCTCTGAACAAGGTGTTCAGTACTAATGTTCAAACAAACAAAAAACCTGTCTGAACACAAGTGCAGCATAATGAAGCAATGGCTTTAAGATGCTAAGAAGTCAATCTTTGGCAAGCAGTTTAAACATTTAAAAACAAGATTTAACACATTAAACATGACTGCAATTCAATTCTTTCATGTCAAAATGAGCATTCCTGATGAGCTTTCTGGATAGCTGCAGTAGAATACTTCCAGGAAAAAATCCCATTTTAGATATCTACAGTCCACATCTCACTAGTCATACATTTAGTTTTGGATATCCAAAATGAAGGGGAAAAAAACCCAGACGTTCATAATATAATGTCTAGTATAAGATAAAAAATAAAAAAAAGGAAAAGTACCTTTTCGATACAAGCCTTTCTAACACAGACAGGGGGGGGACATACCTTTTAAGAACCCGGTGTTGGCATTTGCTAGAGACAGTTGGAGAAGAGCTCATCAGACTTGTAAATTAAATCCATATTATACCAAAGGATCATCAATATGGTACAATAAGTCATTGAAAATAAATAAAAAATCCATCATGTGGGAAAACTGGGTGAGAGCAGGAGTGGAAGATCTGTTCGATGGGAAACATCTACTCTCCTTAGAACAGATGGTGGCTAAGGAAAGATTTTTGGAAGTTTCTTCAAATAAGAAGCTGCCTCTCAAAAGCAGAAAGAAAGAAAAATATCTCTCCTGCCTCTTGCATACAGGACTTATGTCGAGCTGGAAGTCTAGAGGGGGGTCATCCAGATTTTATAAAGAGCTGAGAAAACACCAACCTCCAAACTATAAGGGTGTTAAACTGGCATGGGAAAACAACATAGGAAAATCTATCCACAGGGAGGCCTGGGTAAAAGTTTTACAGTCATGGTACTCCACAGCCCGAGACATGCAGACACGCTTAATTTCATTTAAAATATTGAATAGGAATTACTGGACTCCTTCAAAAATGTCACGGTTAGGGCTTAGGGAGAAAGATAGCTGCTGGAGATGCAGTAAAAAACGGGGTACACTGATTCATATGATGTATGAGTGCGAGATGGTACAAGACTTTGGGTCAGAAATTGTCAAATGTGTTAACAATATATTGAAAGTAGAGCTCATTCAGTGCCCAGCATTATGTCTATTATGTATCTTACCAGTGGATGCTAACCTGTCCTCCAAAGTGTGTTCCTGGGTAAAATTAACCTTCTTAACGGGGTGCAGGATTGTGCTAAGGCATTGGAAGTCAAAAGAGAAAGTTAGCTTCAGGTAGTGGAGGGATGAGTTGGCTAGGATGGCTTCTTTTGAACAGCTAATATACAGAATTAACAATAACACAAATGTTTTTAGATCTGTTTGGGGTCCCTATCTGGAAATAATTGGAAGTGAATGACTATTATTTCAGTATAAGTATATAAACTTATACTGATATATTTAAATGGTATACAAAAGCAAACAAGACCTTAAGCTATAAGATAGATTTTTTGAAGTTATTGTTATTCATTACTGCTTTTAGCGGGTTGGTGTCATTTTCTACAGCCTAGATTCAGAGTTAGGGATACATGTGACTGTTTAAACTTGGCAGAAGGAGATTTTTCATCAGTAAACACAACTTACACAAGTATAGGACAAGATCAAGAAGAGATAAGAGGTAAAACTTTGTCTACAGGTGACGCTAAGTGTGACACAAAAGTTTTTAGTTGCACGGTGTTAGCACCCAGATTCACGGTAATTTTGTCTTAAGTGGAAATCATCCGTTGTAATTAGCATTTAAAATCCAATTTCATTATACATAATGAGGTAAAATAAATGTATAAAGAAGGTTCTTATAAACATGTTTGCATGATTTTTATCCTAATTCACCTCGCACACATTAACGCCATCATAAGCAGCTCCATTGGTTGCCTGTTAAATCATTCAACAAAAATAGCTATTGTAACACTTT
This sequence comes from Tautogolabrus adspersus, assembly GCA_020745685.1. Taxonomy (NCBI): domain Eukaryota; kingdom Metazoa; phylum Chordata; class Actinopteri; order Labriformes; family Labridae; genus Tautogolabrus; species Tautogolabrus adspersus. The sequence goes on along the minus strand of CM036554.1, from coordinate 9,459,593 downwards.
ATTATACTTAGGGTATAATAAAAACTATCCCTTCATCCAGTGTATCCTCTGGAGTAACTCGGGTTCATCTTAAAAGCAGGAGATATGGTGACTACACGCCATCTTTATATGACTGAATTGCATTAAAAAACTACAACAGGCTGTACGGCCGATATACAAATAGACTTTATGAAGAATGTGCTAATTCTAAGAACTCAAGGTTATATATATATCAATACTGTATTTTAATTCATTAATATTTCACAACTGATTGCAAGACAATGTTTATATTTTTTACAATTAAATAGAAAAAATCTCATACTAGGTGACGATATTGTTGAAAGCAGCGGATTGACTCCTATTGTCATCATATAAATCATATGTAAGATAGAAAATAGGAGACAGAATGTATTAGGAATAACTAGAAAAATGTTTTATTATATATATTTTATAGAATACAATTATATTGTATCTTGTTGTTTAGTCTTAATCTGTTGTTTGTGGCCACCTCCCCCCGCATACACTTCAATAGGGCCCCATTGTACAGGTCGCCCTGAAATCCTGGCTGCACTAGTTTCCTGTTAGGGGCTGGTGACAGCAGAGGGTCAAGTGAAAAGTCAAATAACTTGTTTTTATGTTAAGATAACACTCTTAAGAAGATAAAAATGACATATTTTAATGATTGGTGTCCTTACTTAAAAAATGACAGACTTTGATATACATACATTTTGAATTTTTGTTTCAATTTTCAATTTCTGCCTAAACTACATGTGTGTTTAAGTGTGTACATTTCAAAAATTGAAAATGGTATTGATAAAAACTTTGCTCAATTGCAATTAATAACTATCTGTGAACATCCTGTCCACATTTGGTGACATTCTGATTTTGATTTGCAGAGATACATGTGATAAGGCAGGAGCTGTCCCTTTCGGAGAAGCTCTAATTTTCACTATTTTCATTTTTTGGTAAGATACATAAAACATCCAAAAAAAGTAATTTTGCAGTAAAATATTTTTATACAACCATCCGTTTCATAAACTAGACATGTTCAAGTTATGAAAAAATATGGTTGTGCTTTGTTCTACCTCGGGTAGGGGTATCTCAACTTTTAGGGGCCCAAGTTCCTCCACTAAATGTCAACAGGGCGTCATTTGTCATAGGGGAAATGATGTTGTGGATACCTGAAATGACAAGTTTGGATAGGAGGTGTCATTGGGATGTCTTTGATTAAAATTCTTACATGTGAGAATACAGTTTTGACTAGTAAAGCTATTTTGGAAGTCTAACGTGAAATGAGAGATAAAAGTGTGTTTGTCTTTCAATGTTTAAACTGCTTGCTATGTGAATCCCCTGTTGGTATCTTGCTGCATGACCTTTCATTAAATGTGTGTCACAAGTCACAAGGCTGTTTGAAGTGAAGAAGGAGTGAATTTGGGCTAAATGGGCTTGGTTGATGGGTAAGTGCTAGTGGGGGCTGGGTGTTGAATCAGCTGTAGGCTTAAAGTCAGGGGCCAGTGTGTCTTCTAACAGGACACAGCTGCAGACAGTTGTTTGCCTTGTAATCTTTCCTCCCTGCAGCGAGGCCAGAGAGTTCACTCACACACTCCATGTGGCTGCAGTGACCTAGAGAGAGTGACTGATGCCACACTGACCTGGAAAGATAGATTGTACGGTAGTTTGTAGAGAGGTGGGTGCGTTAGCTCATATCTCATTTGTTTATGTGGCATATACAGATATTTATTAGAATTGACAATGTTTGAAATCCTTCAACTGATGGTTAAATCCAAGTTTTTTTTACACTGTGTATGTATTCCTCAGCAGTTCTCCTGTTACTAATAATGTGGCTGCCATTTTGGAGTGTAACCTTTAAACAGTTTCTCCTTTTAAAACAGTGTATAAATACAGAATTTAAATATAAATATCTATAAACCACACAACCCATGTTCTTATTGACATCCAACTCTTACGTGAACTATCCTATTATAGCCTGCAGCTTTAGCAGGCACATTCACTCAGTTTACTTCATGTGTATGTTTGAAAAAGTTTTTTTTACAGTTTTTTTTTACCAAAGAGTTGACAGAAGCAAAACATAGCAAACAATAGATCGCAAAATGTTTTTTAAATGCTCTTAAAGTTTGATCAATGCTTTCAAATAGGCAAAGATCCTATCGTTTTTTAAAATCTTTTTTTGTGCCGAATTGATGTTTGCCAAAATTCACACACCTTGTCACACCTCACAAACACAGCCTGGTTTGTGCAGATGATGTATACTTGAGTTCCCATGGGTTTTGGAGGATTAATGTAAAGCTTCCACTTACCTCTGTTAGTAGGACTGTATGGTCCATTGTGACCAAGGTGCCATTTCCCGATCATGGCGGTGTAATATCCCGCCTTCTGCAGCAGCTGGGGTAAGGTTACCTCAGACAGAGGCAGACCGGCCACAGAGCCCACAGCAAAGTTATGAGTCACCCCGTTTCTGAGGCCGTAGCGGCCTGTCAGGATAGCAGCGCGGGATGGGGAACAGGTCGATGCAGGAGAGTGAAAGTCTGTCAATCTGGGCAAAGTAAGGACACTTATGGAGAAAGAACACTATAGCTTCTTGAACGTCACAAAGGGAGTATGGAAGAAATATTTCAGAGGTTCGGTGATATAGTTTACATTGAACATTAGTAATATTACATTAATACATAACAAAGAAGTCATTCAACTGATTTACTGATGATTTACCTTAGTCCTTGTTCAGCCATCAGGTTGAGGTAAGGTGTGTTGTTTGCCTTCTCCTCAGGCTGATTAGCGTCCAGGTCACCCCAGCCTATATCATCGGCCAGTATGATGATGAAATTAGGTTTTGTATCAACATCCTTTTCTTGTTTGGACCCAGTGTGGAGCAACAGACCACACATCAGCATCCCAGACAGAAGGAGCCAGGTGAAAGCCTCTGCCATTTTGGGTCAAAATCTGCAAAAGGGTAACAGGGGTTTCACTGTAGCTGGCATTCACAAATATTTGAACCATGAACATCATAGCATTGCTAAACAAGGGAGGAGGATTGTATTAAATGCAAGAAGGATGCAATGTTGAGTTCAGCTTGTTTTTGTTTTTTTTAACAAGCTAAATGTTAAATGTTCTCTTTTATTCTTCAACAAGTTCTGTCTGTAAAATAAAAATACTGAAAGGAAAGTAATCACTTAGTTTTTGGATCTGCAATGCAATCTTCTCCACTCACACCCATTTCTATAGAATGTAGTATTAACCAGACACTGGGGCGCAGAACGAAAAGAGATCAATGAGTAAGCCTCTGTTTCTTTTAAGGCACGTAAACATAGTGCCTTTGGTTACATCAAAAGGGTTTGGTGAAGACTCTTGGCGTGAAGTTGTTGACATTGTTAGGTGGGGGGTTGTTTCTGCTGTTTAAGTCCAATGATGAAATCACAAAACAGACTGTGGATCATTTTACAGTTTATTCGGCCGAGGTCAGACAACAGCACAGAATACAATCCACTGAAAATTGCTGACAAAGTATTGATCTTCCAGTGTGGCTTACATTCTGTTAGAAGGTACAGCCCACACATGCTTTACTATTTGGGTACATCACTAGAAGGCAATAAAGATGACATGACCATGATTTGTACTTAACAGACACACATTTAACAGTGGTAACAGCATATGGTTGGCTCCTACACAAATAAACATCTGCTACTAATAAGATGTTTTACCATATAAGATTACAGCTTTACAGACCTAAAATAGGAGTTACTAACAGGTGGTAGACAGATTTAAATAGTACATTTCACATAGTTACCAAGATGAATGAATTTCATGAAAATTCGTACTAACAGACATTAACCAAGTGTCCCTCCTCTTCACCACACCAGAATATCAAGCTAAACATGTATATCATCCTTCATTGTGCAGCAGGTTCTTGCCCCACCTAAACAAGAACTGAACTACTGAAATGTTTAAAGGCTGCCTCAGTTCAGTCAAAACAGAGCAGAATAACAACCACTGAAACATTTGTGGTTGAAAAGCAAACGTGATGTCCAGAGAAAAGAAGTCTATATTTAACAGGTGCAATCAGAAAGTTTATGTGAGGAGATGGTGTGGCAATAGGAAGTTGACTTCACTTCCAAAGGTTCAGCAGTGAATTACAGTAAACGACAGATTAGATTAGATTTTAGATGTTTATTGCCTTTTGTTGCACAGGTACAGGACAGCACAGGTACATTAGAATCTGTATGCATTTCTCCTAGAGTCCGCTCCAGGTATTAAAAAGAAGAAGTACAACAAGTACACAATAAATATAAACTGTAGAGAAAATCTGCATGCTTTTTGATACCATAAAGGAGACACAATCAAATAAAAAAGTATGTTTTCTTGGCCTTCAAATTGTGTCAATCTATAATTGCACATGAGATTATTGCACACATATTTTTTTTAATTGTTGTAATTATTATTATTTTCACATTATATAATTTGACCTTTTTACTAAGGCTAATATAGCAGTTATAGGTGAACAGAAGAAGCCCTACGTACTGGGAAAATTACACGAAACGAAAAATTCAAACACAGCCCGATGTCACCTGACAATATACTGAATATAGTGGATTGTGACACTGCTATAAACTAATGCCAGCGTGCGATTCACAAAGATAAATGAAAGAAACTTCAAATACATAAAATAAAAGACTCAGAGAAAATATTGCGAGTCATATTGGGAAAATTCAGTGATTTAGGATTTGTCGCCACAATTTAACGATCGGAGCCACAACAACAGATGAAGACTTCTTCACTCCCCAATAATCCAGTCACTGGCCATGACCCCACATTTATAATAAACAACTGTCACCATAGTTAAAGGCCGGTGGGTGTGGAGAGAGAGAGAGAGAGAGAGAGAGAGAGAGAGAGAGAGAGAGAGAGAGAGAGAGAGAGAGAGAGAGAGAACTGGTTGGATCCAGTTTTAAGTATTTAACCCTTTTCACCCCCCTCTGCCTGCCAGGGAGGGGGGTTTATGAATACGAGCGCGAGCGTCCTTCCAACAGAGCATGGTAGTATGTGTGTTCGGTTGTGTGTGTTTCGACGTGTCCGTGAGTTTGAGGACATATATAAGTACGTGGGAATATGTGTTTGTAAAGTTCAGGGTCTCATCACCGCTGCAGTGGACAAGCGAAGGACGGATTTCGGACTGAAACTAGCTTCACACAGGTGAGACATACTGCTTAATATTTACAGTCTCTGGCTTAACACGCTGCTTTGTTATTCTGAGTGTACAAAATCTTAATAGGGCGAAACATATAGTCAGCGCGTCTTAAATTATCTAGGCTATATTTAAAATAAAAGCGGCGTTCAAGTACTTACAAAGTAATGTGTAGCAGTTATTAAAGCCACATTGTCCACTGAGCACGAGCCGCAGCCGGACCGGGAGCGTTGCGTCAGCAGCACGAGGACTGACAGATGGCTCCTACTATTTTACACGACCACCCTCTGAAATCATCTGAATGAATTTAAAAGGCGTACTTTAAAACGCCCCCTAAAAAATGGTCCACGGCAAAACTGTCACACAAATGTTGCTTGCGCGTTGAAAGACATGGGAGATTGGGGTGAGATGATGAGCAGCAACTGTGAAAGTGTGGATGTTCACGAGCGCACCCCCGCCCAACACAACAAAGACCTACCCACAGGGGTCAAAGTAGCCTATAGTCTGATCCTGTTGCCCTTGGAATGATTTCTGCTAGTTTGAGTCTCGGAGCTCAGGGAGGGTTCTAGAGTCCATCTGGCAAGTCATTTATCCCAGGTGCCAAACAATGCTGAAAAAGTGCCCTCTTTGATGCACCTGTGGTGAATAAAACATGATACACAGTACATATATGCAAATATATAGTATCTTTATTTTATTTAAATTACCATCTGCACTCACTCTTTAATGTAAATACTGTAAAAATATCTACCTCATGTTCACTTCAGCATCTTTTTTGCACTACTCACCACTGCACTATTATCTTATTTAGTCTTGTACATATTAGTCTTTAATTATTTGTTTATTTTTTAACTTATTGTTGATATTTAATGTTTTACCTTTGTACAAAGAGAGCACAGTCTACCAAAGTTAAATTCCTTGTGTGTTAAACATACCTGGCCAATAAAGCTGATTCTGATTCTGATGATGAAGGGTGGCCTCTTCGTGGACAATGTGATTTTCTCACTGGCAGCCTCGTCTGTGTATCTTTGTGAAATAAATGATTACATAGTTAGTAGTTCCTTGTGTGTTCTAATACAGTGGTGTAGTAGTTCAAATCATGTAATAAATGATATTTTATTTTAACAAGCGTTTCTAAGGTGCCCTTTTTATTAATTCGGCCCTGTCCCTCAAACATCCTGAGTCCGCCAGTGTGCTGTGGGGTAAATCGAACCAGTGGTTCAACTTACCTTTGAATTTTAGGGAAATGATGCTGATATGTCCCACTGAATGATGTGGTGAAAAATGTCCTAAACCTCAAAAGGTTGAAGGAACTGCAAGTAGGGGGCAACAACTCATTTCCCTGCAACTGATAGACAAAACATCAAACAGTTGTTTTCATTGTGCAGTGGGCTTGAAGCTCAAACTGTTCTCTTGTTCTCCCAAGTTCAAAACCGTGAAACTGCTGAACAAAAAATCAAATTATGACTGAAACTACGGGAGACAATAACTTTGTTTTCTTCTGACAAACGTGTGTGTTTAATGTACTTATTCATTGTCATTGACTGAATCATCATCATCTTTGATTAAGATGTTTTTTGCTCCTCAAACTATGCTGATGGTTCTTGTAATCTGGATAAGGGCACATACCCTTTCTTCACATAAATGTTTAAAACTGTTGTTCACCAATGAAAGAAAACGGATTATTAAGACTTCACTTGGTTGTTTTTGTGTTGTTTGAGGTAACAAAAATAAATAAATTGAAATGCCTGCATTAAAACTTAAAAAACAGTTTTTCACTTTTTTTGAGCCACTGCTTTGGATTTAAAGTTTGTCAGCCCCCCTACTGGCCTGGGGCCACAAGCAGTTGCCTGCCTTGCCTGTTGCATGTAGTACATCTGCAAGATTTTTCATCTGATAGAAAATATGGTCATATTGGTGAATAAACAGTGACTCGTGAAAAACTATTCTTGTTGTCTAACAAAAGGACACAACTTCAAAGTTTCACAAGGTTTTTTTCCCACCACAGTCCAGTCCCTAAATCTGTCTTTTCTCTTTAAAGGCCATGGCGCTGTCTCGAGTTAAGAGACCACGATGCCTGGGGCCCAATGTGTACCCAGAAGCCCCCGATGGAGGCTGGGGATGGGTTGTAGCTGTAGCCTTCTTCTTGGTGGGGGTGTGCACATATGGCACCATCAAGAGCTTTGGCATCTTCCTCCAGGACGTGATGGGGGAGTTTGGAGAGACCAACAGTCGGGTCTCCTGGATTGTTTCAATTTGTGTGTTTGTCATGACGTTTAATGGTGAGCAGAGCTAATGAGATCTTATATATTGGAATAACTATGAACTTCAGAGAATTATTCCAACTAAGTTTCCACTAAACATCAGTTTGTTCTCCTTTGAACAGCTCCTCTCTCTGCTGTGATGACTAACCGCTTTGGGTTCCAGTTTGTTGTAATGTTGGGAGGATTTCTTATTTCCATTGGTTCGATTGCAACCAGCTTCACCAGATCCGTCAATCAAATGTACATCACCTACGGATTAGTTGCAGGTTTTGTATTTATTTCTTTTTCGTTTTCTCTCTTTTGAGAGACCCCATAAATCATTAAATGTTTTCATTGTCAATTATTTTTTGTTTTGTTAATAGTTAAAATAACATGTCTTTTCCATTGTGCAGGTATGGGCTACTGTCTGACTTTCCTGCCCACTTTGACCATCCTTTCGCAGTACTTTAACCGACGACGATCTTTGGTCATAGCTGTGGCCTCAACTGGAGAGTCCCTGTCAATGTTTGCCCTGGCACCAGGTGAGTGCAAGAGCTTCCAATAGTGTTTCATACATACAATTAAAGAAGACAAGAGTCTGTAGGGGGTTTAAGAAAACAGTGTAATGTTTTTATTATTTGATTTGGAGTTTGCGACTGTTTAGAATAACGTTTAAAACCTAGTGAGACTGTAAGCTCTAGGACTGATGACTTCAAATGTTGAAAGAAATACCTCCATTAAAAGATTACATCTTTAATAGGATAAGTCTGATTTTTTTATTTAAAATGTATTTAACCAGGAGAAACCTCATTGAGATTAACAATCTCATTTATAAGAGTGTCCTGGCCAAGACGGTCAGCAGCAAAACAAAAAGTAACAGACATAAAACACAGAGTCATTACAAACAGAGATCAACATTTCCTGAGTCACAGAGCATAAAGTCATCAGTCAAAGCATCTACAACCTGAATATTCTACATATTCTTTTAAAATGTCATACAAGGCTGCACTTGTAGGCATGTTTATGTCTCAAAAGATAGATGGGCTCATTAGCAGCCTTTGCTATCAGTGTGTGAATGGGTATGAAAGAATGGGTAGGTGTGACCTGTGGTGTAAAAGCGCTTTGAGTACTCAAGACGACTAGAAAAGCGCTATACAAGCTCAAGTCCATTTACCATTAATAGTTTGAGTCAAACCAACATAGACCACCCAGCTGCCAAAAATACTCACTGGTGTGAGTTAAGTAATCCTGAACAAATTCACTGTGTTGTCTGGTTTGCCTGATGTTTGATAAACACCTCAGTGCACAGCTGATCTACTGTAGGAAACCCTTTCTGTACATTTGTGACCATTTCAAAAAATATATACTCATATTGGCAACCAAGGAGCCTTTGCCAAGAGCCACAGGCGGGTATTGAGAAAGAGAAAAACATGAGTTTAGTTTTATTTTAGACTTGTTGACAATTACAGAAATAAGGAACATTGCTTGCCTTATACTTCAAACCTGGAGCTTTATGTCCCACTGATAGTATAAAGGTCTGTGGCTAATTTGAAGTAGGCTATGTGCTTTATAGTTTTTTATTATAGTATTTTCTCAACACCTCTTCTTGTCCTTCAGCCTCTTCTGCACTGAGGGACCGTATTGGCTGGCGACATACCATGGCTGCGATAGGAGCCATGCAAAGCATCCTCATCATCTGTGGCGCTCTTCTTCGGCCAATTGTTATCAAACCCAGCGCAATTCAGGAGGGAGAGACGGACACATTGCCCCTAAAGGAACTGGAAGCCCTCAGTGCACAGAAGAAGGTGGAGGACACAAACCTAGAAAACTCTATTACAAACAGTACCTCAGATGCACAAACAAACTCCTACAGTCAGGACAATGAGCTCACCCGAGGCTCTGTGAGCACTGGAGACTCTGGTGTCCAGTCTCTTAAGGACAGCAGCCCAGAGGAGAAGACCTTACTGCTAAAAGAACAAGCATGGCCATCAGTGGAAAACAATACAGGAGAGATAAAAGAGTCTGAAACAGAGGAGAAAAACCATGAAAAAGCAGAGAAACAAGTCGTAAAAGAGGATAAGGAACCAGGTGATGAAAAGACATCTTTAAAGAATACAAAACTTTTGGATTTCTCCATCCTCAAAGAGTGCAGCTTCATTTTTTATTCTCTGTTTGGACTGTTTGTCACGCTTGGCTTCTTCGCCCCTCATCTCTATGTCATCGAGCTGAGCGTGAGTCGAGGAGTGGAGCGGGAACGTGCAGCCTACATGCTCTCCATCATGGCCGGGGCTGAAATCTTGGGCCGATTCACCATCGGGTGGATCCTGTCGCAAAAGCCTATCCTTACGAAGAAGCTGCTTGTGCTTCTGGTGTGTGTGATTTTAATTACTGCTGATCTGGTGGGATTTACGTTGGTTACAGAGTTCTATGGCCTGGCTGTGTGCTGTGCGGTGTACGGGTTCTTTATGGGAACCTTGGCTTGCACACACATCCCCATGCTGGCTGAAGATGATGTGGTTGGCATAGAGAGGATGTCTTCAGCTGCTGGAGTTTATGTGTTTATACAGAGTTTTGCTGGGCTGGCTGGACCCCCACTTGGAGGTAAGTCTTATCTTGTAGTGCGAAGTTTACTGTAAATACTGCCCATGGTTTCACTTCACTACATATACATATTTCCTCCTCGGAAAACACAAGAATGGTATAAGATTCGGTAATTACATTTTATTGATTTAATGCAGTTAAAACGTACATGCATGAAAAATCAAAGATGAAAAAAAGAATGTAAGATTGTGATAAAGAATGACAGAGACTTCAGCCTGACAGGTAACGATGTTGTTTGAGGGTCGATGGGATAAAAGTTGAATTTATGTAAACTAGTCTTGAAACGCGTTACTTTCCTCTTCTTCTCTGAAACAGTATCCTACACATGAATCACTTATGAAGATATAGTCAAAGCAAACATAATGTCAATATAAGTGATTTACTGACTCTAAAGAAATAAGACAAGTCTTGTGTCTGTTCTCTGAAGCCCTTTGGTGTACACAGCTATCAGTAGGGGCTGCTAGCCGAGTGGCTACTAATGTAGCCTCAGTTCTTTTTTCGGTCAGGATTTCTACCATGTACTGAAGCAATGATGGCAATCAGACAACATGCTTACAGGTTTAGTTGTAAACACCTTTAAAAGTACACAAAAGAATTGGTATCAGTGAGGGGGAATGGTACAGTAGCATCACTAGTTAAAGCTAGAGGCACTCTCCTAATACAGCTGTTGTAAGATTTAAAGGGCAACAGCATTTTACTTTCTATTTTTTATTAAAAACTTTTAAGAGACAGATTAGAAAAAAGGAGAGAACACAATACATGCAGCAGATGCCAAGATATGTCCACCTTTTGTCCTGGGTCAAACAGGATGTCTATTCCTTTAGAGCATCACACGAGTGGAATTTAATACAGCAATCAATTAGGTAGTACCCACTATAACTCTATCATGTCCTATGTTAGATATTATTTGTTCTCGTTACCCAAATTGTATTGTATATATCTGTATTTTTCTAAACTACTGATTGTATGTTAAAGGGTTATATTTCATTATATGATGTCAAAGAACATCTGACAAAGGGACTGCCCATGAAAATGAGCATTTTGGCTAACAGGTACATTTATATCTGTCTGAATGTTGATTCATGTACACTGTCCCTCTTCAAATAAAATACATTTTAAAAAGTGCAAAAATGCCCATAAAATCTTAAGAAATAAGAAAAGTAAATTCACAAACAGAATCCTACATTTCCCATGATGCCAATGGGTACTTCTTTCATCAGACCATCTTTATAAAGAAATCAGGATCACTACACAGCCTGTGGAAAAAATGTGCGTATTCTTTAAGTAGCTCTACATAGGGGAGAAAATAACCCCGATGACATCACTATGAAATCATTCGGGTTATTTTCATGGCCGCATGCAGAGTTAAAAATGAACTCTGATTCCCATAATGACAAATACAGTGAAATTAACATTTGAAATGATCGGAGTGGTCCTTTAATCCTTCCCTTAACTCTTCCTGCAGGTGCGTTGGTGGATGTGACTCAGAACTACGGATCAGCTTTCTACTCTTGTGCTATCGGCATGGCAATTAGCGCAGTGTTCCTTGGTTTGGTAAGACCAGCTAAAAGAGGAATACTCTGTGGGAGAAAATCAAAAAGCCCAGAAGACAAACATGAAACAAACAAGGACTCTGAGGAGAAGGGTGCAGCACAAACAGCCAACAAAAGAAGTGACAGTGCCGAGGACGGTGCTGAAGTAGAGACCATCTCGATCCATGACCAGGAAGTAATTAGTTTTGCTTGAGCTGTAAATGTGGTGTAAGGGTCACAAAGGTACGTAGCTGTTTAAGGGTAAAAGGCCGAAGATGACTGATGAGTGCTTAAGTGGCATGAATACAAAGAAGAGAAAGACCAATAATAAGTGTTTCTGATCTGCTATGAAGAGCAATATTGAGAAGGTTAAGGTCACAATATGTACATAGTGTGCCTTACATACCCTAATGTACCAAACAGTGTTTTTCTAGTGTGAATTACAATAAACACGTTTTTTAGGGACAGAGGTGTGAGTTATAGCTGGGTTAGTATGGACATGTTCTTAATGGACCACAAGTGATCCAGTGTTTAAACAGGTGCCTCAGTTTGAGTTATTCCATTATACTGATGCTTCACCTAATTACCTGCTGGGGATCAATGCAATAATAATAATAATAATAACTGTGATGCAAATGGAGCTGCAGAAACAACAAATTGCACAAATTCTGTAACACATGTTATAGAAAATAGCTCAGGTGATCACACATGTGATTAAGATTACCTTTTTTTTTTAATCAAACTGTTTCAAAGCTGACAATGCACTATTATTTGATATGAAATGTCAGACTCTATTTTTCTTTCTTCTATTTTTGTAATGAAAATGTGTTCAATCACAATAAAAACAAGTGATATGAGCCTTTAAATAATGTGTAATGTTTTATATATATATATATATATATATATATAATCCTCAGCCTTAAAGCAACTTCATAAACTGCTCTTGTGTTTCTATCATTCAGTTCAAATTATGGAAATGTTTTAACAAGACACAGATGACTCATTCAGCTTACTCTTGAACTGCTGCTTCTTGTGTTTTCAAAAACATAAAACTCTAAAAATATGACAGTCTGACTTTAAGGAGTCTCTCGCAGATTTATCTCTACAGGTAGCCATTTCCACTGAACCAAATACGGTGAATAGTACCGTAAATGGACTTGAGCTTGTATAGCGCTTTTCTAGTCTACTGACTACTCAAAGCGCTTTTACACAGCAGGTCAAACTACATTCACACACTGATGGCAGGGGCTGCTATGTAAAGTGGCCATAAGTATTAGCTATTCCCATTAACACACATGTATACACCGCCGACGAAGCAGCGGGGGCAATTCGGGGTTAAGTGTCTTGCCCAAGGACATATCGGACATCCAACTTTCCGGTTAAGAGACGAACTACCACTGAGCCACGGCCGCCAATATAGTCATAAACAAATCAGTGTACTTTGTGATCATCTATCTTGCCTTAAGTCTACAGGTCATGTACTCTTCAGTATGTCGAGGCATCTGCGGAGCCACAGTCTGGATGTTTGAAAAGCTTCAGTGGGTTTGGAAGGGTGGAAAACAGGCTGACAGGATGACTGACTCTCATTGTCCTCCACCCAGTGCAGCAATGCCTGTTAAACACAGATGAAAGAAAAATGATAACGTGACTATTTCTGTCTGTTTTACTCCCTCTAATTAAGTGTTATCTTTTTTAAGTATTTATCTTCTTGGGGTTTTTTTGTCACACGTTACTTGTTCTAGCAAGAGAACTTCTGAGAAAAAAAGTTGGGGTCACTTCTGAAACTTAAATGTTGATTATGAAGGTCAAAATAAAATCATTGTAGTGAAACACTTTGTTTGGTTGTGAAATATTTCTTTCAGTATGAATGTATTAGCTACAAACCTAACCTAAAACTGGACTTCCTGTGAACATGTGCGTGTCATGCAGTTGAGAAAATGCTCTGTGTGCATGGATGTGTCTAGAAAATGGGTTGAAATAATCAGGATTACTTTGGCATGTGACTGAACTCCCTGACCCAGGACCAAGTAGTTTTGCAACCAACTGAACTTGTATGGAGTATTTCATGAGTACACTGTTTTTATTGTAACACCCAAGCAGAACTCTACTATAGTTTAAAGTTTGAAAAAAAGGTTTGCACAAGCTTTAATTTACAATTGATGAATTTTGGTTCATCATCACAATCAGGGCCGATAGAATAATTTTTACCTGGTATCTTTCAGCTATTTTGAAGCTGATTGCGACTTGTAGCTTGCGAAGGCAGACTGGACAGAGATCCAGAGGCCGACGATCAGACTCCTCCAGGTGGTTGGAGCCCTGCATGACACAGTTCAACCACTGGCAATGCTTTATTCCAAACATGTGGCCAATTTCATGGGTCATGGTCTGGAAAGAAATATTTAACATGAGGGTTTGCTGATGACCAAAGGCAAACACACACACACACACACAAAAACAACAAGCAGTATTTTTTTTTTATCAGCAGTACTGATTAAAGGGTATGAGGACCTTTGAAAAAATCATTCAAAGGTTCAGGGTGCACAAAGTTCGTAATCAGAGGAGCATGTTTGCAAGAGACCTTGCAGGATCGAAGCAGCAGTGTGCTACTGATGGGGGGAGTGTAATAACCGTCAAACACTGAGTAGTCCCCCTGTTTTGGCTGAAGTCTTTTTTTTAGCCTCCCAGCATAAGTCCTGGTGTAGAAGTTGTCATCATACCTGGCAAAGCTAAAAACGCCCATTCCTGCAAGCACAATGGAGAACCAAGAGCGAGATGAAAATATAGCCAATAAAACTGCCAGGATTCTATGTAAATCACTTTAGCACCATCTAGTGGCAGTTCAATCACACTGCATACCAGAGACTGCACATGACAATGACCGAAGTAGTGTTTCCCGGTGTTGTCTACTGTGATACCGAGCTTTTCCTGGACAAAGCAGTGTAATTTAACAGTCTATTTATAGTATATTGAGATACTTAGCTAAGGATTTGTGGTTAAATCTTACCCATACTGAGTGAAGCCTGCCCAAAGACAAAGTTCCAAGAGTCTTTGGGGTAGAGGTCTATCATTGTTAATCCAACGATACAAAAAGCATCTTTTGGTTTCCTTTTCTCCAGAAATCTTAGCAGGTCACCTTCAATTCAGGAGAAAACAATAAGGGAACAATAATATGCATTTTTAAGACAATGTTCACTACATTTACTACTTAATATTTTACATTTCCACAGTCAAAGTGGCTAAACCTGCCAGGAGATGATACAATACAGCTGGTGCATACTAACCAGTGAGGATCTGGAGGTTGTTTGAGTTACTATTAACCCTGAAAGAACATCCTGTTTCAGCCACAGTAACTGCCGGCAGAAGCTTGACAGAAAGTCCATAGAAGAAGGCTTGGCAGTATTCTCTGAGCCACTCCACATACTGGTCTGTCTGGGCCCCCACCTCCCCAAAGGAACCTACAAGAAACATGGTATAGAAATCCTGCGAATCAGTTGGAAATGCTGTCGTCTGTATATGGTTTCTTGCAGGTCTCATTACTTCACCCACAAACACACATAGGCTACTCACCTATGGTTTGAATATAAATAGTATTGTGGCTGGCATCAGGGGTCTTGCGGTAAGGGTCTCTGAAGAAGCTCTCGAAGTCTTGAGGCTCCTCAGGGTGAGCAGGGATCCAGTCAGTGTCAGAACGCACTGTGATGGGCAGGAAAAGTGACCCCGGCTGCCCTGAGTGAAATCCTTCCTCCAGAAGACGCCGTTTTTGCTCGGTGTACTTGCTGTAAATTTCTGCCAGGTCCTGACGATTAGAGATCAAAGCTGTTTGCAGGGTCACCACAGAGTGCTGGATCACCTTCATCTGCAAGAAAGACATAAAGAATGAACATGGAAACAGATTAAGACAAGTGGACATTTACAATACACTTTTCTGTCGTATTGATTTATTGATCTTTGAAACAGTTAAGGACCTGATCTGACATCTACCTGGTACATGTGGTTGATATATTGCATTTGAAACAACATACAGTCTGGACACCTACTGTGTCCTGGTAATGCTGAGCTATACAACTTTGTAGCAGTTAGTTAGGTGGCTTATAGCTTAAGCAAATGTTTAATGCTGCATAAATAGTGGGACTAGATTGCAATCACCGAAAATGAACTCATGTTTACATGGAATTATGTATTTTCTACATAATGTGGTACAAACAAACCCAGAAGACCATACATGTAAAGTGTACATGTATGGTGTTTCTGTTACAGAAAGTAATTGAATAATAGACAGATAGCCTACTTGTCCATAAAGATAAATGATACTTGATAAATGTCTGTCTCGTAAACTACAATAACGCAACAATCTCGCAAAGGCCTGTTCTCCACACTGCATAAAAAAATCGCTTGGTGGAAAAATAAATTATTCGTTAAAACGGTCTAAAATGTTAAAATCAGTACAAACTATACGTACAGGTAGCTATGGTACAAACGAACAAGACAAGTAGTTCACAGTTTTTTTTCACCATTATGTTGACACCGGAAACCGTTTCCACTCAGCACATACGCAACATTCAGGTACCCCTCGGATGCTAGGAAATTCCCGTGATGTGAGCTCGTTCTTCTAACTTTATAGTCGTTTAAAATAGGAAAACATTTTAAGCCAATGAGAAGATGTGTTATATGTATTTGCTCAAAGGACTACACCACTCTACGTTTACAACAACAAATTATAAAAGCCCAACACGACATGAGAACCCTTTAATGATTAAGTCACCATTTATTTCTATTCCACCATTTTTTGGCATAAAGAATTCTGGTATGTCAATTCAGCAATTTCGAGCACCAAAATCCTCTTCCAACTTAAGTTGTTGTTCCCACTTGTAGGAGCCTATACGGGAAATTTCCCTACCGACGGCTCTTTTTTCTGAATATTCCGTTTTTTTCTGATGACGTCCGGTAAACAGGTGGGTGGAGCCTTTCAGTTGCTGCGACTACCCGCAAAAGGACAAGCTTACTACGATGGAATACTTGAAGGCTCAGGAGTACGGGTCAATCTACGACGGGCATCATTAAAATAATGTTAATGTTCACTTACCGGTATTTCATTTTGTATCTTGCGAGTCCAGGGAACAGTTAACCACGGTCAACCGCAAGTGGACGGAATACGTAAGCGGAAGAACTTTCAGTTAGCACAGTGCAGCAGTAGTTAGCTAAAGAAGTTAGCTTGACAATTTGCTGATTAACGTTGTGAGGTAGCAGTGAGTGGGCTAGCTTCCCTGAGTTTCACGAGATTCACGTAAACGAGAATAGATAGTAGATAGCTGGCTTCGTCAGCTGGTTAGCATTCAGACACCCAGAAGCAGTTTGTACTAGCACAGCGAGTCGCAGACAGGGCGGACTGGACTTTTGAAGCAGTGACAGGTCTGAATTAACCCGCAGCAGAGGTTTGTGCTTTTCGACGTACACTTGTGCTTCAGCCATTCGGATTTCTTAAGTCTTTCTGATGTGATGACACTGAGCTGAGCCACACTGATGGTCGTGGAGCTGTAACAAAGCCAAAGCTTCAGAATAAGATCACTCAGTCCAGCTCAAAAGGAGCAACAACCTTTCTCATTGCCAAAAACCAACCACCAGGACTGCAGAAATGCTGACTGACAGCAGGTAACGGACATTTGAAATGTAGTGGCTTTTAATAGGCTGATCCGTCCACACAATGTTAATATTAAAATGTGTATCTTCATTGTAATGCAGCATTTGTACGCTGTAGCAAGTCAAATATTACAATAACCAGAATCCAGGACATCATCCTAGATAATTTAGTGTGACTGTACAGTGTAAATGTTTCATCCACGCTGTTAACTTTAGTCTGTATTTAGACCAAACTGAAGGTATGCTAATCAATGTGCTCTCATAATAGGAACGCCTCAAGTCTAGTCATATAACTGCCTGAGTGTGAGATGCTATTTTTGGTCCCCCTTCATGTTCTGTCTTACAGATACTCTGCCTTTCTCCACCCAATCTCTCCCCCTGCCTGCATAGTTTCTTTCTTACCATCACTTTCCCTTATATTTCCATGCTTCTGAGTGAAAATACTCTTTCTGTTTTGCACAGGAAACGGCACCGTAGCTGTGACAGTGAGGAGGACCAGCAGCTCAGTCCTCAGGCCAAAAAGTCAGGAGGGGGTCCAAGCCTGCTTGTGTCAGATTTAGATTCAGAGGTGAGACTGATTTGATCTTGACAAGACATCTTTCTTAAGAGCATCACATGGACATACTGTAGGTTTACCAAGATGTCTTTTGATTCTGTGATGACAGTCATGTGTTGTGAAAGGATAAATATTTCTGCTAAAGTAGTTTTGTTTTTAGTATAAGCCTATAATGTAGAACCAATTGACATTTATGAAAAAAGCCTGCAACCAGGCATCATGCATTGAAATACACGTGACTCTGCAATGCATATGCTATGCACCACAGTCATAACTGCCTAGAATGTTTTATTTATCATTTACATCCATCCATCCATGAAGCTTCACTTCAGAGCTCATCTCTGCTCTGTGCTCTTTGCAGTCTTCCAGCAGCGACAGCAGTAATGGGATCAGTAGTCCAGAGAGAGCAATAGTGGTCACCACCAGGCCCTGCATACACAGCCAGAACAACTGCATCACCCATGACTCCCTCAGCCCAAAGCCTGGAGATTCTGCAGGTTCCTTGCAGCACAGTATCCATGGCGACAGTAGTAGTGTCTCCTACGACCACATCAACAGAGTCCTGAGGGAGGCGCACTTCAGTAGTCTGCAGACCAGAGGGCGTCCAGGCTCCACATGACCGTGACCTCTGTCCCCTTCCTGACCTTTTGCCCCTCTGCCATCAGTGCTGACATCACTGGCACAGTGGCTCCTCTTTGAAAGCCTCAAATAACACCCTCGGGTCAAGGGGGAGGGGACTATTTGTGGGGAGGTTTACAGATTTTCAGGCATAAAAGCCTCATCCCCACCTTGCCATGTACCATTTGTCAAGACCATAAGCACATCCGCCTTTCCATGGCCCAGCCACTGTGGTTTTCTGTGCAGTATTGATGTGTATGTGTGTTTCTGTGTGTGCGTGCACGCACTCCTTGCACTTTATAGAGAGGAATCATTCTCTTTACATGCGTGTGTCGATGCGTGGACATTTCCATTGGTGCTAATCACAAGGAAAGTGTGATGATCCAAAGTGCTCGCAAAAATAAATAAAGCTTAGCACTTTATCAATATCTCTTCTTTCTGTTTACTTTCAACTGGAAACTTCTTTGTTGTAGTGATCCCTTTCACAAAGGAAGTTCTTGGTTTCACTACATGGAAGCATTCTTAAAACTATCCAGTAAAATATAACTAAAGGCCTTCATTTGTTTTCTTGAAAACAAACCAGGACAGGTAAGATTGTGTACTTGCAGTTTCACTTTCTAAATGAATCTCTAATGTTTTTAGTGTTGCAGGTGAGTGAATTGAAGGTAATGCAACAGAGATTCATCATGAGCCTCACCACCGAAGTCCAACCTCAGATTAGACTCTGGCTAATTATAGAGCTGTGAGAGCGCAGTGCTGTAGTTTGCAACTCCGACGTCACGCTCGGCTCAGTGCTCTTGAACAGAAAAACAGGCACAAGGAAACGCTTTCTGAATCGGTTTGTTTACTTCCTCAATATTTTATAAAACATGCCCACGTATGTGTGGCGTAAGCTTGTCGGCCATACTTGTTCATGGACGGTTAAATAAGACCAGCACACACTGTGTTGCGAATAAAATGGAAATTGTTGAACTGATTCATATTTTATGTAATTGTCCAAATCATTTGGCATTGGAATAAAGTGTTGCTGAAAGTGATGACACTGATGCCAAGTAGAGTTCTGTTTACACAACAAGACTCCTTTATGTAATCGTTAGCGCTGTAACAAAAATACAGCATGTTTTATTATTTTTCGGTATAGCTTGTGTCCTGTGAAAGCAAATACATCAGTAGCTTAAACAGTTTTCATCATCTGTGCATGTAGCGTGTGCTACGTTCCACAGCTCAGTAAGCAGCAGAATTGACAATGGTGTTACAGTGAACATAATCTGCTTTTATTTGGTTACATGAGCAACCGGATATATTTGCATTATGCTGATTGCTTGTGTTTTTCCCCCACACATAAATTCACACATTGCCTATGCACACACACGATGTCAATAATGTATTCCTCCATTAGTTCTCCAAACAGCTTTAAATCAGAGACATGCACTCTTCGACCACTTTCATCGGTATGGTTTGAACAATAAAGGGGAGACAGAATAAATTATTTGTAAACCAACACTCAGATAACACTTGCATTAAAACAATAGCTTAGTACCAAAACATTAGGGTATACAACTCTTGTAGAGTCTGTAAGAAAAGCAACAGTAGTGCAAATCACAAATAGAGGGGGTTCTCCCTCAGAGGTGTAGGACGTGCTGCGGAGGTGTACGAGTTGTTTCAGTTGGCTAAAAAGAATCCTGAGGTAAAGCAACTGTCAATCATACCCTGTAATTCATAACAACCATTCTCAGGGTAATACTTTAGAGAAATCAGACCTCAGCCAAACAGCAACTGCAAACAGTCTAAATACATGTGAGGGGTTTCTTGTACCAACTGGTTTACACACATCCATAATCTGACATTACAATTATTAGATTCTTTAATCTCAAGTCTCACAACCCAATCTCTACATGTTAAATACCATTTACAATGAGGCACCATATAGGTTTAAACAGAACACCCAACCATTATTTGCTTCGTTTATATAGTTAAAACCGTACAGCTCTGATCTTAGTTGGAAAAATAAATAGATTTCTGAAAGGATATACATGATGACATCATTGGATGAACTGTTACAGTCTCAGCTGTAAAACATTGGTCAAAAGTTGAGAAATGAGAAGGCAGACACTGGTTGGCTGCTATCAGCTAATGAATTAAAAATTGTAGGAACATCGTCGCTGTTACCGTTAGGCACAGACAGATTCTCCCTTAAGCTGTCCTCTTTTGAGTTTGTCTCTGTCTGGGACGTTTCCCTTTCGCACAGTGGCCTCATCTTCGTCACCAGCTCCATACCGCTGAACAGGGACAGTCCGCTCAGACAGGACTGCTCACTGTGAGGCTCAGCTGGAGGGGAAGAGCTCCTCTCTGTGTCCAGCTCTGATTCCCCAGCAACTACTTCATCCTCAGCAGTCCTGATTGGCTCCACCTGGTTTTGAACCAACTCTTTCTCAACGGGAGAAACTATCTCCAGATCACAGTTGTTAATCTCCACTGAGGAGTCTCTCTGCTCCAAGGCAAGACCAGAAGGGGAAGCTGGGTGGTTTGGGGGTGTGGTGACACTTGAGGGTGAGATGTTAGGCGGACGATGGATGAGGTTGGTGTTGTCGGCAGAGTGACTTGGTAGTAAAGGGTCTGAGTATGTAGATGTTGGTAGCTGATTGGTTGTTGTCTGGTGGTTGCTGTTTTCCTGCCTGGGAGCTTGTAGACATCCACCCATGAGAGCCTCAAACTGGCGCAGGATCTGGTAAGAGGAGATAAGACAAAAATATACACCCTTAAATACTAGAATTCTCTTAGTTTGTCCCATCAGGCTTTATCATTTGAAGCTTTCTCTATGGCCTTGTGACCTGATATTAAATCGTGTCCTGTGTGGCATCCAGATCTGGTCATTCAGGCCACATTGTAAGGGGCTTTGAGATGCAGTTAGCCACAGCTTTTCGGTACGGTGTACAACTTTATTAATCCCTCTAGGGACTATTAAGCAAAGCAGATTGTACATAAAACAAATAATGAACACAGGGACATACAGAAAACAACTAACTATACACAAGAGGGTTAAAATATGAGATACAATCTGTAAAGGATACTGATGTTAAACAACTGAATACAACAGTAAAATGATTCATCTTAAAACAGATAAAGGATCAGTCTAGGTAAAAGTAAAACATGTCAGTAAAGAGATGTAAATGTCTAAGGAGCATGTTTCATCTTATTGCTTAGGAGAAGCTTTACAAACATGTCAAACATAACGATGTCCTGATGGCAGAGACAGAGGCTAAAATACCGTTAGCCTTCAGCGAGGATCTGATGGTTTACAAAAGGCCCGCAACGCCGAAACACAATGTGAATTCACAGACTGGGACACCAATTTTACGCCGTCACAGAATCAATATGAATGTACAAAGATGTGATGATGGCTGAGCTTAGCTACGGCACTTTTGTGAAAACAGGAGTCTGAAAAGGGCTTTTGTTTCAACCCACTGATCTGAGAACACATTATAACAAGATTGGGAAGATGTTAACGGATCATTCCAATCATGTTAAGACTTAGCATATGCAAAAGAGCGGGATGTGCACGAAAAATACGGGGAAATTTGTGTCTGGTATTGATTCAGTATGGGGCAGTGCATTTACCCGAAGAAGGACGAGGTAAGATGGCACAATGACGCCTGGATGTGGGTGACTGTTGTGACCCATGAGCAGTTCACCATAGTTTAGTATAATTTAGAGTGGAAGATACACTGATTTCAAGTTGATGTTTTTTATCATAAAGATGATGTAGGCTTCCTGTTTATTCACAAACTGAGCGAGAAAGTGAGAACCGATCACATTGGTCATTGGAGACGCATTCAAATGTCAGATTTGAACACACTCAGTCAGAACTGTCTACTTGTCACCAGGTGTATACAGTCTCTGATTATCTCTCCTACCTTGGTGGCTTTGTTGGCCGCAGGCCCTGGAGCCCCCTCACTCAGCTGGAAGAGCCTTCTTTGAGTCGCTCCAAACATTTGCTCCAGAGAGAGGAGGTCAGAAGTCATGAGGCATGATACAGCACACATCGCACGCTGAAGAATTGGAGGAAAACAAAGACAAGAACATAAATGTTGCCCTACATGAAAAAGAAAATCTGGATATTTGGTAAGTGCTAAGAGTTGTTACCATCTTGACTGTGTTTGACGGATCTTGTAGCTTGCTCGAGAGCAACTCTACCACCACCTCACAGTTGAGAATGGAGCACCTGAGGGATTAAACAGGACAGAAATGAGGCCAGAAAATACAGTTCCAAATATAATACAATAGAACAAATTCTTATGTTCAAAATGGGTGAATTAAGATGGACTGACTCTTTGATGAAGTGCTGGGTCTCCTCTCTGGACAGGAAAACTCTGGATCCTTCAGTCAGTCTGTTGATGAGCGCCATCTCCTGACCACAGTCCCCCAACTGCAACGCTTCCACCCTGCAGACCGGACAGAAAAAATATGTAACTTAAAATCCCCTTTAACATTCAAAGAATAATCTCCAAGCTGACATATGTGACTACGTTATAATTTAGACAGGCTGCTTACCGTTCTGATAGGTCCCCACTGCTCTCTCTGCTGGCCCCTGATTGGCTCCCAGTACCAGCTGACTTGCTGCCCACCGAGGCTCTGCTGTTTGCTGCCATATCCTGAGAGGAGTTGTGAGAGGAGCTGGTGCCACTGTCCGTCTCCTCCCAGCCACCTCCCACCTGTCCTGGGCACCGCTGGGTCAACCCTGGGGTGAAGACAAATGGTATTCTCAGGTGAAGAAGTCTTGAGACAAGAAATAAAGTATACTGTTCATGATTTAAAAACTGCAGAAATCCTAACTTCATTTCCTTAGAAACCTAACTAATGATTCCAAAACACTAACAATGTTTTACCATTTGATCTGCTGGCAGGTAGGTTGTAGGCGCATGCAGGAACAGCAACCTCAATGGGGGCAGAAGGCGCAACTACAGCCCGGTAATGGTTGTCATGGAGACGGATGCCCTGTTGTTCAGTGGGGGGAAGCACAGCGCTGGCCACAACCTCTGCAGCTTTCTGGATCTTATCCAGCAGTGAGTCACTGCCTACTGGGAGGAACATGAACGGACAGAAAAGTTCAGACAGACACTTTCACATGACAGACGATTGGTTGGATTTGGATGTGTGTGTGTGTGTGTGTGTGTGTGTGTGTGTGTGTGTGTGTGTCATTTACCTGTCCCCTGCTTCCCCGGAGTGTATCCAAAACCCTGCATTCCTGACCTGTGGTTTGTTCCTGAGCCCATACCTGGACAGAAACACACATAACACCTATTGTATTCAGGGCTTTAAAAAACTAATTAACTTACACTCCGGATTAAAACGGCCAAAGCCTCAAAAGTCACTTGTGTGTCAATATGAAAGTTTGTTTTGGAACATTTATTTACATATGAAGGTAAGAATGGCTTTCAACGATTTTGATTGGTAACCCCAATCAGAGTTGTTGAACTTCTGTGTAGTCTTAAGTGGTATGTGTGGATTTCTGCCCTTACTACATCAAATGGTTAATTGAATACTCACCCATTGTCGGGGTGGCTAGGCTGAGTGGGGATGCATCACTTTGGGTTGATAGTGTATCTGTGAAAAGCAACCTGGCCACTTCCTGTGAATAGAAAGAGGAAATATGTAAGAGTGTTCAATCTGTCAGAGATATTTGATTGACATAATAAGTAACGACGGTGTCTCACCTGTGCTGTATTTCTAACCTTCTGGTACAAAGCTGTGCCATGGATAGGATCAGGAGGGCCACTGTACACTAAAAAAAAGAAGAAACCAAACAGCAAGTGAGAATTAAGTTGATGGGGTGATCAAAGAGCGATGAGAGATAAATGGAGCTAAATTTACTAACAGCCAATGTCTTACCTGATGCTTGTTGGATGAAGGTGGAGTTCCTTCGGAGCTCGGTGAGGAAATGGTTTGAGCCATGACCGCAAAGATGGACAAAAATCTTCAGCACCTGAATCACAAGGTGCACAAACAGAACGTTAATTCACACACAGAGAGGAAAAAGAAGGAAATTTACCAACATATCAGTCATGTCAAAATAATACTGTTCACACCTTGAGTTTGACGTGACAGGACTCCGCCTGCAGCCTTTCCAGAAGGTACTCCAACAAACACTGGCCGCTCCCTGAAGACTCATGGGAGATTTCTATAGTGTGATGATGGTTAAGGATATTTCCCCTAGCTTTATGCAGTCATTGTGTCTGATCTTTGGAAAGTGAATCTTCACTGGTTAGAATAGTAGGAGATAAAACGATAACTATGAGAAAAATCTCTCAATCTTTACTCTTGTGTGGAAATGAAGGCTACACTTTTTTTTAAATCAGTGACTTTCTGCTTTTAGATTCACAAAAAAAATATTTACAATCCTTCACATTAAAAAGGGAAACATAGCTAAACCGATCTGACAAACCAAGACAAACTTTGATCTATTATGTCGACAGTCATACACTTACAATATGCTTGTAAGGGTACACAATTGATTTAAAAAAGGGTATGCCTTGATAAAATGTAGGTGAAATCCAGCAGCTATTAGCTACATTGATTTATTGTCATCCAACATGTAAATTACAAATCATAAAAACTTCATCTTCAGAAGTGGAAGCTACTGGCTGAACCAAAACAGAGGCTGCATAAGGATACTCCCGATCTCTTGGAAAAGGTAGCCAGGACAGGGGTTTTCATCATCTGCTGTAGCCTTCATCAGAGTCGGGATCTTCGGATAACAGACAAGAAATGGAAAAAAAGAAAAGAAAGATTAAAGATTATAGCGAGAGCATGATTTGTCCTCCAGGAAAAAATGCATAGTTCACGAACAATCTGAAAATAATCCAACTTGTTTACTTTGCAGCACTGAAATCAACACCATGTTGGCATCACACCAGGGTCTAAGTCACAATACTTTAGGCCAAACAGGCAGTTAAATCAGTGTAAAATACAAGTGTCCTAATGTCTGCGTTTGTAATACCGCAAGCTGGCAGGTTTAATGAAAAATAAATATGAAGGCATTGGCAATGTCTACTTTTGTTTCTTCCTACTGTTAGCTACAAGGCAGCTAGCAAGCTACTGATGGCTTAAACAGATTAAATCATGCACGTATACGTACGTCATATTTAACATTCTTCTTTCATCTCTTAGCTAATAGTTTTCACAGCAAGTAATGACTGCAAACAACACTTACTTTCTGAAGGAAGGCTAATCGTTCCATAAATGTTGCCATGATTTAGCAGTCCAAGCTGCGGGTCACTCATCTTCCTCCAAGGGGTAGGAGCGGAAGGTGGGGCTCGAGGTGACAGCTAGCCAATCACGGAACAAGCAAACAGCATTTCCAAAGTCTATTGGCTTGTTGGTTACGCCTATGGTTTACAACTAGCGAATCAGCTTCAGGAAAGCTACAGCATCTACATTGATTGACAGGGACATTAGCGAATCGTACCACCGAATATTGTGCTGGAGGTTTCCTTGATGACAGGGTCAACAATATGGCGCTGCCCATGGTGCACAATGTCTGCTTAATGTGTAGGTTTCGTTAATATGTATCACAAGTTGTTTTTGTCTGTATATTTTAATGATTGTGAAACGCGGAGGGATACCAAATGATCGTTCCACTTCTATCGTGCTCGTCTGTTGAAGTGTAAAGACCTCTTTTAACGCCTGAACAGCAGCCATGTCTGGGTCAAATGTTTGGAGTCGTAGCCGAGAGAAATTAAGACTTTTCCCCGAAGTTTTCGCACAGTGTTCAGCAGAGGTAAGCAATGGGTAAACACAGTTATTTGATTGTTGTCATAGCTTCGTTTGGGGCACTGTGCTGCAGCTGTCTTACTTTCCTGTGAATGTGTTGAGCAAAGAAACAACTCGCAGCATGTTAACTTTCACTTTAGCAAGCTGCCAAAACCTCCAGGAACCCCTTCACAGAACCACAACATACATTTTGCTGTGAGAGAGTTAAGTAAGGCTACGTTTTTAGAGTTCTTCAAAAAGCAAATTTAATGCAGGTTACAGAAACATTTCTGAAGTAATACAGGCCAAAAATTGGGTGCTTAAACCCCTGTTGCGCGAAGCACATTGTACATTTCCATTGCCTCGATTTTTACATTCACCAATTGATGTCAGTTGGAAGTGTATATTATGCCATCTGTATTTTGTAGTAGTCTACCTATTCCACAAGATGGCAGAAGTTTCAGTTCAAGTGTTTACAGGACAGTAGGCCTACTGTATACTCACTGAATTTTCCATGTCACTGAAAATGTCTCACAATAAACTAAAAAGCTTTGTAAGAAAAAAACTGAAGACTGATGCAAGAAAAAAATTAAATGTATAAGACAGAAAGATTATTTCTAACAGCAAACTGGAGAGCAGTCAATACTTGCACTAAGAGAGGACCATTGTACTGATCAAACAGCAAATCAGCAATAAAAGCCTGCCACTAATATTAAACATATTTAAATAAAGGTCTGGAGCCTTCTGCTGTTGAGATAAATAAAGGCCCCTGGTAATAGCTGAACAAACTACAGGTTATCTAGCTCAGAGTTTAGACTTCACTGTTATTACTTATAGCTGGATTATTACATGATAAGAAGGAACCCCTTTGTGCTTCACATTTTATTCACACATTAGATGGGAAAGGTTTGGTTTAGCATACATATTCGGCATTATGAAACAGAGGAAATATGTATAAATTAGGGATGTAAAGATTAGTCGTGAGGCAGTTAAAAATCGATTCAAAGGTGTCAAGGTTCGAATCGGTACTCTGAAAAATGAATCGCAGTAATATCGTGAGCGTCAGCAGCTGTAGAGCAGAGGCGGCTGGTTGTAATAAGCAGGCGTTATCATGGCGGTGGAAGCATTTTTGCTTCCTAAAACAGAAAATGAAAGAGGTAAGAAGATAAAAGACGAGACAAAAACTGTGCAAATATTGCAACAAGACAGAGAACTACACAAATAGCACAACCAACATGATGCAGAATCTAATCGACACCACAATGAGAAGCTCCAATCACCTCCCGATTCTCTCAAAATCAATCGTGAGAGAATCGTATCCTGAACCCAGTATCGTGAATCGTATCGTATCGTGAGTTTAGTGAATCGTTACATCCCTAGTATAAATCAAAATGTACATTTACTATTATACTGTACCTTCATAGAATATTAACTCAATACGTTAACCAGTTGTAGCGTACAAGTACAGCAGAGTATATACACCAACAGATCAACATTTTCATCATTTTGTATCTTAAACTTTCTTGTATATTAAGTCAAAAAGTCAAGTCACTTCCTTTTTAAAAGATGTCACCTTGTTTTTGATTCAGGCTGCAGTGTATGGGAAGTGTGTGGCAGCTACTACGACAGGCCGACACGAGCTGAAGAAAGACCTTTGTGCCAAAGAGTTTGAAGCACTGAAGAGCTGCTTTCTAAATGCAGTAAGTGACAAAGTCAGTGATCAAGCTTCCATTATTATGTAGTGGTGACACACTGTCTTGGTCCTAAAAAAAGATTTCTTTTTTTCCATGAAAGGCCAAGAAAAAACCCAGATGAGGACGTTGTCCTGCTTTGTTGCAGCTGCATACTGGACTCAACTGTCGTGAACTGCTCAGTGCAGTGGAAGAAGACCTGGATTCACTTAAGACACTCTAAGCGATGTGATAATATCTATCTATGGGACACTTTAAATGAACTGATGATCTGGTGATACATTGTCTTAAAATTGTTGAAATGGTAGAACTGTTCAGTGTGTTCAGTGTATGCATATTTCTAGTGAATAAACGATGATGTGAATCTACTGTGTAAAAACAGAACAGCCATGGATGTAATAAAAGTGTTTTTATTTATTATCAGCAAAATGTACAGAAACTCGATGCACATAGAAAAATAGTCGTGAAAATAGTCTCTTGTTTGATGAAAAGGTCCAGCATGTGTTGAAGTGCTAACAGATGGAGTCAGAAGAGATTTTTTGACAAATACATACATACATTTCTCCAATTTCCTTAACACAAGGTTCTTAATCTTACAGTGATTTGTAGATTCAAAGTTCTAGTAGTGAGATAACAAATAAAATTGAGAAAAACTGCCACATTTTTGTCACCCTATGCAGCATATTTATTGAAAGGCACCGATGGATCAAAGTGGAGGAGCTTTTGAAGATGGAATGATTTTAACTACAGTCATGGATCCAGATGGATCAGGCCGCTTTATTGTCCACAGTTTATCAAACAATAAGGCTACACTATTATAAACCTCGGAGCTCCAGAATGAGGCTGAATGCAGTTACTTTCATTTGAAAGTATTGAGAAGCAACAATAAACAAAGGCGCTGTACTCCACAATACATCCAATATGTGGTCAATTGAAGCCTTAAAGAATACCCAAATAATAACCACACAACAAATGTACATTATTTACACTTTAAAGTAACAGATAAAGCTAACTGGCCACAGCTTCAAACACACACATCCAAACAGGTGACAATAAAACAAACAGAACCTACAGAGACAGAAGCCACAGAGCTGCTAAATGAAAAGGAACTTAATTGACTCATACAACCATTTTTACTCTCATCCTGTCAAAAATATTTCACACAGATTTGCATAGATTTATATTCATTTCAACAGTAACCTCTTAAAATTCTCTTCAGTACAGACAAAAATAAGTTAACATTTACAGACACTTTGCTCTTTAACAAAGACTTTGGGTTATTTTTGGACTACACAGTATCAAGGAGAATATGTTCCTTTTAGTCCATAACATTTCTGAAGACAAGGATGTAAGGTAACTGTATCATAGTCCACAGTTTCTTGCAGGTGTATGGTATGTATCTGTGCGGGTCTGTGTGTATGTTATTTCACCCCCTCGTCCTCTGAGGCCTCTTTAATCTGCCGTGAGTGCACTATTGCCCCGGCCAGTAGCCGCTCCTCCAGGGCAGCGTGCAAGTCTGAGCCCCCCAGCTCCAACAGGGGCTCCAGCCCAGGCACCCCCCTGGACATGCCGGTCTCCTCTGAGCCCCCTTCAGCCTCTCCGGGTCTCAGTGCCCTGCGCCTCCTCCTTAGATCCATCTCTCCCTGGTCCCTGACCTTCTCGTGGGAGCCCTGAGGCTGAACTTTGGCTTTGACGGCCGATTCTTCTACTCTTTCTCTGGGGTCAGCCTGAGCTGCAGCTTTCTCTTTGAGGTCTCTTCCTCCATTCTTCAAAGCTCCTCCATCTTCTCCTCCAGCCCCCTGTGCAACAATTTTGACTTCTATATCTCGATCCACCTGGGCCAGCTTCTCCTGAGCCTCCTTAACTTTTATCTCAAATATTTCATTGTCTTCGTTCTGCATCTTCTGCTTAAGTCTCTCTTCTGCTGCTTTCTCCTGTGCGAGCTTCTCCTTTGCCACTCTCTCCAGCTCCTGTTCTTTCGCCAGCCTCTCCCGTCTCTCCCTTTCCAGTCGCTGCATCTCCACTCTTGCGTGCACTTCTTTCTCTATTCTTTCTTTTTCAGCTCGAGTCTTTTCCAACTCCTGTTCTCTAGTCAGTTTTTCCTTTGTCTCCATCTCGTGCTTTTCTTTTTCAAGCCTCGTCTCTTTCTCTATTCTTTCTTTTTCCTTATCTACACTTCTTTCTTCATCCTTAAGTTGGGCTACCTGATCATTGTGAGGTTCAGGTTGATGGTCATCGGGTCTTTTCTTTACTAGCGGCACGCCCCTTGCCCCTAGCTCGCTCTGCTTATGGGGCTCTCCCCCCGCTGCTTTAGGGCCATCCTCTTTATAAGCTGCTTGAATTGAAACCACTTTAGGAGCACCCTGATCAGCAGCCTGTGCTTGATTCTGGGCTATAGCATTAGGCTGGGCTTCTACACCCTGTGGAGCTCCAGCTACAGCTCCCTCCTTTGTCTGCTTCATATCTGACGACAAGCCGGATTCTTTTGCCTTTGCTGCTCCTCCTTCCACCACCTCCAAGGGTTCCTGGACCTCGCCTTCTCCAGCCCCTTAATTATAAACACATTCATTTCTTTAACTGAACCACATACTTTGTTACTCGTACTCTGTCTGTAAAACATCACATGGATACATACCAGCAGGCTGTTTCTGGTGGATCTCCTTGTGTTGCTCTTCTATCACAGCCAAAAGTTTCTCCTGCTGGTCCAGGAGTCTCTTCTGTTGCACCTGCTGCTCCTTGATCACCTGCAGTAGGACGGCGTGGTCGAGCTGGCCCTCTACATGTCAAAGATACTGAATTAAAATAAGTCACACAGTACTCCAAACATTTTTTAATTAGCTGAGAGGTTTAGTTAGATTGATGCAGGACCAGTATCTAGGTGGGAGGTGAGGGTGGGGCGGACATTTTTTTTCCACTATAGCATCAGACTGCCTCATTGGTCCAAACTCACCTAAACTGGAATGGGCAGCTGTAGACACACACACACACTATGTTATGGGGGGAAGTGAGTGGGTGGGTTCTACGTCAACAGATTGTTAAGTGATATGACATCATAAAGTAATATAAGTACAAGCTAATTCCTATTTACTTAAACGATAAACAGTCCACTGAGTGAATGACAGGGAAACAGAGGGAGATTAAGAATAGAGGAGAGAGGGAATTCATACCTGCAACCAGCTTTTTTATCACTGTGACAGGAGTCCGGCAGAGAAAGGAAGAGAAACACAAGAAAAGATGGAGAGAGAGAGAGCGAGAGAGAGAGAGAGAGAGAGAGAGAGAGAGAGAGAGAGAGAGAGAGAGAGAGAGAGAGAGAGAGAGAGAGAGAGAGAGAGAGAGAAAAAAAGAGAGAGAGAGCGAGAGAGAGAGAGAGAGAAAGAGAGAGAGAGAGAGAGAGAGAGAGAGAGAGAGAGAGAGAGAGAGCAAAAGTAAACAGAAAGAAAAAGTCAGCAAAAGCCAAAACAGGCAGAGGAAGAAATGGACGAGAATTTAGCGAGAATTTAGCTTCCCTTTCCTGGGAGCTCCTGAGCTCTCTTGGGTTCCTCAGGATCGTTGGTGGATGGTCTACCTGAACAACAACCCCCCCCCCCCCCCCCCGTGTTCCCTATCCCTCTTCCTGCATCTTATCCCATCTCCCACTATCCCTTTCCAAGCCCGGCGCAGTCTAGGCCGTGAAGGCTGTTTCGTCATGAGCCGGGGATCACGCTGCAGATTTCTGCCTCTTAAAAGGAAGTTTTTTCTTACCAATGTAACTTTTGCTGCTTTGCTAAAGTGCTCATGATGGATTAAGCCGGGTCTTTGTAATAAAGCAATAAGTAAGGTCTTTTTACCTGCTCGTTTGTAAAGCGTCTTGAGATAACACTTGTTATGAATTGGCGTTATACAAATAAAGATTGATTGATTGATTGATTGATTGATTGATTGATAGTGCTTTACTTTGTTTCGTTGACATAAGGCAAACTGCCCCAAAATCTCAAAGAGATGAAACAATGGAAGACAAAACAAACAAACTGAGATAAGGAAGGAAGAGGCAGCAGCATAAACAGCATGAAGCAGAAGACCATCTGGAAGATCCATAATGTTTCATGGACATTGTTGGAAAGTTACATGGCAATTTTTTTATTTTTTTGACAAGTCAATGTAAACATTTCGTAAAATGTTATGTTTTTTTTTTTTTTAAACCTTTCAGGGAAATGTACGAGTAATCTGTGAAAAAGTATGAGTAACAAAGTGTTACACTTATTTTATGTTTTGCAACCTGCCTTTATCCGCTTGTACTTAAAGTTCCAAAACTTTACAAAGTGACCTTGAAGTAATCATGTAGTTCACTTCTCTGCACAGTGTGTACACAAAGTGCTGAGTCTAACTGTCAAAGGACCCCTGTATGTCATAGACTTGAGCACACAAAGCTGAAACTGCAAAGCATCCTGGTCAATGAAGGCTAACTATAGTTGCAAAGACTTGTATCCCCACCACTTCTTCTGAATGATATTAATTGTTGTAGCAGCTTTATTTTAGATTTGATAACAATCTGATTAATTGTGGAAATTCAAAGATAAATTATGTACCAACCAATGATAGATTGGCAGAGCAGCTTGTTTGTTTGATAAATAGCTATCCTGGGAATACACAGAATATTTCTACTCCACTCACCTTCCAACTTCTCGTCTGCTGTGTCCTTCCCGTCTACAGCTGGAGCCTTTTCGGCAGCAGGTTGATGTTCTCCTTCAGGAAGTGGAGCTGAAATATCACCAGATATCACAAGATCAATGTAGTATTGTCCTCTCTTCCACACCGCTCAAATGACAGAAGTAGGAGAAAAGTGACAGATACTCACGTTTCCCTGCAGTATCTGGTGCTTGGGCCTCATTTTCCGCCTGTACAGCCGCAGCCTTTTTTTCCATCACATCTACATTCCCGGGATCTTTCACAGCATCAAGTTTTTCATCAATCTTTAGCGGAGGAACTTCCTGCTTTTTTCCTACTGCTTCAACCTGCTTCTCCAGCACCTCGTTAGAAAGAACTTCACCTCCACCCAAATCCACTTCTTCTTTCTTCACAACAACCTCTGCAGGCTTTTGTTCCTCTTTCTCTTCTTTTTTGCCCTCTACCTTAATTTCATGGCTTAAACCTTCATCTCTCTTTGGTGCCTCTTCTCCTCCTCCTGCAGGAGGAACCGGTTGTTTTTTGTCCTCCTCCAGCTCTGCATTGTTCTTCCTGGCGTCCACCACAA
The DNA here is from genome assembly GCA_020745685.1 of Tautogolabrus adspersus. Taxonomy (NCBI): domain Eukaryota; kingdom Metazoa; phylum Chordata; class Actinopteri; order Labriformes; family Labridae; genus Tautogolabrus; species Tautogolabrus adspersus. The sequence continues at coordinate 9,426,563 of CM036554.1, read as the reverse complement.
CCTCGTCATGAGGGATGGGAGGTTCATGGCGATGGGCCTCTACCTCTGGCACGGCAACACCTAAGTAAATAGTCAAATCATCCCTATTCATACACATTTCTTTTAAATTCGAGCCATGCCTTAGTGTCCTTACCAGCATCAGGGCGGTCCAGCTGCACCTCCTCCTCCTTCTTCTTCCTCTCAGGTACATCCACTGGTCCTTTAATTTGGGGGGGCTCAGCCCCCCTATCTACGGGTTTTACCACCTCCACAACTGGAAGAGCTGGCTTTTCCATCTCCACTGGCTTCTTGTTAAGAGTATTTTCTACATGCAGACACACACAACCCAATTTATTACTGCAACTGTGTATCCACTCTATAAAAATGTGACTAAATTAAGAAACCATAAATGTGACACCTCATTTATTTACTTTTTTCTGTCTGAGAAAAGTTAAATGACTGTGTTCTGGTAAGTCAACAGTATTTAATGTTGGTCCAGACAAGCTCTCGTTATTGTATTGCATAGTTGTGTTTATTACACACATTAACAGCTGGCACCAAAATAAATTAACACCTGGGTGTAGCACATACAATTATGACTATGATCCACCCAGTAATCATGGATTTTAAGCTGACCGTTGCTAATGAGTAGGTTGGTCCACTAGGTGGCAGCCACTGCTGACAATGGCAGAACGGACACAATTGGTGCGTATAATAAATGAGGAACAGAGAGAAGAGGAGAGTGAGGAGGATGACGAAAAAAGGAAAGTGAGAAACCGGTCAGGAGGTTGCACCACATTGGTTTCACTAGAGGAAGATATGAAAGGAGAGGAAGTGAAACTCAAAGCCACCCAATTCATTTCAAAATGAGAACATTAACTCCAATAGGTTCATCTCCATTTGTTTTTTGTCTTCCCCCTCTACCCGTATCACCCTCTTCTCTTTTGGATTCTGGAGCTCGCAGGCATTTTAAGCTGCCACTGGAGATATGAGGGAGAGAGGGGGAGACAATGTATTTTGGGGGGAGGGGATAGCACGAGAAATGAACAGAGGTAGAGGGATGGAGGGGGGGGGGGGATTACTCGAGTTTGAAGGGCATCATTCTCGCTCCATCAATGTCAAGCACTCAGTGCTGCTCTCAGATATTATCAAGAGGTTATCTTCTCACCCTTCCTGTCTATCTATCAGTCACCCTGTCTGTCTCCTTCTTTTCTTCTCACACACATGAAAGAGAGTTTCACTTTTCCGTGGCTTTGTGCTTTTGTTTTAATCTTTGCGGCCTCATATTCCTTCTCTTTACATTGCTGTCTTATGGGGCTGCAAACAGTGCACAATTTTTAAAATAAAACAAGAAATAAACATGTGTCCCGTGCTTCTGGTGCTTTGTCTATGAAGCTATTGCATGTCTACCTGCTGTCCCGTTGCTGCACACTACCCTGGCTGAGGTCCGTTGAGGTAAAAGTTTGCATGGCTCATTAGTTTACCACTTTAATCTACATCTCATCAACTAGATAAGTGATTGCATGCCATTAGCACATGTCATGATCTTTACCGTGCATTTTAGGAAGGTCTGGTACAAGCACGATGTTCTTGACAGGTGCTGGAGGAGGAGGAGGAGCGACTTTGGTGGTGGGACTGCTGGCCGAAATGGAGAGGGTGGTAAAGGTGCTGATCAGCAGGATGCCCAGACCCACAAAAAGCACCAACTACAAGAAAGAGGAGAAGCACATAAGGTCAGAGTCTATGAATGACTCGACTGATTAATGATTGGGAGAGAGTTCCTTTTTGCTCTGTCACCTGAGCGATGATGCCGTTTTTCTGGATCTTTCTGTAGATCAGGGCAGGGCATATGAAGCAGATGAGGCTGCCCATGGTGGCTCCAGTTAGACCCAGAATGGTTTCCACTGAAGAAAGAAAGGAAGGGAAAGACAAACACAGGTATTAACTTGTTGGCCCATAGAGAAGGGATTCCAAACCAAAGGTACTTGCATCCAAAGTGTAGCTGGCCCACTTCAAAGTAAAGGTAAACTAGTTAGCTTAAAGAAATGTATAAAGTGTTCAAATGATCAGCATAAAGAAATGGATTAACAATGAAAGTACTTCGCCAAGGCTAAAAAGTGAAAATGGCAAGCTAAAAGTCATGAACAGTTCACCACTTGAAATTGTGTCAATTCTGAAAAAGCTAAATATAATGGATATACAGCTCCAATAGTTAGCCTGAAGTAAGTGATTAAGAGTTGAAATAGTTAGCCAGAACTGTAAGAGTCAAGTTTGCTTATAGTTAAAGATTAAAAGTTAAACAAGATGGAGCACAAGGGTCAGAAAACATCAGCAACACTGTCAGAGTTAAAAGTTAGTTTCCAGCTACTCGTACTGATTCATACCTTCTGCTACAAACCACACAGCAACTCCTGATATCTTTGCTCTTTATCACCGGCTCCATTCACACTTACCTCTGCCACTCATACTCAGCACCCGCTCAGCCCTACTCTACCAACAATGGAGCCCTATTTTCTGGCAGCACTGAGCCCTGGGCCCGCCCCTGTCCCTGTAGACCGAGCTGGCTGGGCGTCTGGCCTGGAACTCCATCGTTCATCCGGAGGACGGACACCATATTGTCTCCCTCAGATTTAGTGTCCATTCTCTCCAGGGTCCTTACCTCGCTTCTCCTCAGTCTATTAGTCTGATTAGATACACAAAGAGCTGGCCAAACCTGCTCTGTGTGTGTGTCTTGTGTGTGTGTGTGTGTGTGTGTGTCCTGGTGTGTGTCCAGCCGATCAAAAGTTTAACAAACAGCGGCTGTATAAAAGAATGAATAAAACGTAACTCGCGCTAACCTTTACATCTCCACCATTTTGGAGCCGTTTGTGAGAGGGACGGAGAGACTCAGAAAACCTGACAGAGAGCCAATGAAAGTGTTTACGTGTGTGTGTGTGTGTGTGTGTGTGTGTGTGTGTGTGTGTGTGTGTGTGTGTGTGTGTGCGTGTGCGCGCAGTGAGAGCCAGGGAGAATAATAGCCCTATCTTCCCGTCTAAAAGGAGATAAAAGTTAAAAGTCCTGATTTAAGGACTGTGTTAGAGTGTGACAGTCACTGACTCGTAAAGTCACATTCACACATGTCGTAAAGCTCCACAGCTACCCCGCCCACATAAAGGAACACACACACCTTAAAGACCTCCAGTCGGCGAGCTGTGCACAAACACACACACACGCGTACAGTTTCCATCCTTTCAGTCCATGCACTACTGTTCTCACACACAGGATGTACCGTTGGGGATGAGAATGCCTCCCAGCATGGTTCCGAACACGATGCAGAGGGTGATCATCTTAAAGCGCAGAGGAGGCATGTATCCTCCCGCAGCAAACGTCCCATCCTTCTGCTATGAGAGGGAAACATAAAAGAGGATCATCTCAACATCGTGAAGCTGCATTTTCTATTTTTAAGCTTACAATTATTTATTTTTGTTTTCTAGGAAGCTTATACTACTCAGTGTTTACAGTACATCAATTTTTATGTTGTGACCACACCAGTTCTTGTGCTTAATAATATCTTATTTTTCATCATCACATTACCAACAGCTAGCACTGTCTGGTTTTCACTAAATCCCAAGCAGGATGTTATCCTTCCCTGGAAGAGCCAACAGATGGTTATCTATGCTGAAGCTTGAACTAGTAAGACGTGAAAAAAAAAGAAGCTTTTTAAGTTGTTTGATTTGAAGAAAATCAAACAACTGGGGGAGGTGTTTGTATGCCTACAACGTTTGATAGAATCAAGAAGCAACCTTGAAAAATGAAGCAAATGTAAAAGTGCAACTGTACAACTGTAGTTCATTAAGTGTCCACATGAGGCAGGCTGCAAAACCAAGGGATCCCCATTGGAGCTCATGTTAAAGGTTTTGGTCTCTATAGCGAATTTCTTTACTGGTGAAAACTCAACTGCCCCTCTTTGTCTTGTTTACTGCCTGAAGATAAGAGTTTGCATATCCAATATACCGATCGCCAACGTTGGCTTCAAAATGCCCCTTCAGAAACCAATGGTTGAGGTCGTTGAGATTACATCAAGGTTTTAGTCGAATGTTCTAATAGCACGTCACGGTTACATTTCACAGCTGTTGTTTCCGCTCTGTTTGCAAGCAGAAATGTGTTTGTTTTATTACTGTTGCATTAGAGAGAGAGTTGGAGTTCTGGTTTGACAACAAAAAGAGAAGAGCTTCAACTTATGTTCTATTATATTTAAAGCATGCAGAAGTTAAGATTTACTTCGTTTAATCCAGTCGACACTCACTTAGAGGCTGTAGTTTCGCACATCTGTTACCACATACATTGAACATTCATGTCAGTTTTTCTGTAACATGTATCTAGACATCTGAACCGTTTGTATTTGCTACAAAGCTAGTTATTAGCATCATTTAAGCTCACCTGCTGCTCAAAGAGCATGGTGTTGATGGCCTGTCGGCAGGGCAGGATCATCATGGGGAATCCGACGGCCACAGACATCATGAAGCCAACGCGGATCATCTCCGTTACCAGGTTAGACGGGAAGTTCATCAAAACATTGCCGGCGATGTTCTCTGTGAAACTGACGTAGCCAAAGAAACCCACCTGATTCACGAAGAGGCGGAGGGACGGAAAAAGAACTGGGGTTACTATCGTCAGTGTTTTATGATTGACATGTATGTGTGAATAAAAGATCTGCCAGTTTAAAGGCATGAAAGGTCAATTTTACCATTGATACAAATATGAAACAGTCACTAATAAAGAAGAGCATTCAATGACTTTTTTGGGAAGATGATATCAGACTGAGCAGACACGCCGTAATATCACAAAATCTCCAGGCTTGCATGACGACAGCAGCAGTGTTAATGGTGTTGGATGGCGTGTGTTTCCACTCACAGTGATGTAGAAGATGGTGACTACATTGAGGGCTGAGGTGAAGATGGTGCTCATGCGTTTGACGGACGGCTCGTCCAGGCTGTCGTACGTCGGCAGCACCTGCCTGTGAGAGACAGTAGCCGCACAACAACAAAACACTTTTGTGGGCTACATGACAAAAGACCACACTACATCTACTGCTGGTGTGCATTCGTGTGCTGTCGGAATGATCAGATATGTAACTTGTGTTTGGAAGTGGGAGCTGGGAGAACTGGGAAAGTATCCCAGGCAGAGAAAGATCTGTTTTGTGCTTTAGTCAGATTTCCTTTTTTGACTGGTTGAAAAGTATTTCTTGCTTACTTCTATTAATGTAAATATGCTGATTTAAAAAGATATAGATACCACTTTTTGTAGAAAATCAGCTTGAAATGACCTTTAAACAGTCATCAAGCAAATAAAAGTGAGACACATCTTGCTACACATCTTTTTCTGGTGATAAAAAAAGAACAGTTTGATGGTGCTGCTGGAGCTTATAGGTCGCAAGAAACAGGGAAGCACTTTTTAACTATGCAAATGTTTCACCTCCCCACCTGAGAAGTCTGAAGTTGATCATGTGTTTATACTCAATGTAAATAGTTTGTTGATTTCTAGCGAATGCCTTATTCTTTTCCATTCATCGGGATTGTTTATCCATTAAGTATATTAATGAATCCTTTAACTGTCAGGTCATTGATCAATTGATGATCACCTGCAAAAAGGCCCCTCATTACATACTGTAGGCAAATGTAATCAAGATGCCCGTAAATCAGGACGTAGGCAATTAATCGAAAACCGACATTCAGAACCTCTAACCGACGTAGTCTTGCCCATGTCGATTATTTTCAGGGCAGAGTCACGTGACGACACGTGCAATCCGCGACTTGGAAAACGTCTGTCGTTTGGACACATTTTGTCTTTAGGGAAGATAACACCGAACAAATGTAAACACTGCGGAAAAAGTTATCTATTTTCTACTGTTTTAGAGAAGTTAATTTTCTACTTTAAAACTAAAATGTGCCGTTTTCATTTCAAGCGATGCTTTGATTTCAGTTTGAAATATTCAATAAATAACCACAAAATAGTTCATCAGATATTCACTCTGTCATTAAAACACACATATCCCAGCTTTAATAGTTGAGCATATTTACAGTAGAGACCATGTCAGTGAACTTTGAGGGCAAAAACAAAAAACAAAATAATCGTTCATTAAAGGGGCTATATGTAACTTTCAAAAATACTGCGTTTGTAGCGATACCGCATGGCCGCATGGCGAAATGCATCAGTAACCTGTTTCTCGTACATACACAAACGAGCATCAATATCGCCCCTGAAACACTGGATATTTACCGGCATAATGTTTACAGAGGAGGTAAGTGGTCATACACATGTGAGAGTCTGTGAAGGAGTCTGTGTGTCTCATTCTCCATCCTACAAACGACAGTCTCGGCAGGCACTGCCTGAGACCGGGAGTGTGTGATGAGTTTGTCCGCCTGTGAGAGCTCCTAGGACGAATATAAGTGTGGTGAAGGCGGCTAGGCAGTTCGCCTGACGGCCATGCGGTATCGCTACAAACACAGTATTTTTGAAAGTCACATATAGCCCCTTTAATCGTCATCAAGGTCAAATGTTCAATTAATCTTGATATTGATTTGAGGTCATATCGCCCAGCCCTATAAGGACATACAGCACATCAGTAAACAAGTTGTGTTTGTAAGATCATCCGACATGCACATGAATGCATCACGTTTTTTCACAATCGTATCATTTCATATAGTGATCATAACAATTAAATTATTGCCAGTTTAATTAGGCAGGAGATGGAAGTAATGTCATGGCAGTGGGGGTGGAATATGTGGGAAGACTTTGTGTCGACACATGAGTGTGTGCATGTGTGTGTGTGACACAGAATGGGTGACAGTAGTCAAGGCTGGCTGAGGCTGAACCTGAAACTGTCTGTAAACGCAGGTTCTGTAGAGAGGACTGTGGGAACATTAACCAGAATATTTACAGGTTTTCTACACAGCTCTGAGACCCTGGTGGTTTTCAGAGCGTTGTAAACTTCCCAGCCTCTCGTCTCTTTCTCGAACACCCTCGTATATATATGTGAAAGTAAGAAACGGAGACGACCGGAGAAAGAAAGAAACCATAACTTTCTCCACCTCTTGTTCTCTCTTTTTCACATGCTGAGGTTTTATGACCAAGTGCTGTCCCGTGGTGCTATTCCTCGATGCTTATTTAATCCGCAAACCAGTCATTCTGATAGCCAAGGTTAAATAAAACTGCATATTGTAAGCTGGGAGCTAAATCATCTAATGGTCACACAATAGTCCTGATTCGAGGGCGTATGTGCTTTTTCCCTGCCCTTTAATAGAGGATATATGACGGAGAAGGTCTACATGGAGAAGCGCTTGGAGGGCTTGAGTGTGTGCCGTAGATATTATCATTTGCTCCGAGTTGAAACATTCTGACAGAAGTATCACAGAGGGACAATTTGGCTGCACATGTTTTTCTTATGTCCCTCTATTATGAGCTAACTGCACCTCGCTATTCAAAGCATGCAGCCAAAAGACAACATGGCCAGCTCCTGTCGCGCCATAATGGTGATGTTAAGTAATGTTTTAACTGAAAGTAAACACATTTCACGAACGTAATAAAAGTCCAATGTGCTGAGAGCTGTTTAATCAGCCAGTGAATACATCAGTATGTGTCTGTAAGATGGCCGCAGTCCAATGTGTTGATTAGTGGTTTGGCTTAACGGGGCGCCCACCTCGCTCTGCCTGACCGCAGGCCAAGAAATCACCCTGCCAAATATCATTCAGTGCTCCTAGTGGGAGCCCCTCCCACCCGGCCCCCAACACTTTTTTTTCTTCTTCTAATAAACGCACACCTTACTCCTTGAAAACACCCGCCATACCAAAATGTTGTGCTGGCTTTTTGCAAATCTATTAATTAAAAGTGTTGTTTCAGTCTCGAGGCTACAGTCACCCACTCCCATCACTTACCTCACTCTCTCTAACACAAACAAGCCCATACACTACCACTGGCCAAACATCTTGCCTCTGATGACCTCACTGTAACACACCCTACACCCAAGTGCAGTGCAGCAATCAAAGGTAGGAATTTGTACATCAAGATCCCAATCAGGCCTTCAATAACTACCCTTCACCCACGTAAAACCTGAAGCAAGCGCTATAGCATAGAGGACAGGACAAAAGAAGCAGTGAAAGAGCATGCAGGTGGATGAAAATGTAAAAAAAGGATGAATATGTTCTCCCTAAGAAGCTCTGACTGAGCTGACGGACATGTCAGGAGTAATCTCAGTTGTCAATATGGGGAAAGTTAAAGGAATCTTATAGTATCAAATGTATGGGCAATGGTTGCCACACTCATTTTGTTTCCATGAAAAATATGAACATTTTAAGATTTTTTTCGGATCAGAAAGACGATTTGAAATGGACAGAAAGTTCTTCATTCTTCTTTACTTTACAATTGTTCCCATGTTTTGTGACATTTAAAACCACTTAAAAAAAAAAAAAGGAAAATCTTTTCCATCCATGTTTTAACGTTAAAGGCCAAGTACTTTTATTCTTCTAACGTAATACAAGAAGCAAAAGTGTGGACCAAAAGCAGTTTAAGTTCCCAGGTTAATTCTAAGCAGGGCAGACTTGACTGTGGAGCAGCAACAGATGAGCCGACTGTGAAGAGCACGTTAGTAAAAATTAGCAGCCCGCCTTAATTACGACGACAAATCCCTAAACAACCAATTATCTCCACCACAAATGTGTGTGACTCTTTGTGTGACAAATTCACCCTGATCCCTCCACTGTGGCTTAAAGTGATGATGCAAGTAAACATGCATCATTTCTACATGCAGCAATGAAAAACGTGGTTCATGTTGCAGCTGTAGGAGTTAGTGTAAAAAACCCAATCTGAAAATGTTTTAAGGACTACAGCCAGATTTATCCTACTCTGTATCTTGTTCTGAGGTTTTTTTGTTTGTTATTAGTATTATTTTACTGGTCCTATGCGGGTGGAGGGCGGGAGGAGTACTTACGACTGACAGGCGAAGGCCATCCCACAGATGGGGAGACAGCGAAACACACCCTCCCAGCGCACCATATTGACCTGCTCTAGCCACCGGCCGCTGAGCACGCCATGTTTGAACGAAGACAGCACCATCTGAGGGGAAGGAGGGGGTTACGGCCCAAACCAAATGAAGAAAAGTGGGTGAAGAGCACGAAAAGGAGGAGGGGAGGGGGCTGCACCCATGCCGACGGCTCACAGACAGATAATGAAAGGAATGAATGACGAAAATGAAGAAAGGGAAACCAGAAAGAGACATGACCAGAAAACCAAAACTGAACAAAAAACCTGCTGAGTAATGGAGGTGATATTTAAAAAAACAAAACACAAATTGAATGGGTAATCAAGGCAAAAAGTACTTAACAGGTTTTTTATGGATCAGCTTGTGTTTCTCATGTCCTGCTCATTTGTTTACCTGATTTAAAACAACACAATACTCCGTATTCCTTCAGCCTCCGCACCCACACCCAGGCTGCTCATCCTGGGCGTGGAGTTGGCGAAAACTTTCACTGCAGCATGTTTCACTCCTCTGCCTTATTACTACTGCCCCCAACACTCATACACACACTCATAGAGCACTGACAGCTCAGACCAAACCCAAATTAAAGGTGAAAATAGGGATGACTGAGAGGAATGGGCGGAAGGATCAGGTAGGTGGGAGAGAAGTTTTTAAGGAGCGTAAAGTTGCAGGAGAAACAGCAGGCTACCTTCACTCTCCATCTTCCCCCCACACTGCCCTTACAGTGGTGTTATTTTGGGGGTGGGTATTCAATGGTTTACTTACGGGTGACAGCAGAAGGTTGTGGCGATAATTGGCAGGCACTGAATGACGCCCTTCAATCGCCACAGGTGAACACGCTCCATCCAGGAGCCCGAGATTATGCCATAGCGCAGTGACGACAACACTATCTATAACATCAGCATCAGGAGGAGGAAGAGGAGGAGGAGGAGGAGAGGGCAGTGGGACAGAGAAGAGCAAACAAAAGGGTGCAGATGAGATAGTCGAGGAGAGTGAGGGAGAGTGAGGGAGAGCAGAAGGACACAAGGAAGAAAGAGAGGTAAAGTGGTGTAATGAGCAAAGAGGAAAAGGAGGGAAAATGACATCACTGTTAGAGGGTTAAGGGTCTGGACTGGGCTGAGCCGGGTCTGGATCTGCAGCCAGACACACACCACACCAACGCTCCATGTAATCGCCATGCTACAGATCTACAGGTCACATTGCACAGAGAGACTGTAATCAGCAATGAAACAAGTGTGGAAGCAGCACTAAACATGACCGAAACAGAACGGCACACACAAAAGGAGTGTGACTTTAAAGAGTAAACGAGCTGAATCAAGTGAGGCAGAAAACTACTGCTGGAAGTCACTGAAAAAAAACAGAGTCGTTGGAATATTTTGGAGTTTTTGACCTAATGCAAGACAAAGACAGCTATTTGAAATTACAAAAATATTTGTTTTAACTGAAATAAAAACAAAACACTGGACTTTACGAAGACACCATATTGAAAAGAAAGTATGTTTACAAAACTAACTAAAATCAGATTTAACTCTAGAGAAAATGTATTTGGTGTTCTGTCAATTTATCTCATATATATGCAGAGTATTTTGGGGCGGCAGATTTTTTCCAGTTTGGACATTACTGGTTGGAGTGTAACAAAAGGTGTAGCATAATATTAATGTTTCAAATAAAGATGCAACCAAAGCATCAGTCAATGTTCAACTACTTAACCCTGAACGTTGTTGTTTTTTCTTTAAAGCTTTTGGAGCTTTGTAAAAACAAAAATCTAAATGATGACATTTTTCCGGAGCCAGCTCCCATAGCGGGGATGCAGATCAATTATGTCCCACTGTGGCATATGGAAATAGAGATGTTATTTGACTTATAATCAGAGAATATGAAGACGTAGTTTCGTAAATATATGTATTTCGTGACGAATGGGAAAACAGAGACTTGTAATTCCTTACAGTTGCAAGAGTTTACGATTAAGTGGAGTTGAATTTCTGACCTCCATTTACTTTGCACTTGCAGAGCTTACATTTCTCTTGTGGCCGTTCCCCAGTGGTGTGCTTTACCCAGGGGAGAGAATTTGCTTCAGGCTATAAAGAGCAGTGCAGCAATTGTTTTCTGCCTGATGTGATTAAGTTCCAATTTACTCTTTAAAAAAAAAAAAGAGGAGCAAGACAACTTTGTATTGTAAAAGGTAAACACAGTTCTGTACAATGGAGCACATAGGAAAGAATTAACACATAATAGGGCTAGATCACATTACCAAACAATAATCAGATTACATTTCAAGATGTATGTGGTATATTCATGTACTTCTTCTTTTGTGGAAGACGACAACACCAAAGACGTTAGACGTGAACTTCTGAATCAATTCTTCAAATGTAGGAAAACACAGAACATAACGAACACATCAACGAAACCCATTAATCATTAGACTTAACAAACTACATTTGAATCATTTAGAATTAGAAAAACTGCCCCTTAATTTAGTGAGAAAAATAGAAATGCACTATTTGATTAACTTTATATGAAACACTGTGCTGTGTAGCTGTATGGCTAAATTCCTAAGGTGTTTCATCTTCTACTCAGGCAGTTTATCTCATGCATTTTGATTGTTTAGGTTTGTAAGCAAAGCCAAAGTTGGTGTCCACTGTTGTCTATCTGTGTGTGTGTGTGTGTGTGTGTGTGTGTGTGTGTGTGTGTGTGTGTGTGTGTGTGTGTGTGTGTGTGTGTGTCGTTGAGCTCACCGTGAACATGAAAAGGGTGTAGAACATGAGAGCCATGGCGGAGAAGGACTGGATGGAGGACATCATGTTTCTCTGCAGACTCAGAGGGAGGACGATGAACAGGGACACAGCGACTAGCAGCAGCACGCGGAAACCAAAGGTCACCTTTAGAAGAGAGTGTGAGATGACAGTACAACATTGTTTCTTCACAAGCTTACCTAAAGACGTGATTAAATCGCACGTTGTGACTTTGTTTCAAGAGTAAAGGGCAAAGCAGAAGAGAGCAGTGGAAAACCGAGATTTGATATCAAAAGTGTTAGGAAATGTTAAATGATTGAGATAAGTAAAGAGGAAATATTTATTTCAAACCTGTAAACCTAGCATCTGAGCGAAGAAACTGGAGCCCAGATCAGCTATCACAACGTAGAAGGCAATACAGGTCCCCAACATCAAACCGATCATACTGCAGGGAGAGAGAGAAGACAGCTGAGATAACAATTATCATTTGAGTTTTATGTTTTTGGAATAAATCAATTTCATTTTCATAGATCTTTTAAGTTATTTGTGCAAAAAAATCTACATAATTTATGATTCAAATACAGCATGAATTCATGATAAGACTTGCCTCATCTCCACCAGAGTTTTTCCTGGTTTTCCGTAAGCATGGAAAGCTGCAGAGACAGCGTGGCGTCAGTGTGAACAACATGTGGACAAACAGATGGCAGTGTCCTAAAAATAGTTTATGTATAACCAATGCCTAAGATCAAACCAGCACACCTAGTGATGTGTATTTACTTTTTGTACTACAGAGCAGAACTGTACACTACGCATCTGAAAGATTCTGCATCATTGCGCGGGATGATGTGGGTTTTCTGTAAGTAACAGTTAAGTTGTACAGTCATGATAGCTTTTGTTGCTACTGCTAAATACTAACTTGTTTCCTTTACTTTAAATGGGTGGTTACAGGGGTGACGGTGGCCTAGTGGTTAGTTAGCCTGCACCATGTACAGCGGCTGAACTCCTCGAAGGGTTTGAATCTGACTCCTTTGCCACATGTCATTCCCCACTCTCTCTCTCCCTGATATCCGACTCTATCCACTGTCCTGTCTCTCCAATAAATGTATAAAAGCCCTGAACATTAAATCTTGAAATGGGTTGTTACACCTGTCAAACCTTTCATGAACTGTATGAATCCTTAATAACTTCATTACAGTCAACAAGAAATTAAAGCGCCATCTTAACATAAACAAACATAAACGTAAAAATGTCACTCATTTTGACTGAAACTCACCTAGTCCCGCATAGGTTCTTCTTTTTGTGTTACTCGCTGTGTGGACCAGAAACATGCAGGACTTGTGGGTCATCCACGAACAGAAGAACAACAGGAGAGTCCCCAGCACTATCCCACACTGGAAGAGGACAGAGGGACACTTTAACACTCAATAACAACAGGAGTCCATAGAGGAAACAACAGATTCACAAACTTTAAATGAAGTAGACAAGAAGGTAGACAGAAAGGAAAAGAAAAAAGAAAAAAAACACACATGACAACCAAAGGAAAGACCACCTATCATTCACTAGATATCCAAAACATTAAATAGTTTAAACTGAATTAGCTTCAAAAGGAGGTTACACATAATGGGAGATACACTAGTGTTGTACTCTGAGTGTTTGTTTTATACATTTTGTCCCAGCCATGTTTAATCATTGAGGTTGTTCTCACTTCAGAAACACTTTCTATCTTAACATGTTTAAAAACCTCTGATAAATGGAATTAAACAAAAGCTTAAATTAATGTTGTTAGAACAATTTAGCTACACTTATAAAGTATGACCATATATGCATTTCAGCCAAATATATATGCTTTAAATGTTTGAAATTAAATGTTAAGTATATTTACTTAAGAAGTGTACATAGTAACAGTTCACTGCACCTCACCATTAACATCCTATTACTTTAAACTGTACGCTAAAGAGGGAGATATAGCTTCTTATATTTAAAAACATTCATTTTAAAGTTATAAAACTGTAAAACGTTTTCAAACCAAGACTGAACATACATTAGTTAATTAATTATATGTCCCCTTTAAGAAAAACAAAATAAAGGGAGCTAGGCTTGACAAACTTTAATAATAAAATTGTAATTTTTACATAAAAAACAACAATGATAAAAAGCCAAATAATAAAACGAATTGGTTATTCTCCATAACGAGCAATTGAGCTTGTTCACGTGCATTTTCTTGCTTTTAATTCTGTTGTAGAACATTCATAAATGATTTAACTATTTGCCAATAAAAAAAACTGAACCAAATATCTGCTTCAACATAGTTTACGGTCAAAACAAAGGCTCGTGTTTCTGGGAAGGATTTTATCTCAGCACCTGCACATCCACACGTGCGCGTGCAGCTTCAAGTGACGCACCTGTTTGAAGCAGAAGGGCATGGTGAGCACACTGACTCCGACGATGCTGTTCACCACGTTCATGATGAGACCCCAGTTGGACGCCGTCATTTTGACCTTTTTATTCACTGGTCCTTTTTCGGTAAGAAATATATAATTCGGTGGTTGCGGCTGTTTCAGAGCGGGGACTCTGCACTTTTTTCAGGGTGTGTTTTTCTCTCTCGCCTTTCAGTGACGTGGCGCTCTGGGAGAAAACAGACACAACTTAGTTTACATTTGACACAATTACACCTTACCTCGTTAAAAAAAAACTCCCAACAAAGCCTACCCTTAATACAACATGTATTGAAATAAAAAGTAACAGGTGGTTAAAAGTGAAGCTTTTAGTTAGATAGCAAACACTTCAATTATTACTGTATTTAACTCACCTTTCTCTGCAACTTTCTGCGCCCACCGCCGCACTGACCCGTTTACGTTATCATCGGTGATTTCGTGTTATTTGTATTTAGAAAATTGCGCCTTACTGTGCGTATTAGCTACAAGTTGGTGGAAACTCACTTTAAGATGATAACTGCAAATCCAACTTGACTGTTTTTCTGAACGCGTATCCAGGAAGTAGAGATTATAGTCGAGGAGGTCAGAGAAGACAACACCGCCTGCAGGTTTCATCACTGTGGAAATACATGGGCGCCCACTAGTGTTCACATTGAAGTAATGCAATTGGTGCCATAGGGTGTATGTGGAGATTAAGAAATACCTGAAATCCCACTTTCTTAATCAAATTAAATCCATTTTTTTCCTATCTGTTCCTCATTCAACCTCCCTCCATCACACTAAGAATTGTATCACCCCATGTTTTGTCATCTAATTTCCTTTTGTTAATCCTTTACACTTTTTTTTTTAACGCATTATCCTATATTCCTGCAAGACATTTTTTACTTTTTACTCTAAGCCTACTATAGCCTATTATTTTTTTCGGGCAGCTGTGGCTACACGTTTCTCTTCAGACTTTAATTTATCATAAAAAGATGTTAAATAGTTAAATAAAAATCGACTAATAAAGATTTTTTTAAGTCTCTGATGCTTCTGTCTATTGACCACTTTCATAGTCTACACATGTAAGACAATGTCATGTTTCAGATGTCTGTGATTTGTTGTCAGTTTAATCAAGGAATAATTAGCCTATTCTAAACAGTAAAGGTGGTTGTAAATAATCAAGTTACTAAAAGGGAGAGGACAACCTGACAGTCTCGTAATTTGTCAGTCACATTGGCCATTGTTTCTTCTGATGAATTAGTTCTTAATGTTGTAAGATTTTGCCACTAAGACTCCATACATTTGCTTCAGGATTTTCATTGAAAGACTTTTCCAATAATTGAGTATTTTTACATTGTTGTATTGCAACTTTTACTCTACTTTGGGACCTGACTAGCTTTTCATCGCTTGCCTGCCAACAGACATGCATGAATCCTGTTTTTCCAGATGCCTCAGAGATTCCCTCCAGGAAAGGGAAACAGGCAAAGAGGGATGCGAGGGCTAAAGGTGTGAGGGGGGGGACAACAAAGACTAAAACAGCATGGGCAAAATGCGCACAATGACGTCAGAGAAAGTAGCCAGGCCGAGCACCTAAAAATGTTGCTGGCAGTATAGCTAGGTTTATTTCCGTCATAAAAACCCCCTGTCCAGTGCCCTCTGTGATGGACAAGTATTGTTTTGTTTGACCAGGAAAGAGGAGAAGGAGCAAGCCTGGATGCTGGTGGGAGTAATGGGAGATTTCCCCTAGCCGGGTGTGCTTTCCCCATGGGGTGGAGGACTTTGAGAAGAAGGGATGTGATAGAGATTTGAGAGGAGGACTGGGGGTTTCGGAATTGTATCGACATGTGTTGCAATTTTTTAAAGGATTTTTTTAAAGGAACACTTTACAGACCTGAATATATGGTCGATTTCAACCCATATGTTTGTATCTTTAAAAGATGTATTTTTGTCAACATGTTTAAGTCTTGTTGGTTCCCATAATGTCCATTCATAAATGGGTTTGAATTTAAATCGATTTTCATTTAAATGATCTGATATCGATTCATAAAATCCACAGATTGATCTTTTAATAGGCTATATTCCCTTTCCCCCCTATCCATTCTAATCAGTTTGTCTTTCATTCCAGTGTGAAAAAGTTTGGACCCTATCCTTCAGATACTTAATCACAAACAAACCTCGTGATATCTGTTTCAGACTACTTCATCGATGTTATCCCACAAAACATTATTTGCAAAAAATGAAAAAATACATTGATGTTACCGCCTCTTTTTGTGGACTTGTAAGTGAAACATCAAGACACCTGTTTTGGAACGGTCCCTCTACTGTTATTTTGTGGGGGGGAAATTGGTTGTTATATTCGTAGTAAAATTCTTAAAAACCTTAATTTATTTTACAAATATGTGCTTATTGTTTTTTATGAATTCTGCAACTCAGAACTAAAATAATATCATATTATTAATCTTTTTATTATTTTGGCGAAATTTCACATCCATAAAAGTAAATTTGCTAAAAGAAAACCGACATTCAGACTTTATTCTAATGAGCTGCTGCTCTGTTTCAGGCTGCGCTGGCATCTCATTGGCCCTTACATGTCAGCTGATTGCAGTTTCGGCCTCTGATTGGTCGACAGACCTAAACAAGAGGAAAACAAGATGGCTGCGTCCGCGTTAGCAGAGCGCGCTAACAGATGTTACACTATTTCACTCGAATTTATGCATAAGTCATCACGGATTACATTTATATTTGGGAGAATTGGACCCGGACAGTCAATGAATATACACGGATCTCCTCAGTGGGATAGAAAAGCCTCTGGATGTTGCAGGAACACACAGAGTTTATCACCGGAAAGCGGCTGACCTGACGAAGCAAGTGGATTTTACAGTAAGTGTCTACATCATGGTTCTATTTTTTAAAGAAATTATCGTGTAAAGACAACATTCTTTATTTCGTTATGACCTCAGAGGGTTGATATACTTGAGCCAAGCTACCTGTAACCAACACACAAACATTTGGGTGAAGTGGCCACACCAAAACTGTATGCAGAGGCGAAACAAATCGTTGCAACTTCAGTTAAAGTTGGCAGAGAATGTCATACCTGACTGTTTTCTCACTATATCGACAATGAGTAGAGTCTCACATCACATGTTTTACAGACAAGACAAATTCAAACAAGTCTCAAGTCAATGAATCTAGCTGAACTGTTGTCAGAGGCGACTAAATAAAAAGTACATTCATGTAACTGCTTTGGGATCCATTTTAAATGTTAACCATAACTTTTTTGATAACCTCAACCTATTTAAACAAAAAAATCCCTGAGAATCCTAATCATACTAAAGCACAATTGGTATTGTAACTTAAATATCCCTAAATTAATCAATATCGAATCAGGAATTGAATCAGATTAGGACCTTGTGCAGGCAGTAATAAGGCTCTCATTGAGCTCCACCCTCAGCTGAGCTCCAGAATATAAACATTGTAACCATTTCTGTTTGTGTGCGAATGTGTTTGCATATGCATGTGTGTGTTTGTGGAAAATGTGTACATTATATCAATACAATACAGAAATTACGCATATTAAATTACACTTTTATAGACTTAATAGACTTCATGATAATTTAAATACCACATGTTTATCCCTATAGGATCTTTGTTACACTATATCCTGATGTTTTTTGTTCTCACGCTGTCTATTTTTACCAATGGTTGTTTACATTTCTCGCATTTGACCCAGTCATAAGGCTCTTATTTAGCTCTGCTTTTTACGTAAATGATATAAATAATGTTCATTGTTATCATGTGTGTGTGTGTGTGTGTGTGTGTGTGTGTGTGTGTGTGCGTGTGCGTGCATGTGTGTGTGATCAGAGAGGTTAAGACAGGAAAACCCTGGCCATTGTGCACCAGTGACCCCTCAAAATCAATGTGACAGACCGGTTGATTGGCTGGAGGGTCCTGTCTCTCTGCACCTAATCCCTCAAGGTAGACCCTCAGCCAGGCCTGCTGCGCTCATAAGTGTGTGTGTGTGTGTGTGACTGTGTGTTAATGTGTGTGTGGATGTATCTGTGCTTGTATGTGTGTCTTTCTGCACCTAATCCCTCAAGATAGACCAAAGGCCATGGGATGGGGTATTAGTGCAGTTACAGGGGGTCAGGCCAGCATGTGTGTGTGTGTGTGCATGTATGTGAGTGTGCATGTGTGTGTATGTGTGTGTGTATATATGAGAGAGCTTGAGTGTGAGCACTACTCCACAGAAGTCCAATTAGACGGCAGAGTACCTGTGTATTTCTATGGGGCTCAGTCATGTGTAGTGGGTTTTGAGGTGGGGTTGGGGGGGAATTTTAGGGCAGATTTGGTCGGATAACCCAGTCGGGGCAAAATTAGACGGAGGCATCTGGATTTGACCCCGGGGCCCTTGCCGTGACCCCGGGTCACTCAAGGGTCACGGGGCACAAAGCAGAGCGCTGACCCTGCACAGGTCAAGCATGCGAGCGGCTGAAAGGACGCCTTTGTGGGGCCTGGCATGCTCGCTATTTCCCATGAGCACCAGGGGGACTGTGTCTGCCCAGGAAACTGGACCGTAGAGCGGGCCAGACGAGGTGTGTGTGCGTACACGACTGT
The DNA here is from genome assembly GCA_020745685.1 of Tautogolabrus adspersus. NCBI lineage: Eukaryota > Metazoa > Chordata > Actinopteri > Labriformes > Labridae > Tautogolabrus > Tautogolabrus adspersus. Next base: position 9,407,808 of record CM036554.1, on the reverse strand, counting down.
GTGAATGTGTGTTGATGGAAACCATAATTGATTTTTGTTTATATTTCTGCCTGTTTGCTTTATGATTATCGCTCACTGAGGGGCGTAGTTTAGCCTGATTTTTATTTACGGCCAGGTGCTTGGAATGTGTTTGTTTTAGTGCTTGATTCTGACTTTTTGGAGAGAAAAACTGTCAAAAAGAAACTGTGTAACTTCACTGCTTATTTAAAACTAAGTTGAAGGATTACATACCACCTGGTTAAAGACTATCCGACACTTCTCAGTTTTTTCGCCTGAAAAAAAAATAAATTTTGGAGATACATTTTTTACTTTCCTTCTGTTTATGTTTGTCTGTTGAGATGTAGTTTAGAGTGTATGCCCATGGTCGCTGCTTGTGTACATCTGTTAGCGCCTCCTTAATGAGCGCATGCACGCTGCCTGCAGGCCTGTGTGTGGCCCTCAGAGAGCGAGAGAGAGGAGCCCTCTGCTCCAGTAATCACATTTAATTACGCCAGCAGCATTAGACAGCCTATGAATGGGGTTTTTAGGCAGGCCCCTCACACAGAAATTGGCTGCATCCAGCTGAACATTGCCCACCTTTGTCCCACCGGTCCCACTATATTCTATTAAGACTTTGTCATTTGACCATCAGCAAAGCACTAACAACTGCTGGACTAATGCTACACATTAAAAACAGGACGGTAAAAGGGAACAATAGGCGTTTTCTTGGCTGACCGGCTCGCGTCTGCCCCATTAATGAAGCAAATGGACCACACATTAGACTCTATCCACAATCACAGAGCACCTAGAATCACATATAAAGCTGTCTTAAGAAAATCCTCTATGTCTGCTTATTTAAGCAAAAAAGAATTGTGGGTGTTTCTTTTGTAGTGAAGAATTTACTTAGTTAATCTCCAGGAGGGGGGGTTGCTTCTCTCTCTGGAAAATCAATTTTTAAGATGATGTGGGATTTTGAGTTTCAGAGAGAAAGAGAGACGTCAAGTTGCCATCTCCACCACTTAGTCCTGCATGAATACGTGTGTGTAATGTGTGTGTGTATAAGTGTTAATACAGCACATGAAAATTGTGTTTACATGCAGGAAAAAAAACAAGTGTAAAGGAAAATAAGTAAAAGGAAATTGGGTCCAAAGGAGTAAAAATCTTAACTGATATAGACATGTTCATGGAAAACTATGAAAACATTTTAGTATTATAACTTACAGACAAATATAAATGAGCATTCACAATGCATTATGGGTACATTTTGATTGATTTTTAATAGACTTTTTTTTCTGTTGTATTTGCTATAACAAGATTGTCAATTATTCAATAACCCTTACACATTTTATAACTGATATACTCCCACAAAAATAAAGGAACTGATATAATCAACATATTTTAAGTATAACAAAAATCTTAAGGCCAAAAAAACCAAAGTGCATGGATGCATATGTTCAGTTTATGATAAGGAGGAAAAACCAGCAATGCCAATCCTTACTCAAACTTTGCAAAATAGCTTCTAAGGTAAGACAGTTGGTCCAGTTCTAAAATTGAGCTGTGTACTTTTTTGTGTGTACATTTTTCATTCTAGATGACAAATCAGAGGTTTCCAAAATTATTTCCAGGACTTTCCAGGTTTATTCTTTCTCTTTTTACTTTGTGCATGTCAACTCAGATTATAAATCACACAGCACGAAAAAAACCCTCATCATCTTGACTTTAATACTCTACATAAGGACTTGTGTTTAGGGGGAAAAATGTCTTAACACACTGTCTCTCTTTCTCTAACACAGATTAACACACACACAGACACACACACACACACACACACACACACGCACACACACGCACCCACACACACACACACACACACACACACACACACACACACACACACACACACACTCACTCACACAGGCACACACACACACACACACACACACACACACACACACACTCACACAGGCACACACACACCCACACACACACACACACACACACACACACACACACACACACACTGTGTGAGATAGCGCCCAAACTGACCATAAATCCAGAGTGTTTTTAAAAGGCCAGACTCATAAAAAGAAGAGGTGACAGAGCAGCACTGATGGGTCAATATGGCCCCCATCCTGACACACACACACACACACACACACCCACACACACACACACACACACACACACACACACACACACACTCACACACGGCAACTTTCCCTCCCTCTGATGTGACAGATACAGTATTCATGCATGACCACACACAAACAGAATGTATTGCATTCACACACACCAAAACAACAACAAAAAACACTGAATGCATTTATTTTTACATATTGTATACATATCTAACCACACACATTGCATACTGAAGCACATGGTGTACAGTATGCAAGGACACACACACACATAGCGAGTGTGTAGTGAATGGTGTGTTTGACTGGAACAGAATGACTGTGGGGATTCATGCTGGCTTTTCTCTATTAAACTCTGCAATAAGGCTCACTGTGTATGGGAGTGCTGACATCCTTGCCCACCTCCGTGATATACAGCCAGCAAAAGTGTGTGTGTGTGTGTGTGTGTGTGTGTGTGTGTGTGTGCGCATGCTACCTGTTCCCAATGATCTACAGCTGCAGGGGACATTTATACACCGTATATGAACATTTGTGTGCATTTGTGTGTGTTTAAATCTCTGTTTGCGAGTGAGCGTGTCCACATGGGCGTGCGGCCTCGCATGCTCCTCAGGTTCGCTCTGGTTTTTGGGGGTTTTGGCACACAGAGGGAGTGAATTCTTTCAAATTCAGACCCATACAGAGGAGGGTCTCAGTGGTGACTCCAAACCTGAGCTTGGGGAGTGATAATTTACAGCAGGAGCGGGCTGCAACTGAAGGGGACTCAGTAAAGTGGTGGAAACGGGGCAGGCCCGTATATCTCCTTGTAATTGACAGCGTCAAAGTAACGCACCGAGTTCAGAGCCAGGAGAGGTGTATTTTTTTTCTCCCAGGTTCTCGTCAGGACTCCTCCATAGCTCCTTTCTCTGAAAACAGGTCTTTCATGAGAGCACCGCTTTAAACAGCTCTCTGGTGCCAGCAGCATCATTAGGATTTTAGGAGTGGCACTTATCACATGAACAGCCAGGTCCTTACACAAGCAATATGAAGATTAGTCCTGCTTCTTTATTGCTCTGCTGATTTATTATGGACAGAGAAAGAAGAGACAGCCGCCTGAACTCCCCCAACAAACCTAGTAAATAGTCCTGTCCTGTGCGATACATACAACCCTGACTGAAATACTTGTATGTTGGTCTCTTGCAGGACATTCAATCTGCTCCATACAACCCCATAAACATAACATACATGGACAGGACATGATGAAAACAGACATTGCCTATGCACTTCATTAAGGTTTTTCTTTTAAAAGTGAAACAGGATTTACTCTGAAAATATCAATAAAAAGAAAGTACCAAATAAAAAGTGAAACAGGAATTTCTTCATCTTTTTTTTATTTTATCTTGCCACATGGAGGCGCAGAACGCTCTACTTGTATTCAGAGTGGATTTCTAACGATGAAAAAAAGCTTCACTTGTCAACTTCTTTCATACGTCTGTACCAATCATAATCATATAGCTTTTTATATAACACTTATTAGAGCCAGTGTTACAAAGTGCTTAAAAACATAAAATACAGAACAACGAGGAATCCAACAGGAAGATAAAACTGTTTAAAAGAGGAAAAAAACAGTTTCTGAATAAATTATTAAGATACGAAGAACTTGAAAATGGTTGAATAAAAGAAACAAACGAATAAAACACCACAAAAAAAAAACATTAAAACTACAAGAAGCCCTCTCCATTAAGACACATCTTCAAAAGTTCCTCCTTGTGTGAGGTCTTTAAATCAGGACAATTTGTATATGCTCTATTTATTTTTTTTGTTACTAGTCTTGCTGCTGAATTGGCACAATTTGGAGTTGATTGACAAAGTTTTGATTTTTACCTAGGAGGCGTGCATTGGACCTGCTGCATGTTTTTGTACTTTCTGTGACCACTGTAGAATACATTTAATCTGAAGGAGTCCTCTTCAAAGCCTTGGTTCAGCACTATTACAGTGGTATGGGGCTATACGTTGTTTAAGATTGTTTCCTTAGCCCTTTTCACTCATGCACTCCTGAAGGACAGGATCTTCCTGAGTTGCCCTTTCACACAGGTCCCTCAACGCAGGTGGGTCTCTTGAGGAAAGACAAGACGTATGAAGGACGAGCAGCAGTCAATGTAATGTTTACAACATATCCAAGAAAGCATACGAAGCAACAGAGTCTGATGTTAGGGTGACAGTTTTTTCCTTGATATCAACGCCACATATAATTAAACATATTCACAGTACAAACCAAAGAGTTGAATAGAACATACTGGCAATTAAAATAGAGTATGGTGCAGGTTTATTACATGCACAAAGATCGCACAGGTTGTGTAGATGGCACCGGATAAAAACGTCATGACCCCCGCCCTCTCACTCACAGTAAATATCCCTGAATATTTCCCGCTACGTTCACATATCGGCTCAATTTTAAGTGGACATATTTTTAGGATGAGTAATTCAGCCACGTCACGTTTCCACATGCAGCTGTGTTTTGTACATGTGTGGAAAAAAACATTTCAGTGTTAATGTAGCTGCTTTCACTGATAAATGGGATTTTTCTCCTAATTTGGACTATTTTACACGATTCTTCTAAAAAAGGCAATTTAGTACTTTTTGAACTCAGTACCACCAACAACAACAAAACACAAAAACTGTCACTAATCAAAGACTTTATCCAAAGAAATACTGTTGAGAATTTTGAAGCATATTTGTAATATTTTAAGCAACACGATCGAATTCAGCAAACATATATGGACCCCAATATATCTGCATAACAGACAAGTCAAGATTATTTTTGTTACAAAGAGAAAATGAAGGGCAGTTCCACCCTGACAATGGCCAGAAGTTAAAGTCTCAAGCGAAGGTCAAAGGTTACATCTACATCATACACATGTAAACATCACACCAGTGTAGGAAAAAAAAAGTTGACTCATGGTTCAAAGACTCAACAAACAGCTGCTGTTTTCCTGTCTGTTTCCTCGTTCTCGTCTCTTTTACTACTTGAGCGTGCTGTGTGTGTGTGTGTTAGTGTGTGTGTCTGTGTGTGTTGATGCAAACATAGCAGATTCCACCCCTAATAAACAGGAAATATCTCTTCAATCCCAGCAAATAAGACACACACATTCACTTGTCAACATAAATTACAGGCTGATGCTCACAGTTGTAGATGTTATCTCAGTCCAGTGACACACACACACACACACACACACACACACACACACACACACACACACACACACACACACACACACATACACACGCAAACACACACACACACACACACACACATACACACGCAAACACACAAACATTAAACTAAACCTATGAGGATACATTTTCAGGGGTTTTAATGCACTTTTGCCCTTTTTTTGTATCAAGTCTTTCAGGGCTCACTCACACTCGTCCATTCTTCTACATACTTTTCCACATTCCTCCCCCCCTACCCCACCTACCCCGTAAGATATACTATCCCTCTTCTCTCTCTCTCTCTCTCTTTCACATGCCTTCCCCGCCTCTACTTGTTCTCTCCCTTCCTCTTCCTTTCTTCTGTTCTCATCGAAATTCAGCTGTGTAATTCCCTCTCTCCCTCTCTCGGAGGACACCATTGATCTCTCCCTTCCTGCATGTTTGAGGAACACTGGGGCGGGCAAAAAGCAAAGAAGAGAAGGACGCAGAAGAAGAGGAGAGAAGCAGGAAGCGGGGAGAGAAAAGGGGGTAAAGAAGAAGAAGAGGAGGAGGAAGGGGGAGGAAGGGGGAGGCAGAGGTGGCGAGCCAGCTACACCCCCACCCCCCCTCTCCTCCCGTCTCAATAGTGGCTGGAGAAGAAAAGACACGGGCTACCCTCGTGATCGCATCTTCCGCCCCTCTTTTTGAAGCACGGAGAGACAAGAGAGCAGCTATTTACTGGAGCCTGCACATAATGGCCACTTTTATTTACTTTGCTCCATTTAGCTTCTGCCAAGGACTCTCTAGTGTGTGGGCCAAAAACAGAAACCCGAGGTGTTTTACAAACTACCAAAGCCCCCCCCGCCCCCAATCTACCGCCCTCCTCCTTCTCCTCCTCTTCTTCCTCCTCTGTATGTGTGTGTTCTGTATGAGTTTACAAAAATCAAAAGCACTCGAAAATATAAAATCTGAATGCAGAAATAGATTTGTGTCTCCGTCTCAACATGTGGTCACATTTATATATGACCTGCCTTCAATCCTTCCCCCAGGCCACACTCACCATACACACACACACACACACACACACACACACACTTAGACCCCTGCTCTGACATCAGAAAGGTCAGCAGTCCCGTCCAACCTCGATGAAGCTGACCCTCTGTCCCGAGGCGAGCCGAGTGTCCTCTTGGTCCTCCTCAGCGCTGACCTTTACAAAGAGCTACATCAGAACCAGACCTCAGACTCACAACAGGACGTCTTCAAGGACTCTTTTTTTCTTTAGCTGCATTTTATTTTACTCCTGAATCTATAAATGTTCCTATTTTATTATGTATGAGCTTTCTGGTTTAATTCCTTAGTTCTGACTAATCCTTGAAGCTACAAAAAGTTATTTGAAGACGGTTTTATGAATAATGCAGCCAATTTCACTCGACAAAATTGAAGAACATCCAATTTTAACTTTGTCTTTATTTTTACAAACAATAAGACAAATAATAAACCCCCCTCTTTTTACTACATAGGATTATAGTAACATGCTAAATTTGATATAAGTTTAAGTATTTATTTTGTAATGAGATTAATGTTTGTGCCATTGTCCGTTTAACATGTGATGTTGGTCAAACAAAAGTTTGAACTAAATAAACAGCCTTGTTTTTCTGATAATGTCTTATTAAAATAATCTCACAGATTAAGTGGGCTTTATTGGCCCAGGAAGTTCAAGAATTTTCTAAACCCTTTAATCCTTCAGTGTAAAAAGAAACATGCACGACATGTCAGTGACGTAACGAGGACTGAAGCCAGGAATATAGAAATACTAAGACTAGAAGAGTCAATTCAGCAAAGTAGCCACACCTCAATCAGGACACTAGACGAGAATGACAAAGCAAAAAATCATTAAAAAAAAAGTGTATTTGTATTTCTTCTTACATTATGTTAGGACAGTGTAATATGTTACATCCATGCAATATACTGCTATTATCAGTGCAATATAAGGTCATCATAAAGACAGTACAATACGGTACATCAGTGTAATATTTGCCATGGTGTGTGTCCATTTTCATTTCATTTATTATAAAGGAAAAGATTGAAAGTAACATTACAAAAGTTACAGCTAAACAGGCCTGACTCAGCAGGTTCCTGTTCTGCAGCACGTAAAACAAGATCACATCAGACAAAAGACACAACCAACGATCAGACTTTACAACAACACAGACAATCGGGGGGGGGGGGGGGGGGGGGTAACTGAAATGAACATAGATTTGTTAAATCAGTGATGTATGAGCCATCAATGTATGTGGATGAAAGTAAATGCTCTAAAATCAATGTATGTGAAATGGTTCCCTTGTCTTGTGCAGACTGTCATAGTATGTGGGTCACACATACTACTGTACATTTGTTCACTTTATTTTATTCCATTTTTTTATTTATAACTGCAGTTGATCAGAGTCAAGAAAAGAAATTCATTCCCCACAGGGAAGTCAAAAGTATTTCTTATCTTATTTTACATAAGAATTAATAAACTATTAGTAGCTGTATTTTCATGGGAGGAAACAGATTTTGGTTTGAATGTCCAAATGGTCTGGAATTAAAAACTAGTTGGAAAGTTTTAAATATTAATAAATGTATTTATTAGTAAAAACTAAAAACTAAAAAGTCTAATATTAATATTTTGCTATTAAATTAAAAGTGTTAATATCTTTACTGAATATCATCAATGTGTATGTTTTCATTAGAGTGTTTGCTCCTTTTAGGTCCACAAAACTTCCAGATTTGAACAAAAACAAACAACAAGCTTAGTTTCCTCTGGACTTACTTTTTAAGCTTCAGTTAAAAAGAACTTTCAACATTCTTTATTTAATCTGTAAAATGTTTGGAGTGTTTGCTGAGATGTCTCATTTAGGAAATGCTGACATAGCTGCCTTACGTCCGCTGTTCAAGAACAAAGACAAGAATTAGACGGGCTAATTATTATTACAGGTTTTACAGCGTGTAGGATCAGACTCTGCAAAACTAGAACGTTTTTTTTTTTTTTTTCGAATAAACCTCACAGCAATGTCGAACACAATGTCGACAGGACAGCTGTGTGTGTGTGTGTGTGTGTGTGTGTGTGTGTGTGTGTCTTTGTAGGCTGACAGTACAGTGACGGACGCCCCTCTTGCCCTGCGCTTTGATGCCTTCAGTTTGGGGCCTCTGAGCCTCCTGCATTTAAAAACAAATAAGCTGCCACATAAAGATCATCCCTCATTTCTTCTGCAGTCACTCAGAGCCTCCCCCTCCCCCTGATGAGCACAAGCGCACACACACACACACACACACACACACACACACACACACGCGCACACACACACGCACACACAAAGAAAAGATTCACCATCACTCAACGTATACACTGACCTCCACAATCACTAACATACCAGCCCAGCCTCCTTTTAAAAGAATTACACTGTTGCCTGTTTGAAACACACACACACACACACACACACACACACCTTACAAACACACACATACACTCGCCAACACATACATGCACCAGAGGCTAACATCTGTAAGGGATTTGTACAGTGAGATGATACCCAATAATAAATAATGTGAACATTTGAAACTCATTTCAGTCCCCCTCTGTGTGACCCCAAACAAGGTCAGAGGAAAGTGTGTGTGTGCATAACTGCTCGTGTGAGTGTGTGCTTAATTAAATGGGTGTGTTTGTAGAAAGAATAAAGACGGAATAAGAGAGAAAGTGACAGAGACCCGGTGTGCACGTTTACCCTGCACTAGCGTATTATTCATGCATGTCTATGACATGACATATCCCAGAATCCCACAGGTGTTCCCAATTCCCAGTTACCGCTGCGACCTCGCCTCACTGTCCCCTCTCTCACCCCTCACCGTTTCCCCTTTTTTAAATAAAAAATGCACTCTTCATCAACTCTCACCTCCATTGCTGACTTTTAATCAAATGGATCCTTTAATTGGTCCAGGTAATCAGACTCAGATGATCTAGGCTCAGATGTGTGTGTGTGTGTGTGTGCGTGTGCGTGTGCGCGCGTGCGTGTGCGTGTGTGTGTGTGTGTGTGTTTTGGTATGTAGCCAGTAGGGGAGGCTGTGGATCCTCCTTTTTGACTCCTCCTGTCACTTCCCATAACACAAAACCAGCTGATGGCCCAGGTTAAAGGTCAGCCTACGTGCCTGGATTTACAAAATAAGAGCGCCAGGCAAAAGGTGGAGCATTCAAAAGATGAGAAAGTCCCAGTAAAGTTTTATTTTGAAGGTTTTGACTATTCATCTGTCCTCCTCCTCCTTCTTTTGCCTTTCTCACTGAGGCCTGTTGCATATTTAGTTGTTGTCATGGAAGCAGCTGTTTGTTTGAGAGCATGACGGGATCATCTGTTATGTCACCCGACCTCACACTGAACCCACACAGACACCTACCCACACATGCACCCTCACACACACACAACTGAAGAGTGACATCATCCAAAACAAGACACCTTTAACTAAAATGACACTCCAACTTCTGCTCCTGTGTGTTTTTATGTGTATGTGTTTGTGTGTGCATGTGTGTGTGTGTGTGTGTGTGTGTGTGTGTGTGTGTGTGTGTGTGTGTGTGTGTGTGTGTGGTTTTACGTAGGTGAGGATTGGAGAGAATAGGAGGGAGGTGGTGTATGACATGTATGTCAGCTACAAGGGAGGAGGGGAGGAGGGGGAGTGAATCTGACCCTGTGACACACCTTGCAACATAAGCACACACACACACACACACACAAGAAGGGAGACGTGCACACACACCTTCACATCTGGTTTGGCCATTCGTCCTGCTTTCATTTGACATACCCCTCCTCCAACACACACACACACACACAAAGACACACACACACAAACACACATTAATTCTCCTCACCCCTTTCTCTATCACTGGCAAAGTAAACCCACCATGTGAGAATGATGAATGGGCCATCCTGCACCGGAAGCACACGTTAGAAACCCCCTGCCACCACACACACACACACACACACACACACACACACACACACACACACACACACACACACACACACACACACACACACACACACAAACTTACACTCTCTCTCCCACCCTCTCTTGTCCACTATCGTCTCTCTCTCTCTCCTGGTGACCTCATAAGCCTCCTTCCTTCCTGGTCAACACATCTAACCTCCTTACACACACAAGATCCTGATGTGCCCTGTGTTGTGTGTGTGTGTGTGTAAGATAAATACATTGTATTGGATGAAGTCTATTGTTGCGCACACATCTGCAAGTCCCAGCTTTGAGTTTTTTTGTGTCTTTAAGTGTGAGGAGTACAGTGAAAAGAATAAATCCACAAAAAATATATTTTTTAAAACTCTTTAATACAATTTTAAAGCCCTCCAATAACAGCGTCTTTTTTTTTTTTTTACATGAAACATAAATAGGTTTAAAACATAATCCATGCAAATTATTTCAGTTCAGCTTCACAAATGACACATTTCATCCGTCTATTTTTTAGCTTTAGACATCACACATATATTTGACCTGAGGGAGTCTGAAATCAGCCACGGGAAATGTTGAAACTCCAGGTGGTCCACAACCAATTAAATAAAGCATCACTGTGCTGCTTTATTTGAAACACACACACACACACACACACACACACACACACACACGCACACACACACAAGAGGGAAAGAGAAAGAAGCCCTCTAGATGCAGACTCTGAACTATTTCTTTAAAAAAAAAAGGAAAAATAAAAAAGAAGTAGAAAAAGAAGCCAGTTTCGTTTGCTGTCAAAACATTTGTAGTGGAATTAAACATATGGATGCCACAGGCAAAGTGAGGCCTGGAATATATTAAAGCTGCACAATGTTACACTAACCCTCCAGTATCTATCACCGCTCCCACAGATTAATGGAATAAAGAGGAGAGAAAGAAGGAGGAAAAAGGAGGAGGAGAGAGTGTGTGTCTGTCTTTGCAGGCCAACATACACAATCAATAATTTTTCCATGATACCCAGCTCTCACTATTGTTGGCTGTAAGTGCGTGCAGATATCGTCATCAAAAAGCTAAATATGAGCTGTCCTGAGATGCAATCTGACGTCTGAGTTAATTATTAACGTCTATTTGGAATTGTAGTATTTGATTTGTTTATGAATCTTTTTGTGAGGCTCACATCTTTGGAATAAAACCAAACTGTCTTTTGCTCTAAGACACTTTTGTAACACATTCCTGCAATGTGTAAGCGGCTCTCATTCCACACTTTTGTCACCCAGTACTAACACGTTTGCTACCATCGTATTGTTTTTTAAATAAAATAAAAAATGAAGCCCATTAATTTCTCTTCTCTTAAACGAGTGTGTTTCAGTATGGCAGGGTGATTGTAGAGAGAGAGAGAGAGAGAGAGAGAGAGAGAGAGAGAGACAAAAACAGAGAGATGGAGGAAAAAAAGGAATGTGCATATCTGTTCACAAATGAATAGTGGGCTTGTTGTATTATGCCCTCAGTCAGGAGAGAATTGAGCTATGCGTAGAGTGTGTCAAAGGGAGCAGAGGCTGATGGGAGGGGGAACACACAACATGAAGTCTCTGCTTTCAGATCTGAAAGTTTTAAGAATGGGACGACTCCAATGCTACATTACAATCAAACCAACAATAATTGTTTGTTTTTTAAAGTTTTGTACTTCTCCTTCAGAGGCTCATTTACCAGCTGCGGTGTGATTCAGCTGCCTGTGATATTTGTGTGATTGTGATTTATAAAGAGTTTCAGTGGTTTGAACATCAACATGTATTCACACCCTCACAGGGGGACTCTGGTTGAGCATACATAATATTACATAAATGTTTTTTTATGTCATTTTTTTGTCATCCTTAGTTTTTCTTGGAAGAATATGACTGAAATTAGAGCTATAAAGAGCTGCGGTTTTTATTTGAGCTTTTATCTGTAGAGCAACTGTAGAGTCAAATCCAGCAACCCCATAGCAAAGTGGCTTTCACTTTTTATATATCCTAATCGAATAATTGTAATTTATTACGTCATAAATAGTATACCAGCCCAAAAAATGCATACACACACTCCATTATTTTTCAAAAAAGAATCCTAAAAACAAAGTGTACACATAAATTATAGACATACTGGTATTAAAAAACGTCCTCACGTTTCCACGCAGCTGTAGAAACTTTGCAAATATACAAATATTAGATCTCTACATAATATATCAAAAATATCTGGTTATGTTGAACATATTTTTGCAACATGTTTGTATCAGGGATGAGAATTCTTAATAAATCTAGTATGGATTGCCATGACGATTAAAATCAATACATTGGAAATTGTTGGTAATTATTTCAGCAGCTTATTAATATGTTAATTTTCACCAGTAGCAAAGTATTTTGTGTGTTCTATTTTTATGTATCTGATGGTTTGCTGGATCCCAACAAGAACTTCTGTCATTGTTTTATACCAATGCATAGTGGGCAAATTAACCGTCTAATGGGTGCCTGCTTTAAGGTTGAAGATTTATTTGGTAATTTTAGTATTTTGTTTTCAAAGGAGTTGATTCAACTAAATAATAACTAAAAATCCCTATCCTTCTTCCTGTCTCTTATCCCATCTCCCCCATCCCATTTTTCTTTTGTAACAGAACTTTGATGAAGGGTCTTCTACCTGCTCTTTTGTAATATTGAATAACAAAGAGTAAGGTATTTTCCCATTCTTTGTGTGAAGTGTCTGGAGATAACATTTGTTATGAATTGGCGCTGTACAAATAAAGATTGATTGATTGATAAAAATCAGCATTGTCTTTAAAAAAAAGTTTGGTTTAGTTTTACTTTGCACATAGAAAACTCTCCAGGCCTGAATAAACAAATAAAGTCTTAGCAGGTAAACAAGATGAACCCAAAGCATTTTTTAAGCATTTATTTTCCACTCTAGACTTTATTTAAATCTTTGAATCCTCATATTTCCTGTGGTATTAGAAGGTAACACAAAGGTGTGTTTAAGTGAAAAGTGAGGGACCCAGGACTTGTTTGCTGTCTCTCACCACAAAACTATCTGATAAAAAGCAAATTTATCAGATGATAAATATAAAGGTGAAGAAATATGCTTATTAATGTGTTAGTATGATTTTGTTCTCCATGCGCACAAGGCTGCTGCAGGTAAAGAGCCTTCTTCCTCCCTCCTCTTCCTCTCTCTCTGTAAGTAATTACTGTTTACACTGTTTACTGCTAAACCATCTTTCTCCGTGTACTAATTTCACGCTAGACAGCCACAAAATTATTCAGCATTCTCGCAATATCTGAAAGTCGTAGACTCATTTTTATTTTGTGTGCGGGTAACAATGTGCCAATTTAGCCTGTGTAGCCGTTTGACCTTAAACACGCGCTTTTAGACCCAAACCTGGTTATTTCAGCACGAATTTACTAACAAAAGCGAACGGACAGACAGTTGCCCCTCATGGACTAGATTTGGTAAATGTGGGGGCCCTATGCATATTTTACATAACGATTCTGCCCATTATTGCAATTTCAGGGATCCTACAGTGTGAGAACGACGAGCAATTTATCATTCATTGCGGTAAATCGCAGCGGAGACTGCTTTTAATTGAGTTTGTATTGTGTTTCGTAGCTGGGTGCCTTTCTCGCTGTAGGGTGGGGTGGGGGGGGATTCTCTCTCAGGCCATAGCAGTGCAGATGGTGGTGGAGTGGGGGCTCCCTCCACAGCCTCACCCTCCTCCTCTCTTCCTCGCCTCTGTCCTCCAAACAATCAACTGGTAGAGAAAAATAGGCACGTTTCATGCAATGAGAGGCTGCAGATTCATTAGCTGCTTTTTGGATGTAAAAGCACTTTCTGGGCTTTTTTTATGAGAATCATGTGTAAATAAAAAAATAAGTAAATATCTATTCTTATGTAAATAAACGGCAGTCTTAAAAAGTTAACCCTGTCGTTGGAGAAGCATCAACATTTGCCATTTCTTCCTATAGTCGATGTGAAATCTGTTTTTTGAGTAAAAAACAATGATTAAGTTGCACAAACAACATTTACCTAACGCCTGTGATTGTTCTTGTAAATACCTGTGTGAATTATCGGACACATTGCACGCACTGCACTCTGTTAGATTCCACTTCTCGTGCCCAGCACTTTGTTAATTTGATCTTAATTGTCTGCGATGTAATTACGGAGATATGGATGGTCTACATGACGCCCATAAGTGCTGCACGAGGACGGTGTCGGTCGGTAAATCAAGCATCTCACAGTCCCGGGTTTGGATCAGACGTTATAAAACTTTCTGTTTGTGGCCTCGAAATGCTGCTAAAGTCAGCTCCGAGCGCATCGCAACTCTGTATGGACACATCCCAGGATGCCCCGCTGCTCTGGCCCATCAGAAACCTTTCAAATCTGCTGATAATTAAAGAATTAATTGTTTTCGAAATTAATCAATTTGGACTTTATAGACTAGAAGAAATCAGCAGCAGCTTTCTTTATAGTTTGCATAGATAACACACGTGGACACGCAAGAGCACTCACACACACACTCAAACGTGCACAGCTTGTTTGTCTTGCAAATTTCTAAATAATTCAGATGGACCTATAACAATTACACACTGTGCACACACAAGACACAATGCACGCAAAAGAATCGTTTAAAAGGCAAATAAGCTGCAACTGAAAATGTAAAGTCTTCAGCTGCTTTAATTATTTAAAGAAAATAACATCACGAAGCTAAACAAGACGGTCAATGTGATCTGCACACTTAAATCGCTAACAACATGGATGTTGAGTTGACAATAAACAGATAGGCTACGTTTAAAATCATAAGCGAGTAGCCTACATGCAGCACACAGACTTCAGCAAAAAAAATTCTCAATATTTTTTCATCATTTCTTTATAAAACATATATTTACACTTCGAAACTGCAAAAATGTAAGACGGATGAATTTAAAATAAGAAAATCCTTTATCGCCACATTTGTAGGATTTATTATTGATGTTATTTTTTCTTTAAATATAGCCTAGGCTATTTATATTCATCTGTTTGTTTAAAGTAGGCTATCTCTGTAGATATATTTTTTAAACAAATTAAAGTAAATAAAATTGTATTTGATTTTTTAAATTTACGATATTTTATTAATTTCATATTATTCCCTTTAATCCAGCCGTTATAATTCACAATTACACACAACTTTATAACAGACGCTAAAATACAGACAACATACGTGGACATTTTTACAACGATAGCCTAACGTTAATATCATACCTTCATTATTTTTAATAGCCTTTCTAGTCAATTATTTCATTAGCATTTGTTGTGGTTGCATGAAGCAATACAATGCAATAGGAATGACATGGATATAAAAAACAACAAAAAAAACAACAACAACACTATAATCTTGTTCGGGCTCGCGCTTTCTGCGAGCTGTAACGGTTAAATTCTGAGTTTGTTTTCTTGTTGTTGTTGTTGCTATTATCGCCTCAATGTGCTGCCACATACATGCTCTCCGTCCTGCTGCAGTCACTTTGAATGAACCTCACACACACTCACTCTGGAAATTCCTCAATGACCCCAGCAGCCCAAACACACACTCTCACATGTTACAGTGTGTTTTTCAAAATAAAGGCCCTCTAATTCCTCTTAACACCCAAATACCAACACGTGTTATAAATCGTCTTCAATTATAAAACATTATTCAAGTAAAGCTAAGCAGGTGATGGACTATGTTAACAGTGGAAGAAATCAACGGACATGAAGAAATCAGAAAGCAGCATTTTGTAAAAAATGTTGAAAAGAAAACAGAAAAAGTGCGAATAAGGTAATAAGGATAATATGTTTGTGTTTTAATGAGCTGTTGTTGTTCGTGCTCCGATCATTAAGAGAACTAAAAGCGTGTTCTTCAAAGTGAGCAGACCAGTCCACCGTGTGTGTTATTATGGAAAGTAGGCCTGCTTCGACAGCCACAGGGCCTGTTCATTTTAAAACCACTTTTATTTACCTATCAAGATGAGATGTTCCGTTTTTTGTGATCTTTAAGATAGAAAAATTCCATGAAACCATTTTTAACTGTTGAGTCACGCTAAAATCCGCCCAGTAATTTAGTGTTCAAAACATAGTTTTAGTATATAATCTGGTAATATTTCGCTTTTGAAACATCTTTCAGTAAAACACGTTGGTTTAAAACAATTTAGGCTATATTTTTATTTTTTGGGGGGGAAAATTCAGAGGTCAGTCTCACACACACACACACACACACACACACACACACACACACACACACACACACACACACAAAGGATCTCAACATGGCGATCTCACCCCACCCCACCCCCGTCCCTGGTATCGATTCTTTTTATTTATTATTGGTTTAGATTTTACGCTCAGAAAGCACCACTGCGTCTTCAACGCTTAATTTGAAATAACGTAAACACGGAAAAATAGGCTACTCATATTGCAAATAAAGAAGTTAGTTTATTAATATGCATTTCACATTAATTTTTTGGCTTACTTTTATATGAACGTTATTGCATTTTGCAATCCACTGGTTGCAGATGGTGTTTATGATCTTTATGTTTTTTTAATTGCACCTTACTTTATGTCATGAATTTGTGTAACTACACGCTTATCAATGAATGAATCGAATTCAGCTTTCGTTTCAATAATGTTTCTGTTTTTATTAAAAAAAAAAAAAAAAAAAACTAAATTCAATGCAATTTATCAAAGAACCAACGGCAAATACATCCATGACAATAGTCTGCTTACCTTAAACTGCAAAAAAAAAACAACGTAAAAATAAATCATAAATGGTCTCACCTTTACATCAAAAAATATCTTATCAAAAAAAGGTAAAGTTCAGTCCAGTTTTCCTGTTTTCCTTTTCTTGGGTCCTTCTTCTCGGACAGTTCTCTGTGAAACATGAGACGGCAGCACGGCTGCAGCCCTCCTGCAGCAAAATAAATCTCATATGCAAAGGCTTTTGAAAATGGCGCCCTGCAGCAAACGCCTCCCTGTCAGCGAGGTGGAGGAGGACGAGGGAGCGAGGGGCATAGGGGGGCGTGCCATGTGCGTCGTGTTGCGCGCAATGGGGCTGTAGCCTCTGCTCCCATGTCGGTTGTAGTATCTGGATATAAAACCGTGCTCGGTTTTCGCCGGTATAGCCTCATACGTAGACCCCCCTCCCTCTGTTTTTCGTCAACAGCACGTCGGTACAACCATCGGAGAAACGCGCCGTGTCATTACGCACCAAATGAAAGCGCACTTCTCAGGAATCCGTGGCTCTTAAAGCTTTCCCATCCCCCCATTCTCAGCACCTCTTTCCCTGTAAAAACACGGAGCTGTTTCCCGTTTCTCCCGCGTCTAAAGCCCGAAAAATACGCCGCAAACACGCTCATTCTTTCTCCCTGGTTTCCCGATTCCATCCAATCCTTCGCTGGCCAGCTGATTCGGCGTAAAAACGGACCATCTTCATATCGAAACCGCACCATTCCGGCCGGTGTGACCGCGCAGTCTAGCCAGCAGCTGGGGCTTCCAGGGGAGAGCTGTGGAGAGGGGATATCTCGCTCGCGCGCTCGCTCTCTCTCTTTCTCTCTCGGTCTCTCGGTCTCTCTTTCTCTCCCTCCTTCCCTTCACGGCGGAGCAGCAGCGAGAGAGAAGAGGAGGAGGAGGGAGGAGAAGGGAAAAGGAGGGAGAAGGAGGGGGAAGCCCACGCTGATAGCTGAAGGGAGCCCCAGCGCGTTAGGCCGGTGTGTGTTGGTGCGTATTTGTGTGTGTGTGTGTGTGTGTGTGTGTGTGTGTGTAAGGTATACTCGTGCGCATTATAATCGTTGCTAGGAAATCCTTTCTGTGGCTGTGTGAGGGAGGAGGATCTACAAACAGGATGAGTTCGCAGCTGCAGCTAAAAAAAAAATCCTCTGCAAAACGAAATCTACTTTTATCCTCCCTCACATATACATTTTATTCTCTTTTTTAAATCAAGGTATTGCTTTTTTTAAGCATTGTGAAGGTGTTTGTAAACATGTTATGCTCATTTTTGTGTTTGCTTTAATATGTGCAGGAGTGCAGCTGCGAGTGATTTTGCACATGAACACAGTGGAAGTGAGAGGCTACTTCATCCATAGTGATAGGATTGATTGAGAGCAGAGCTATAGGTGGGTTGCGTTAGTGTTTGTATTGCGTGTGTGTGTTACTGGTGGTATTTTCAGATAAATCACTCTCGGCTTGCAGAACAGTCAGTCCTCACCTATGTAAACGCACCCCTGAGGGCAACAGATTTATCTGCAAGAGGACGCTTCACCTCCCTCACACACACTCACATGCACACACACTCAAGTCCCCCTGCCCCCCTTTTTCTCCCTCTGTTACCCCCATCCCCTCAGCGTGGAGATGGATGGCCCATGTCCCTTTTGTCTCGATGCAAATGGACTTTAACCTCGAATTAATGGATAACTCCCCAGAAAGGCCTAATAATACTGGGCTCACATAATACACATGCATCTACACACACACACACACATACACACAACACACACTTTCACTGACAGCCTTGGGTTTGATTAAACATAAAGACAATTTGTCTGCAGAACTTTATTCATGAACACAGCAAAGACACGCATTAGAAGGTTTTTTTTTTTAAACTATGTTTGTCTTTGGAGTCCTTCCTAAATTCAATCAAGCCCACAACTACTGCGGCCAACAGTAGATAAAACCCTCCATGCACACTCAATGCCTTTTTCCCACCCCCTTTATAACCACCATAACGCAGAAATATCACATTGTTGTAATTCTGTTTATGTGCAGACATTTGAACTTTCATGGGCTCGTCGTTTCCCGTGCCGATTGCGCACAACATGATGACAGACGCTGGGGTTTAACATGGATGTAGATATGATCCCCCATTAGCTGTGGCGCCATGCTGCTCTGCAACATTACCACGGCACTAAAATTTTATTTGAGCAGCCCGCACGCTCAGGTTGATCAAGAGGAGAAGGCGGGGTGGGGGGAGAAGAAGAAGAGCTAAAGCCTCAAAGTGAGCGTGTTGTGCATGCACTTGTTTCATTTTGGTGAATAATAAACTCAATTCCTATCTGCATACCTGTCAGCGCTGAGGACCATCAATGAAACACACACACCCCTCCTCTGTTTGCTCCATGTCAGGAGCAGACTGCATTAGATGTAAAAAAAGTAATCTGGGGAAGAGGCCACTTGTTGCTGTAGGATGACAATATCTGGCTGGAGGAGGAGGAGAAGTAAAGAGGAGGGCGTAGGAGGTAGATCCCTTTTACACAAGAAAGATGGATGTTTTAATGCATTTGCTTCATGTAAAGTCCTCCACAACATGCCACATAAACACAGCTGTCTTTATGGATGATGGTGAAGGAGGAAGGTGGTGTTGTCAGTTCTTGTAGTGTGTGTCTCTGCAGCCGCTAAGCAAATATAGGTACGTTTCTCTACATGCACAAGTCAGTAAATGTTTTCTTTTGTATTCTGTTCTATGATCAAAACCAATCAAAAGGATATTGTCTGCTGGATGGATTAGCTCTGGGCTCTCGAAACCAAACAGAAATGTAGGGTTTTTCTACAACCACATTTGGTTGAAATAAAACCAAACACAGAGCAATAATGATTATAAAAAAAACTATAAAATCCGTAAACTATCAATTTTTTCTCTAAATGTTACTCAGGGTCCTTTCAACAGCTCATTAAAATTTCTGAACTTTTCAACTCCAGTCCCATGATCAACCACAGCAGTCAGTACACAAGCTATAGTTGTTAGGAGAAAAAATGGCTGCAGTGGAAGAAGGAGCTCTGACAGCGGACAACAAAATACCTCCTGATGTTTGACCTGTAACAGCTTCCATTTACAATTGCAGCTCACCTTAATTTAACCTCCTTGGTTTAGATAGTTACAAGTTTGAGAATGTTCTTGCATTCAGAAGTCAAATGTACTTTTACATCAGGCTTGCTTTAAAACTTCATACAAAACATAAAGACTGAAAAAGATTACATTACCTTACATGATTTCATCTCAAAGCATTGAAAACCTGAAATCTCATTCTCACTATATGTAATAATTATTAATTAGAGGAACAACCAGTTGATTGACTTTAAGTGATTATTGGTGAATATTGATTGATGCAGATGTCAGGGGTTGACTATGGTTGTCTATTTTTCCACTAACTGAGTTTCGTTTAGGCTCTTAATAAGCAGTTGTTTGGCTGCGGGCAGCTGTTGTTCATTTCTCTAAAAATGTGGCTTTTAGGTAACTCTCTTTAGTTAATATGTAACATGTTGCACTTCTAGCTTCGAACCAATTACAGGACTTCAGCTAACCAAGACATGGATAGCAAAGCATTTAGTACCTCACCATTCAATGACCTATAGGCGGGACTGTTCCAAACATAAAGGACTACACAACCCTTGTTGTCACATGTGGCGTGGTTGTGTGCAGAGCAATCAAAAACGCCTCGCAGTGTTGATAAATAGTGTAATCGGCAAAATTGATGCTATTTGAGCAATATTTTCTAATAGGTATCTGCATTTATTTCAGAGGTTCCTGTTTTTTAACTATTCACCGATGATGTGATATAAAGGTACTGTATATAAAGGTCATCAGCCCTGCCCACTTGTTGAATTACTTGCTGCGTTCACACATCAGCTCACCCTGACTTCATGCAGACATTTTATTAGGGGGCTAGCAGGAATAATCCTGGTTAAAGTTCGGTGAAAAAGGTGTCCGTTTGCATTAACACATGCTGCTCACCCCCAAATTTAGTGGAATTCTCAAGGTTTTTGTGCATGTGTGAAATCCCCATAAATCAGAAATTGTATTTTTAACAATGAGAATCAGAGACAGGGACTTTACTCCATGTTCTTGGGAATCTTTGTGCATGTTAAAATCTGCAAATCTGTTCAACAAAAAAATCATGACTAATGCCAATGCCCTAAAACTCATCAGATCCATCTTTGTCTAATTTCTCATGAAAAAGTGAAAGGACAGAATCTACTGCTTCCACTTAAAACAGTCAGCATCTCGCTCTGGGCCTGAGTCTTCTAAACGCCTGATATTCAGGTGATGTTTATGCTCACTAGCTATATCTACATCTACACACATTAATTGTAAGGTTTTAAAAGGATACATTTAGTTCAGAATAGCTGAAATACAAAGAAGAAAGAAATAGAGTAAAAGTGAGTCGACCTTTTGCAGCTTGAACTGATTGGATCAGCATGGAGTTGACCTTTGACCTCCATGCTGGGCCTAAAAATCATGTTCAGACACACACTTCCCTTTTCTTCTCCAAGTGGAGATCACATGACTCCCGGTTCATCCATGCCAGGGCCGCGTGATGCTTTTGCAGATGTGGTGGAGAAGAAGAAAATTGTAAAGGAAGAAAAGAAGTTTTTAGTGAAAGATTGGACGAGGAACAAGGGCTGGGGGGTGACAAGGAGAACAAGCGAACGCGTCAGCAGACAGCGAGGAGGGGAACTAGGAAGGCGGGGGTTTTACAAAGCTAGCTTTGTTTCTGTTCTGGCTGCAGCATTAGCAGCTGCAATAAAAAAAGCTTAGAGAGGAGAGGATGGATGCACGGTGGCATGGAGGGCAATGACTTTTAAGAGATGTCTCTGTTTGTTGCCTCTGTAAGCTGCCGTTTAAAGCTGCTTCGTAAAATATGCACACACACATAACTCACAGAGAGATGAAGACCTACATGGCAGTGTCAAGATAAAGAAACCACTGTGTGTCCAGTGATGTAACAGCCTTTTATGACTGATATGCATTACTATATGAGAGCGGAGATGAAAGATTTTAGTGCCAAATCCCAGAATGCTTTGCTCTCTTAGCTCACCCTTTGTGGCTGTATCAGTTATGCAGCTATGTTCACCTACGAGGTCACTGGGCCTCTATAAACGTGTGTGTGTTTCCATACAGGCTTCTAAGTGTGTGTGTGTGTGTGTGTGTGTGTGTGTGTGTGTGTGTAGCCTTCAGGGCTCACAACGTCTGTTCTCCAAAAGTCACATGACCGTGCAAACTGCTAAAAAGCGGCACCATCTTCAGGTCCGGTGGCACCTTGAAGTGTTTTCCGTTTGCCAAAAAGAGGAGTTGGCCTCAAATTGGAACCAGAAACAGGTTTAGCGTCTGATTCTTAACTTATCGCAGCTGTGTCACACACAAACACACATAACAGGGGTCCTTACACACATGCACACACACACACACACACACACACACACACACACACACACATGTAGTGTCTGAAGAGGGTTAAGAGTGAGCAACTGTATTACACCACAGCAAATGAGAAGCATCACATCCAGAAGAGTAAATCTCCAACATTTGTCCACGTTTATCAATAACCACCATATGTGTATAACATCACGCTCGGCTTAAAAAGCTTGTCAGAAACACATGCCAAATGTTCCACAGGACAAGTATTGTCTTTTTCTGCAGCTGCTGTGTTTTGTAATGACTCTTACAGATGTTTCCTGTGTAAATGTGTTTACTGCATAATCACAAACAACTTAGAAAATCATGTTATTTGATGTTTTCATGTAAAGCACAAAAAAGGGGGTGTTCTGCTGAAGAAATAGGGCATATAGAGAAATAACTCTCCAACAGGTGCTGCATGTGTTAAAATCCACTCTAAGTTAAGGAATCTAAACCACCTGACACCTCTGATAGTATCTCACTAAGCTGTGTTTGTAGCCAACACAAGCAGAGTGCAGAGCAGAAGGAGTTTTAGTCAGTAACCGGCCTTGTTGGGACGCTTCTAATGAGAGAAGAGGAGGGTCGCATTTCAGGCTGCAGGCAACAGTTTGAATGCAGCACAACTGTCCTTCATCAGGGTTGAAGTAGATGGATGAGTGAGCGCGAGGATGGCATCTCTTTAACTGGTCCGTAGAAGGCTGGTTTGTGTGTGCAGCCAAGGCTTTGGCTGAAAGACGAGGACCAGAGGTGTCGCAGCTATGTCAGGAAGTAAACCAAAGGGTTTCCAGAGGCCTTGCTGTAAAAGTATTTTATTTATTGAAGCCATTTTATTTTAAATATAAAGCACACTTAGGTTGCCTTGAGGAATTTCTCGCTGGTTATGAAACAGACTGAAATCGATACTGATGCCTGTGTGTGACGTAAAGCAAATGAGACTATCAGCATAAAGACTGATTATTTCTGTACTGTTATTATTAATGCACCGAAATAAGTAAAAACTAGCATTGCCAAACGATAAAGAAAAATGCATGTTTGAAATGACATTATTCCTGATTTAAAAATAAAAGTTTGTTAGGCTTTTATTTTTAACTTTTTTTAAAGTCTTAAGCAGAGAGTACTTTTTTTGCTGTTTGAATTCAGCCCTGCTTTTATTTTGAAATAAAGTAAGGACCTTCTGGTAGATTAAAGGTCACAACATTAAGTTAACCATGGAAAAAGGAACTCGTAACAAAGTGACATGTTTGATGTCATAAGGTGGATATTAATTTTGACTCGTCAACTGAGCTGTCTGGGAAGTGAAATGAGACACTCAAAGACCCAGCAGTGTCGTTCTTTTCCGTCACTGTGACTACAGGGAGACACTGCAGAGCCTCATCCACGGTGTGCCTAAAAGGGACAAAATAGCATGCGATTAATCACAATTTAAAAAAAAAGAATATACTAATATCAGTCATTATTTTATTTCAATTAACTATGCTGACAGCCGCAGTAAAAACCTCATGTGAAAAGATGCAACAAGAAAATGTGTTTTAAACAGACAAAAAAAACATGGATATTATGGAGTCATAAAGGCTTTAAAAGTATTATAAGATATTAAATATATAATTGCAATTGGTAATGTCTGGAAAACTATGAAATGACATAGACTGAATGTGGATATGGAAGAATGCACAAAACATCTATGCAGAAAAAGTGGCAAAAGTGCATGTATATATACTTTCAGTGAAAGTCTTCAAAATTCAATGCAATTCAGATGTGGTTCTAAATAGAATACAGTCAGTGTATCATAATCTGAATTTTAATCTCATTTATCACTATTATTAGTTTAAAATTATTCTGTATCAACTAGACGTTTATGAAAATTCAGGATTTACTAACTGCGAAACCCACAATGCATCAGACTAGGCCATTAGGAACAAATTAAGGTCACTTACTGAGTAGGCGGGTTCTGCCGTGACCCTCCTACTTCCCCTTCCCATAAATCCTTTCAAAGGCAAAGCCAAAACCAAAGTTGAAGGATTTATATGTGTATTGTTGCTTTTGGTTCTTGAGAACAGTTTCTATTTTTCAACACAGTGAAGAGGGCAGCCCTGGTCTGGGGAAAGGCCCGAACACAATCACACAATTTGAACTTTGGGAGTTTGTTTAAGCGGATTTGCCTGTTGGGGCTGGTAAAGCATATTTCTTGTTGTTAGATGGAAATGTTTGCTGACCCCCAAAATATAAATAACAGATCCAGGGAAAGATTTTGTGGGCTGAAACAAAAATAATTCAAATGGTGTTTTGTTTAAAGATTAAATCAGGATAACAAATCATTTACAACATCTGGAGAGCTGACTTGAATTTTCTTGTTATGACATGCAAATTAATTCAACATTTGTCTAAACTTATATACAAAATATTGGGTTTTGACTTTTTCATTATTTTGTTTCTAATTTTTTTTAAGATTTAAAGTTGTTATTTGAAATTTGTAGTTTCTGATGAGCTCATTTGTAGTTTTCTGGGAGCCTAGAAAGGAAACAACAACGAGTGAACCCCTGCAGACTGATTACAACAGTTATTCTAATAGAAGCTGCATCAAGCTGCATTTCCAACGATTTGAAATAAGCTGACAGAAACCTGTTCCTCATTTTCCCTCAGACCCCCTGGTCCCGCCTCTCAGGGGCGCCCTCAGGTCCCCGCAACCCAATTTGGGAATCCCCCCTCCTCCTTTAAAGAACCCCAAAGGGCTTCTGGCCCCCCTCCCGCACCCGAACGCGGCGATGCAGGGGTTAACGGTGACGTGGTGCTCCTGAAGCACCCGTGACCCACGGGGGCAGCAAGAGGGGGCTGCAGGGGGAAAGGAGAGGAGAAAGACGAGGCTGGGGTCCCGTTTGGAAAGGAAGGAGGGGAGAAGACTCGCAACAAACTGCAGATTTTTTTGTCTTTATTCGCAGAAAAGCGGCTCTTTGTTTTATGCATCTTCAGTAAAACACGAATGTAGAGTGATGTTGTCTGTTTTTACTGCACTGACTGTTTCCAATCATTTCTTTTGATTCTTTATTTTCAGATCGAAGTACCGAAGCAGACCGAGCTTTTCTTTCTGCGGAGCGGGAGTGGGAGATAAATTCACTTTTACGCACAAACTTGTCCGGATCGTTTGGACTTGATCAGCGGCTGCGGGGCAAATCGCGCAGAAAAGCTGTGGATTCTTTAACGCCTGTGCTAAATGTTTATGGTGCTCTCTTACAATTCAACCCGTGTGTCGGCTGGGCGGCCATCCCCAGAACAAAATGCCTCAGAAACTCGCTAAAGCATCTAAATATAACAGACATTAAATGCTGCAACTGGTGAATTGTTAAAAGGTGGGTAAACTGTGACCTCCAGGCGGCAACTGGGGCTAAACTCTCACCACTTTAACAATTACCAGTTGGATTTTCAGAGAATATACGTTTGCTTTATTCTTTATGCAAACTTCAAATAGATTTACATAAGTTAAAACCTGATTTTCCCAAACAGCACGGTTGAAGTTTAGAGACAAGGAAGTCATTTTGCCAAACCTCCGTCACCATTTGAAAAAAACTTTGCCAGTTTAGTTAAGATCTCATGTTATCAGATAGATGAACGTGAACGGAATTAGGCCTCTTTTTTCCCCTCCACCAACTCTTACATGCCTGGATTCAGTTGCACACAATACAAAAAATGCAAAAATAAAACAAAACAAATACAATTGTGGATAGAAGAAATGTGTGTCTGTGTGCGTCTTGGTGCGTAAAAGTGTTTGAATCTTGAAGGTTATAATAGTGATGATAGTGGGTGTATGTGTAACAAGCTTGCTAGGTGATGTCCCTTTGCCCCCTCCCCTGACGAGAAAAAAACCCAGAAAATACGATAAAGCTCCCTTCTATTCTCGACAAGACGACTGAGAGACGAGAGAGTTAGATAGTAAAGAGAGAGAGAGAGGAGAGTTTATCCATCAATATCAGTTTAATGTCATCGCCTCAGCTGCATTGTGGGAGAGAGAGAAGAGGGTAGAGAGAGAGAGGAGACGCGTCATCCAGACATAAATTTGCAGTTATACAGCCTCATGGAGACTCGCATCTGCAGGATCCGGAGCTTGTAGTCGGGAAAACCCCTCAGTGGATAAATCCAGTAGAGAGCTAACGTTAGAGGAAGCGGAGAGCTATTTTAAGTCTTTACATGTGAACGGTCCGGATACAGCGTGTATAGGAGAGGGATTTTTTACCCCCCGAGTTGACGAGTTTGTTGAAGGAAGTAAGACTCTTTTTGTTCTTTTATTTTTTCAATTTCGTCCATAATTGCAAACCTGTGCTCATGGAGACGGTTGTGTCATAGGTAGGTACTGGATTTTGTTTACTAGTTGTATTTCTCAATGGAAGACTTTAAACATTGTATATGCTATTTGTTTTGTTGAGATTTGAGACTTAATAAATATATAATTTCAGGATACGTGAAATAAGCTGAACGATAAACGTAAAGTTTGTGTTTAATCATGAACTGACCAGGGTCAGATATAAAACAATAAATTATCGTGTGTGTGTGTGTATATGGTTTGCATAGTCTCAAACAACAACTTAGAATGTGTTATCACTGATAACAATTTAACCAATTTACAAAGAATACAGACAAACCGAATGGCAATAGCCTATTTATGAGTGAAAATCTCGATTCCTTTCTATAAGTTACTTCTGAGGGAAAAGGGGTTATCAGATGGGGCCCTTTGAGGGGGCATGTGCCAATTTAGCGAAGCACACACGCGCGCGCACACATACACACGCGCGGTGATTGAAGCATGTAAAGTGTAGCTCCCTTTAGTTGACCGACTCTACTATTGGGTGTTACAGTATGTCTGGCTTACTTGGGTTATATTAAGTTACAGGGTGACACTGTTTGAGGATACCGAGTTGCTGCTGATCTCTGTCACGCGCACAAACACCCATAGACATATTGAGCTATTGGCAGTTTGGCCTTATAGAAGTCCATGAGAGGTGACGTCTTTAATATCACAGTTTGATTTCCAGTTAAGTTTAATAAAAAGGTAAATAAAGACAGAAGGGATGTATTTGATGGAACCATAGATGTCGATTAAAAAAAGTCTTATACGACATTTCCACAGTAGACCTTCGTCTCTTTCCCCTTACTTGCGAGTAATCAAGGTAACTTCTAATTAAGCCTAAAAGTAAGTTCACCCTAACAATGTTTCCTAAGTTGTGCACATAAATAGAAGAGCTCTTGGCTGCAGAGAGAGAGAGAGAGAGAGAGAGGAAACGTCTTTATTGTTACGCTACAGTGTTAAATGTCCGTTTTACATACTGCTTTATTACTTATTCTGAGTTTGTGTCTTGTTATTACTTTTAATGTTATTTTACAGAAAACGTACATTTAGTTCATCATAGAACATGTCTTTTTTGTAGCAGAGTATAAAAAGAAGCAAGTATGTATTGTGAGTTTAATAACGTTATTGTTAAACTTAGTTTTTAAATTCAAATGAGGTTTTATTCAATTTAGATACAATTGTGTAATATAATTCTATAAATCCTCATTTTCTGTGGCTTATAAAAAGTTTGACTTTATCAGATACTGCATGCTCAGTCCAAACTGTCTTTTCCTCCTGCAGCAAGTGTCACATGCTGTTGGTGATATTCAGCCTCAACTCAAAATGAAATGATTGTGGGATTCTTTTAGGAGATCATCCAGAGAGATTATACTTCACCAAACATCTGGCAAAAACATGAATGAACAGTGAAGTAACAACCTTTACAATTGGACAACATGAAAACATTTTAAATATCTCTTTCCAAAGAAACTTTTCTGACATCATTTTTTTTCTCCCTGGTGTGTCACTCATGCACGCTATGGGTTACTGTAAAAGTTATGAGTCATACAAAGAGCTTTGTTACAAAATAAGACTTTGTTATTGTCAAAAGAACCAGTTGCACCTAAATCTCTAGAGTTGAATTGCAGAGGGTCTGCTGACCTCTTGACCCCTGGACTGTAGTAGAGTTACAGAGCATTACATTATGATTGCACTATTTGCTTTCACATTTCACAACGTTTTACAATCTTTGCTGCTTGGACAAAAAATAATACCAAATGTGTTGCCTTTTGCTTCCTTTAGTGTGTGTGTGTGTGTGTGTGTGTGTGTGTGTGTGTGTGTGTGTGTGTGTGTGTGTGTGTGTGTGTGTGTGTGTGTGTGTGTGTGTGTCTGTTTGCGCGCGTGTGTGTGTCTGTTTGCGCGCGCGCGCGTGTGTGTTCGTGCGTGCGTGCGTGCACACAGCCACACATTCTGCCAGGGATGGACAGTTTGGGCGACACAAACGCTGTCACACGTCAGGCACACGATATAGGCTACTTAATCCCATTATTTGCGTGTATAATATCAACATTTCACGTGCTGCTCAGCTCACTGGCTGTTAACATCACATTCTCCTCCCTGCCTGAATATAAACCACATATAAAGCTCACGGTGTAAACAGCGCGGGACGGCACGCTACGGCTGTTTACGTTCAAATGGAAATGATAATTAAAGCCTCCACCTGCGCATGTTGATGGCGTATAAATGGATGGTGCTTTCGTGTCATCTATACAGGCCTGCTGGTGGTTACAGATGGAAATATGGCTGTGTGACAGGTACTCATTTGGTGTCGAGCCACCGCCACCATCATCATCGCCGTCATCTTCTTCGTGTAGGCTACTGCACCATCATCATCATCTTCTTCTAAAGGTGTCTGGAGCTTTTGGTCATAAACGTGTCTTTTAAAAGCATTTCAATCAAGAAAATATATATATCTAATTCTGTCATGTCCACACGGTCACATTTCCTGACCTGAGCTCCCTTGTAGAATATCTGTCAGGATGATCACAAAAAGCTGCACACTGAGGGGAAAAGGTCACGTTGTTTGTGTGTCCAGTCTTCTCCTGACTCCATCACGTCTCCTTCTTCTTCTAAACGGTTAAAGATGCCATCGTTGTTCGTTGAGTTCCATATTTACAGTCTTTTGGCCTATAACTGTTCCCACATCACCGCTACACGCCCAGAGTGCACAGAGCAGCCCTGTTTTCCAGGCTTGGCAGCAACTATATCTCGTATGTGCTTTCCATAGCTCCATTGTCTCGTGAGGCTGCACCACCTTTAGATAGCCGGGGCGTCTCTCTACTGTACCGCTCCTGTTTGGATATTCGCATCGTTAAAATATCTGGTTAGAAAAGGCCGGTTGCCCCTGCATGGATGGCCTCCCGTGGAGACAGTTCTCCATTTGGAGCTCATTTAAAAGCAGCCTCTCCAATGTGTTTCCCGTTGACTATGAATTATGTTTTTTTTCATGTGATCCTACTTAGACGTTCAAAAGTTTATTCAATTAATTTTGGGGATGCAGAGGAGGGTTTGGCGTCCGCTTTATATGCACTTTTTAATGAGCGGAAAATGGCTATACCTTTTTTTTTTTAAAGGAGACATAAACTCTTCATAAAACTCCTAAACGGATGTAAGTCAGGTTGAAAAATATACAGTCGGACTACAAATAACGACTGTTAGACTACCAATGTATTTTTTTAGTTGTTTAAGTTTTTTATCGCTTTATCTCCATGTCTCATCCCGTCTGCAGGGAGAGTCTCGCGCACCGGTCTAGTGTGAGCGAAGGGAAAAGGGGGAGGGAAAAAGAAAGGGAAGAAGGAAGCGAAGAAGGGAAGGTGGAAAGTGTCATTCAGGAACGCTTCATTGCTCGAGGACAATCCGCACGCAGGACCGGTCTGTTTCAAGAGCAATCAGTCAATCCGCATTAATTACCCCCCCCCCCCCCCTCCCTGTATTGGGTAGCTCGCGCTGGCACACGGACCACAGGAGGCTTGGGTGTGTGTGTTATGCTTTCTCTCCCTCTGCACACACTCATCCACGGACACAGACACACTCACACACCCAGCCCCCACCTTTTAAGTGAAAAAGAACCAATAAAAATCAAGCCATAAAAGGCTTTTCCTTGTCACTAAATAAATTAAATGCAGATTTCTGTTTTAAGTGGCGGACCCCTTTTGTGAGCTGCTGAACAGGATTCTTTATTGTCGCTCTGTCATTAGTGCTGAGGGCAACACTGTTTGGGGAGATAACAGGGAAATTAAGGCATAACTAAATAAATATGTGTAGGCTATATGTAAACGTGTGTTATACTCTTTATGAACATGTATTCTGGACTTCTTCCTAATGTGTCGTGGGCAGTGAATCTTAAAAAATCACAGCAATGATTTCCAAGTTGTTGTAGCCTAATGTTTGACGCAAAAATCCTGAAAAACAAATGCATCTGTTTGAAAATTCCAAAACTTTTTTATATAATAAAGCTGAGTGAGTTATTAATTTAAAGCATTGCAAAGTTGTTGGTTATGATCATTTAGGGGTCCAAACTTCCTGGTTGGCTCCTTGCAAACACGGTGATAAAGCCTTGCGATATGGGCATTTTATTTATTTAGCCTTTTATACGTTTAATTTAGGCTGCAAATATACACAGGCCTACATTGTCATCGATGTTGACAATGGTTGTTGTTATTTTGTCATCTCAGAGTCAAATCCCTCATTGATATCTTGCAAAGAGAACATTAAGGCTTTTAATAGAACGACCTTTAACATTTCTGTGTGTATGCAAACATTTTGTAGATTTGTTCTTTTGCATACGGCTGTGCGAGTGTGTTTGTGTCTTGTGTGTGGACACGTGGTGGCTCAAGCCCATTGCAGAGCACTGCTGGGCTTTGGAATGCAGGCTGCTGTGTAAAGAGGGTAACGATTATGAAATAACAGACGTGATAAATCTGCTCACTTTGGCGTATTTGATGTGAATTATAAATGTGTCAACTCATTGTGTTGTTCAAATCAAAGTGTTTCTCTTGCATGCGGAGACTTTATAAGCTTTCTGTCTGTTTCTGCAGACCAGCCTGGGTCGTCTTTGTCCACTGTGTTTTGTTGGGGGGCTGGACCAAGCAGCAAGAAACAAGGAGCGTTTCGTGTGTGTGTGTGTGTGTGTGTGTGTGTGTGTGTGTGTGTGTGTGTGTGTGTGTGTGTGTGTGTGTGTGTGTGTGCTGCGTAGTTTGTGTTGCTTCATGAATTTCTATTTTGCCCACTAACAACATTTTTTAATGAAATATTCAACAAACGTTTCCTCTGGAAGCGATTTATAAAATTAAACTACAAAATGTAGACCTATGCATATTTTTTTATTAGGCTAAATGATGGCTATGATCATTTTCTTTACATTTTTATATGTCAACTTTATTTAAGGCCACAATCAAAAAAAATAAAAATATCTTACTCAATAACTTCATATTCCCGTTTTCTGATGCAATTCATTCCCCCAATTTACTATAACTGACCAACCGTTCAATCAGCTACGTCAGAGCGGAAATGTCCACTTAATAAGGCTATTGAACAGTTGGCAATAAAAAGTTTGAGTCAACATACTAGGCGTTGAAAATGAGAGCCGTGTCCTAATGAGCCAGTTTCTTCAGTGTTTTAACATGTGGGTGAGAGAATATCATAATTTTGAATTAAAAAGACCTTTCCCTCTCTATTCACCGTCTTCTTCACGGTCTCTTCTGTCCACAAAAACTTTCTCCTCCCGTGTAAAAAAGAGCTCTCTAGGATCAGCGGTGAAGTAGCCGTTTTCCGGTTAGTGTTGCCGTTTCTCTCCTCCATTTTCTGAACAAAAGTTGTTAGTGCACCATTCCGCGAATGTAGCCTCTATGTTTAAAACAACATGTAATTTCCCCCCTTTTACCGTATTCCCTTTGATTTAGTCACTCTTGACTCTCCTTTTGCTCTGGGGCCAACGGGGTTCGCCGTGGGGGGCGCCTGGAAACCGCTTCTCCTTATCTCCTTTCATCGTTCAGCGCGGGGCCGCCTTGAAACCGCAGGGGCAGTAATTGCTTTTTTCAGGCAGCCCAGTGCGGACTGGCCAGCAGCCAATCAGAGCCTTGTTTACACTCGGTGATTGACAGCACTCTGGCAACGTGCCAGCCAATCGGGAAGCTCGCGGAGCCGAAGCCCCTGGTTTTAACCCTTTGCCTCCTCATATAAACAAACCTGGACGTGAATATTAGCCTATAGGAGCTCATATATTTCGACATGGAAACACACAAGCCCATATCCTTCCACTTTTAATTGACTAAATTAGTGAACCGTGCGCGAGGCTAACCCCGGGGACAGTAATGCTTTCAAATTACGCAGTGATTCAATTTGCCCGTGTTTGTGAATGTGTGTATGACACACTGAGACAGGTAAGCATACGCAGTTATAACATGGGAAATCTTGAGTATACTGTAGTCCGTTTTTATTAAAATTATGTGTAACTCTGTCTACCCCTTCCCCGTGTTTAGCCTGTATTTGTTTTACCTCCTTCTCCATAATAACACTCAGAACTCATGTTTCTTATGTCGTATAAGACGGATTCCTCCCATATTTAGTCACTATAAGAGCTCATACAAAGGAAATGCCTATACGTTCAGAGCACAATTTGCACTATCAGAGCAGTATCTGGATTTCGGCATTGCAGTGGATTACATTTCATAAAACCATTCTTCACATTTAATCCCAGTATCTTAATTGATGTAGGTTACTTTTTATATCAGATGTACACTAAACTTTAGGTCTTACACGTATAAGCCATAAATTGCCTTTATGTATAAAAGTACTTAAACTGCAAAGAAGCATACATGTCCAATAAATGACACAAAGATTTTGGAAAAGAAGGGATTTATTTAGCAAAACACATGTGGGGCGAATTCTCAAAGGAGCATCAATAAAACTATCACATCATCGCTGTCACAGAGCAAAATAACGCTTCACTCTGAGCACATTTGAACTGAGCTGTGCTGGGATCACACAGAATAGGCTAGATGCTGTATGCTCTCCACCAGTGATCAGAAAGTGGAGGCAGCGCTGCACGGCTCCGGCTCCTCTCCGCCGAGCTGTACCGCCTGTCTCCTTACATTTGCTTGTGCACACAGCGCGCCGAAGGGCTGCAAATCAAACGCCCGCCGATTTTTCTCCGCGGCTCCGGCTGCTTCCGGATTGGCTCGGGGTGTAGGCCAATAGTAGCTTGTGTTTACCGTCAAAGGGGGGAGGAGGTGGTGGAGGTGAGGGTGTGTGTAGGAAAGGGTAGGGTGGGGCGGTGGTGGTGGTAGGGGGGCGCCTCACGGGCACGCTTTCGTATTGTCGTACTCAAACCAATAGGCCTGCGCGTTCACCCCTCCCCGCGCACACACCCCTCCATCCTCCTCCTCCCGGCGTGTCTGAGTCTCCGGCTGCATGAACGAGACTCGATTCACTACAAGCCTGAACTTCTACGATGCGTCTCTCCCATACCTCAACTGAGTGCGCAGCTCAGTCTGCAGCAGCATAGGATGT
Organism: Tautogolabrus adspersus; assembly: GCA_020745685.1. Classification (NCBI taxonomy): domain Eukaryota; kingdom Metazoa; phylum Chordata; class Actinopteri; order Labriformes; family Labridae; genus Tautogolabrus; species Tautogolabrus adspersus. The sequence continues at coordinate 9,373,958 of CM036554.1, read as the reverse complement.
AATCAATCCCACATGTTTCACCTCTGCGACTCGGGGATTTTCACTTTGAATATTTTTCTACTTTCTCTTTCATTCTACACTGCTCATTGAGCAATGGATATAATTTACCAGTAAGTAGCAAATTATGTTACAGCTTATTTTATTTTTAACCTTTAGCGATTGTGCTGCATGTGGATTTGTAGTTCAATTGCTGCATGCAGATATAGTCTTATTTTGCCCTTTTATTTTGAAGGTGATCTATTTAGTTTTTAAATGTCTCCTCTTTTATTCACTGCCATACCTTTAGAGAATGAAAAGTATGATGAGGCTGTTATGCCTCTTCTATACCTTAGAGAACAGTCATCACTAGACAAACTTTATTTACTAATTATCATATTTTCATTAAAGAAGCAGTGTCTCAGTATAACAATATTTAGAATGATATATTCCCACTTTATGTCCAGTCTTGGTCTCCGAGCTGTTTGGCTATGTGTGTGTGTGTGTGTGTGTGTGTGTGTGTGTGTGTGTGTGTGTGTGTGTGTGTGTGTGTGTGTGTGTGTGTGTGCGCGCGCGTGGCGTGCGTGCGTGTGTGTGTGTGTGTGTGTGTGTGGGTGTGTGTGTGTGTGTGTGTGTGTGACACTTTCTGATTTGACCTCTCTTCACAGCCATTTACTTGTGTGTTTTCTAATTCATTCTCTCTATAACCCCTCTCGATTTTCATCGCAATTCCCTACTCCTTTATTTATTACAAATTGTAGATAATTCTTTGTTAGTTTCCTATTGTGTGCGAGCTTGTGTGTGTGCGCTATAGAGGGAGGAAGACTAAGGCAGTTTTATTGCAAACTGCAGTGCTCCCTCCCCTCTGCCTCCCTCTCTCTCGGTATGACGGCTGTGCAGACGCCGGGCTGTCTTCGACTCAACCCGGCTTGTCTCTCCTGTTTAGCCGGCTCCTGATCACACGGATTTACCGTCTAAGTTATTTTGTGTGACTTTACGTTATTGCTGAATTGTTGAAGGCAACTAGGTGGCCTCTGAACCAGGGTCACCGTGGACGTGAAAGCCTTTTAATTCCTTTTTTAATCTTTTGTCTAAATGCACACATTACACATTTATGATTCAATAGATTCAAGTCAAAAAGCACATCACGCGATTATGTTGGAAACACAGGGTCTGCTAATTATAATTAATGGCTTTTGCGTTGGGTTCATGTGTGTCGTTTTGAGAAGTATTGGATAGTTTTGCTGGATGATTTCATAAGGCGATTTGACCCTTTGCGGGGCAGTGATGGTGAGAGTGTGTGAGCCTGGAAGGTGTGTGTAAAGAGAGAGAGAGAGAGAGAGAGAGTTTGGGGTGTGTGTGTATGGGGTTTTCGGGAGTCTGGGGTGAATGTAAAAGAAGTACGAACGCTTTCCACGCATACACACACGCACAAACACACACTTTACAGCAGATCTGCTAATGACCATTTTTCTTCCAAACTGTTACGCACGATCTGCTCATGTCGTTTTGTTTTCATGGCGCGCGATAACACGGGATTTAGATTCAGGTTGTTAAATGTAGCCTGAGTGGCTCTCTGTTGACGTGGAATGTAAACACGGAGGACGTGTGTTTACGTGCTGAAAATTTAAAAATGTATAGAGAAATGTCAGCCGAGAGTGGTGTATGATTGATGTCCCGTAGAGAAGGGCCATTGTTTCTCACAGCCGAGGGGACAGGAGAGAGTCCATTTTGCCTTTCTAGTGCTCGTGCAGAAGCGTGTTTCTCTCATTTTCACTCTGATTTTCTTTTTTGAGTCCTATATGAAGTTAAAAATATGTATTTAACACGCTTTCCACAAACAATGGGGAAATTCAATTAGCCACTACAGTGCACTCACCATGTAATGCAAACAATCTGTTGGGAGTCATTTGAATATTGTGATACATTTGATATTTGAGTGTCTTGACGCACAGTATTCACTCTATGGCAGAGCTGCTGAACTTTGGAAATCGCCCCTCCAAACACAATTCCTGAAGTTGGAGTCCTTGAGTATGTATATGTGTGTGCGTAAAAGAGACCTGAATCTCAGAGCTCATGCAGCCTAAATTCTCCTGCACTTCATAAGCCCCTGGTCCACCAGAGCATTTGATATTTTCTTTGTTCCTTTATCGTTGATTCCTGGGAGGTGCTATCAGCATCTACACAGCGCTAGATGGACGTGCCATGCATTGAAAGGCCTAATAGATGGGCTGCCGAGGTGTATGTGTTTGGCGCTCTCTCTCTCTCTCTCCCTATCTGAGCGTCACATGGAGCCCTATTTAAGTAAATGACCTGGGCTATAAGGCATACATATAAAGTCGATGATTTCCGAGACTATTTCACTGTTTATTGCCTCGCTCTTTCGCTCTGGAGCAGAAAGGTGATGTGATTTGTGTTTGTGATTACAGTGTAGCCTATATATACTGTAAATGTAGCAGAGATGCATGGTGTTTTCCATAGCCAGGAGGCGAGGGGGGCGATGAGTTGATAGAAATAGCTGTTTTTTGGCCGTTTCCATTAATACAACAACATCACAATTGAAAATCTCGGTAAACAGGTGAAAACTACAAAACTACAAAAAATACAGGGGATAAAAAACAAAGATAAGTAAAATCAAGTTTAATTTATTAACGCCATACATCAAACACTATTGATCCAAGGCAGGAATGTGTGTGTGTGTGTGTGTGTGTGTGTGTGTGTGTGTGTGTGTGTGTGTGTGTGTGTGTGTGTGTGTGTGTGTGTGTAGCTGCTTGATCTTGTGTCAGTCACATCCCCTTAATTCCTAATTTTCTTGAATTAAAGAATCAAAGAATACCCCGTACTGTACAGTGACTCAGCCAAACAGGTACAGTGGATAAGATTTATTGACAATGGAAAGAAATCCTAATATACACAAATTACAACCATAAATACAGTAATATGTACATTACATACAGTAATAGTGTTTCTTTTATGATCTAATGTTGAGAAATAGATTGTAAAGGTAGATCTGCTCTCGCGCCTTCTCGCCCAGAAATGTTTTGCAAATGCGTTTCTTCACATTTTAACAGAAGCCTCGAGATCAGGCTTGTTAAGGACTAGTCCTTGTTGCATCTAAAGACTCCACAAGTCGTCATTTATTATATTTTAAATATTTACCACTGTGAACTCTTGTACTGTAGGCTATATGAACCATGTGTTTGTACCTGAGACAAAACTCTCCCTTCCTCTCCGTTTTTGCGCTGATAAAGAAAGGCTCCCGTGTGCATTATTTGCATCGTGTTTGGTCACTGAATGAAGACGACGAGGAGGCAGGGGGTTGCAAACGCTTATAGGAGCAGCGATATGTAGTCGATGTAAATCCACATAAAGTCAGTTCTAGACTCCTTTTACATAGGACAGGCTTTCAAAACCTTCCTGTGCTGGTAAAAATTTTGGAAACTGTGAAACCGAAAAATTTGGAAAAGTAGTGAAAATCTTATGCAGGCTTGATCATTTACAGCGGGTTTTTTGTGTGAAATGTGTATTGATTTTGTCGTTTGTCTAAACATGAACAGCGACTGTCTCTCACTCCAGCCTTTTCTTCAGCTCCACATCCCTGCCTGGCTCATTATTGTCAGCGCTTTGACGCGTCTCCTGCTCTCTCTTTTGTAGGACATGACGGGTACTCAGTTTCTACCCTGCAAAGCCAGAACTCCGCTCAATGCGAGGGGAGCCCGAAGTTCATAAAAGGGATTATTTGCATCTGGGTGCCTGAGACCTTCGGTGCCTCCGGATTTTACTTTGGAATTTGGGATTTATCGCTTCTAAAACCGGGATGGAAAGCCGAGATTTCGCTCCTCCTCACCACCTCCTGACGGAGCGGAGCGCGTTGGTTCACAGCGCGGCGTCTCGGATGGCGCCAGGCGGCCACGGCTCTGTGCAGCACCCCGCTCACTTTCAGCCTGGGAAATACTTCTCATCCCACCTCTCCATGGGTCCGCACTCAGGTCAGTTTTGATTGCAGCTCTTTTCGTGTGTGTGAATGACAAGTGTGTGTTAAAAAACAACCAGTTACCCTCTTTTGTTTGAAACATATGTTCTTCATATTACAAACTTGGGAACCCTTGAAGCTCTTTGGGACGGACTAGAATTTACTGCAGTGGGAAATCGCTCAGACTTTGTGGACATTCAGAAATTAGCCAATGTGAGTTTTATGTTTTACTTAATTTCATGAACTGTTTATGACATGGCTGCTCTCTTTAACATATAAATAAACATAATACAACTGATCATGTTGGTGTTTCCGTCACGCCATAAAGTGAAACTTGGTATAAGAAATGGAATTTTCACTTTATACAAATTAGATTATTTGAAAATTAACGGCACACCTCCCGTTTTTGTTTTTGACATAAAAGCTATCGTAATTTTAGAAATATTTGGGATTTAAGGATTATTGGGCGTTTCCAGTGGCGTAATCTTGTCATAAATTTATATGGTTTTATCAATTAGGAAAGGACTAATCATTGCCATTTGATGTAATTAATTTGAATTGGGTAATTCCATTGCTTATATTTCCCATTAAACAATAAATTAAAGCTATTAGCTGATCAAGTCCCTCGTTTCCAAAGGGTCTCTGAGGCTCCAGGAACACGGTGGTGGTACTGGTGGTGCTGGTGCTGGTTCTGGTACGTACTCGTCCCAAACTGGGGGTCGCGTTGGTTTTGGAGACGAGGGGAGCTCTGGCTAATGGAGGTGCGGGTAATACCAGAAAATCCGGTTTCTATATCGAGCAGGGACGTGACGGGGTGCGAATGGGTTGACAGTGCATGCATTAGATTTAACAAGTAGCTTTGGTATCCTGTCTCAATAGGAGGGGGGCTGGTGGGTGTGTGTGTGTGTGTGTGTGTGTGTGTGTGTGTGTGTGTGTGTGTGTGTGTGTGTGTGTGTGTGTGTGTGTGTGTGTGTGTGTGTGTGTGTGTGTGTTTGTGCAGAGAGAGAGAGAGAGAGAGAGAGAGAGAGAGAGAGAGAGAGAGAGAGAGAGAGAGGCTTGGCTGGGATTCTTAGTGGCTATATAGTTTACTAACGGGATGAATGTATGTAAACGTTCCCAATGAGAAATCTCATTAATTATCGTTTGCTAATGCGGCGGTTTCTTTTAATAGACGTTATGACTTGGGTCTTTGAATGATACCGACTATGTGCATAGGATCCACACATTCTCTTGCTACATCATATTTGCATATTCATTAATTCTACACAACAATAAACCTGACGCAGACGTCATGTCCAGAATTAAAGTTGACATTTTTTTATCAGATTAAATCTCGTTGGGAGAAAACGTAAAATTCGGCCCTGCAGGCGTTTGCAAAAATAAAAGTTGGACCGGTTCTGGTTCCGTTTTGACTGCTTCATAATGGAGGTACCCTGATTAATATGTTTGAATGAGCTTGTTTTCTTTATGAAGTGTTCCTACTCTCCCCATGGCTCTGAAGTTTAGAGTGCAGTTGTTACTTAATGCTGTTTTTATTATAATTTTACCACAACTGTTGTGTGTATTAAGGCTCATCGTTTTTTAAATTTTGTAAAGTAATTTGACAATATCAATTAGACTAAAAGTATAACATAATTATGTATAATTTTTCATAATTTATTATTTTTTTCAAATATATTCTTAAATTGTACAAATATTTCATTGTACACTTAACGTAACCTAAATATACACTGTGTATTATTCTGTTATAAATGCATTTATGATGTATATTACATATTAAATAATTTACATAATTATAGATTTGCATAACACTATATTTGAAGAAATTATAAAATTATTCCAAACGCATAATAAATTATTTTTTTGATAAAATATTTTGTATATTTCAAGAGACAATTTACTGCATGTCTCCTTTAAATTCAACTGATGGGATTTGACCAAAAATATGTGATTATTTTAGAGAGAGCGGGACAAACAATCTACCTTGCGTGACAATTTAAACAGATTATCTTACACTTTAACTACTATTGCTACCCGTTGACAGGTATTATGCTCCAATTTAAAAATGATTCTGTAATGTTGAAAGGGAAAAAAAGCGTAGTAATGCAGGCTGATAATGCTATTGAAATATATTCAAGAGGGCCTCTCACTGGGTCTCAAGGTGCATGACACTGTATTGAGATTCCAGATATCCAGACTCTCCATGCATGTCCCTGATGGGGTTTTGACTGACATGATGGGCATAGAGGATTGTTGTTTTGGGATGGGGGTTGGGGCTTGTATGTGTGTGTGTGTGTGTGTGTGTTTGCTAGGAGGTTAGAATGGGGGTTACCTTTGTGCCTGTCCCCCCTAGAGATTCAGAAAGCTGTATGCCTGGCCCTAGGCCTCAGCACAGGGGGTTGATATGATGTGGGGTTGGCCATACCAGGGTAGGAGGGGGGTTACGATAGGGGGTATGTTTCAGATCTTTGGAAAGAGAAACACACATACAGGCACACTTTTTTTTTTACCTTCTCACCAGACAGAACCGTGTGTACCACTTACAGAAATTCAAAGTATAAAATAAACTCTCATTCTGTCTGTTTCTTCATTTCCCGGAAAACTTGCAATCCATCAATTTGCCAAAGCCTCTTATTTAGATCAGCATGGTGTCTGCTTGAATATGGTCGCGCTTGACAAGGTGATGGAATGACAGGCACATACCAACGCCATAAGACGCAGCCCCCATTTGATAAAACCCCACAATGATATTACACAGGCATTTAGATTACTGATAGGAGCAGTGGGAAAGCCTTTGTCTCTCTTTCCCCTCCCTTTGCTTTCATTACACTCTCTCCCTCTTTCTTCCCCTTTTCTGTGATGTTAGCCCCTGGGCAGTAGTTGTGCAAGTGTGTGTGCATGTGTGTGTGTGTTTCTGATTAAGATTAGGTTTAGCCTGCAGTAGCACAGGTGTGCAGTATTATGGAGGGCGTGGCAGAGCTTGTCATGGAACAGGTGTGTTACTTCCCAGACAGCAGACGGTTTTTGTTTACATGGCCGTGTATGTGTGTGAGAGTGTGTTTGTGTGTGACCTAGTAATACAGACGGAAGGCCCTATGTTCATATAACATGTGTGCACACATTCACAGCTGCACAATCACACACAATGCATTGTGTTTGCAAAAAAAAAAATCTTGAGTTTTGGTTAGACTAAATAACCTTAACACCACTTTAATGACTTCTTTTTTTCTATTCTATTCCTCCTCTTACTTTCTACTCAGTCTTGTTTGGGAAGAACAAGATCCTGCAGTTAGATTCTACTTTTCCTTGCAGATGATGTATGTATATATGTGTGTGTGTGTGTGTGTGTGTGTGTGTGTGTGTGTGTGTGTGTGTGTGTGTGTGTGTTGCATGTAGCGGCTTTGTCCATTTATCTTGATGCTGTCAGTTAACCTCCTCTCTTGAAAGTTTTGCTTTGATCGTCATGGCAGCATAGGCCAGACTTCCCACCTTCACCATCCTACCTGCACACGCACTTTCACACACAAGTTGCAGGACATGTAGAGTATTCCTGTTAGTTTCTTTGTACCTTTATGTAGAACTAGAAGCATAAAGGCGTATAGGTAGAACAGAACAGTACTACTATGTTATACGGCCAAAAAGATTGGCTCCATAAAAAGACGTAAATAACCAAGAGTAAAAGAGAATACAAGCATGTAAATGATAGATGGATTGGGGCAGGGGAAAAGAGGGAGGAGGAGGAGAAGTGGGAGTAGAGAGGCTGAATGTTTCCACCTGGTTGGTAATCCGGTCAGATTACCACCGCCTGACGGCACCCACTGGCCGCCATCCCCGACTCCTCAGCCTGCCGCCTCCGCTGCCTCTCAAGAGTGCGAGAGAGTGAAAGCGAGAGAGAGGAGGGGGAGATGTGTGTGTGTGTGTGTGTGTGTGTGTGTGTGTGTGTGTGTGTGTGTGTGTGTGTGTGTGTGTGTGTGTGTGTGTGTGTGTGTGTGTGTGTGTGTGTGAGAGAGAGATGAGTCAGCAGTGGATGAGCTTTAGACAGACCCAACCCCCTCCTCACTCTCAGTAGCACTGTACCCAGGGTACAAGGGGCACATCCTCTGGTGCAGCGTGCAAGACGACCCCCTGTGTGGAGGAGGCAGCTGGTGGAGGCTGCGAGAAGCCAGGATGTGATTGGACGCAGAGAGGAAGGGAAAAAGGGTACAAACTGTCAATTTAATTACATTTCATAATAACAATTAAAATGGACTCAGTTTTAGCGCAGAGCAGGGTTAATTTTACATTGCACCCTAAAATGTTCTTTGTTTTCCCAAGTCTTATTTTTCTTACATTACTGATGGTTTATTTGAAGCAACAATATGTAGAAATTCTGTTGGATTCATTTTGGCGCCCACTGAAGGGCTGTGAGTGCAACTGCACAGTCGAAAGACACAGTGCTGTTATGCTTCCTCCACTACTCCCTCTCACAGACAACGTGCATTTGTTGATAGCAGAGGGGCGGTGTTGTGAGAAGCCAAAGACCAATGACGACTGACAAGGTACAGTAATATTAACGGATTTTGCAAAAAAAAAGACTCTGCTAGCATCTACAGCCAGATGTAGAGACAACTTTTGGCGTTAGATGCATTTATTTATTTGTATTCAAGCCTGAGACATCACTTGAGTTAGATGAATTTCTGCAGCTGGTAAAGCTGCTCAACATGAGACAACGATGACACAGATAACAATACAGTCTAACGTTACGTCGCAATCTGTAATGAATAACATCTGCAGGGATGAACACTCCGCTTCTTACTCGGTCACTCTCTCTTTTTCTCTTCTTAGCATCTTCCGTCGCCTCCGTCCCCCTCCTCTTCCGTTCTTCTTAGTTGTTGTATATCAAACAGTACAGAGACGGGCTAACTGACTATAGTGCTGTAAAGCTGTATGCACTTCTCTGCGTCCCTCTGCCAAGTTTATTAAGTCCAATTTACACTGCAGTAATGTTACAAGACTGACAATTTACCTGGCATCAAAGTGTAAAAAACTGCTTAAAACCTTTGCCATCATAATAGAAAGGTTTTGTGAAGTTTGATGAGGTTCCAGTATAGATTGTGATTCATGAAAGTCTCCTGTCTTACGTTACACAAATACAACTATACACACTAGGTCATTTTTGACAAACACATGTTGATGATATAAAACATTAAGAATGTATTTGTTCCATTATTTTTGGGTAGGGTGTATTGGGCAATGATTTGTGGTATTCATGAGGAATATTTGAATTCAAAAGCATGATGTGAGCCCACTAAGTCCATACAAATTCAGCAAAAAAACAAGTTTGTCATCCTTGAAAACACTGGAAACTGATTTAACACCCACATTAGTACTGCACTTATCTAAACTTAGTATAAAATATTCAGCCCAGCCAGAGAAACCAGTTAAATGAGTCGGACTGCAGGAAATTGTTGACGCATTGAAGGCATTAAGTCATTAAGTCATTAAGCAAAGTCATTAAAATCATTTCCATTACAAATGAGACTCCTGTGTATTCTTTGATATTTCCAGCAAACTGCGGTTCATCATTTAAATATATGAATGTTTCTAATTACATTGACCTTGCAGTCAATGTGACCGAGTCGTCTAAAAGGTCACAGATAAAAAAGAAAGTGAATCCATTAAGTGAAACTCTTTTTGATGTCAGAGTTTGGAGTGAAGTGTGCGTTTGTTCTGAAGCACACTTGCCTCAGTGACAAGAAGACTTTTGTCTCATCTCCAGCTCTCATCCAACATGTGAACAGCTGCTTATTGTCGGTAGCGGTGATTTGAAGGGAGCCGGGTGCGTTTGGTTGCGACATCTCCGGGGTGTGAACACACACCACCATCTGATGACTTGGCATGCGAACGGAAAGCGCCAGACTTCCTGTGTCCATGTGCTCTTTTTTTTTTCTCTCTCTCTCTCTCTTCTTCCCCCTTTCTCTTCTTATTCTTCTGCTGTCCGTCCCAGGCCAGACCTCCCCTCCATCCGTCTTGTCTTCCTCGCTCCTCTCTGACCACATGCTCGCCCTCCCTCTTCCTCCTCTCCTTCTGCTTTCCTCTTTCACTTCCTCTGTTCCTCTCGCCTTTTCAAGTGGTCCTCCTTCCTCCTCCCAGCCCTGTTCCTCCCCCCTCCTCCTCCTTGTCTCTCTCCCCCCTCCCCTCTTTCCTTAATCGATTCCCCCCACCTCTTATATCCAGCTACCATCTCCCTCTAACTCCCAATGCACCCGTCTCCTCCTTGCCTCTCTCAACCCTCCTCCTATTTCTGTCTCAATTTCAGCCTGCTTCCTATCCATTTCCTACATTGCCTCATTTGTTTCTCCCCCCATAGAGTCCCCTCTCTTTTCTTGCCTCCCCCACTCTCCACACTCCACTCGGCCGGTTGTTAACGGGCCCGTCCCGGTGCTGCTCGGCCCACGGCCAACTCACTAAATCAGAAACGATTGGAGGATTTGGCAAGAGGGAGTGAGAGCTCAGCGCGGCGCCTTTTGAAGTCAGAGAAATGAGAGAAAAATGACATTTTAAACAGCCCGCAAAACACAAGGCTAAAACAGCTTCTTACTCTGTGCAGGGGGGGGGGGGGCTGAGTGTGTGTGTTCATTAAAAGATTCAATATCAGGTGTTTTATATGAACATGTTGCTGCTGCCGCAGTGATTCATGATGATAATGCAAGTGACAAGACGTGTGAATAAAGCAGGTACATTTTGTTGCACAAAGTGTGTGTGTGCACAAATATGTGTGTTTGTTTTCGTAAGCTCATTTAAGGATTCTGTAATTGGTGTTTTACATAAATATGCGACTTTTTTTAATCAAATTATGTGTTAGCACAAGTGTGTGTGTGTGTGTGTGTGTGTGTGTGTGTGTGTGTGTGTGTGTGTGTGTGTGTGTGTGTGTGTGTGTGATTTCTTCTAATAAATACATGATAAGACACAAAATACATGAAACAATGAAACAAACAGGTATTCTCGAGGGCACAAATGTATATGTGTGCATGAATGAACGTGTGTGTATGTGTGTTCATATGAATCCAGTGTAGGATGTGGGTTTTTGACTGCTGTCAGAGAGATTCATGACAGAAATACGTGAAAAAGACACAGGAGAGGTTCAAATGAAAGCCAGTGCACAATGTGAGTTTAGATAAAGTGTGTTATGTGAATGTGATGCGCCTGCAATTTGGATTCATGACAAATGCAGGATAAAGTCACAACGTTAAAATAAAACAAGAACTTATGTGTGTACTAATGTGTGTTTGTGTGCGTGTATGTGTGTGATAATTTAATGATTCAATAGGAGGTTTGTTAAAATCAGGATTTTATCAATGCACAAATGGGTATGTATGTATTGTTTTCTAGAAAGTGTCTGAGTTATTATCAAAAGAGTGTGTTAAAGACACATCATGTGAAAAGAAAGTGGGTACTCATGAGTGCAAAAATGTGTGTGTGTTTGTATATGTGTGTCTGAGTGTGTGTGTGTTTTTTAAGGATACAACTTAAGGTGTTTTATGCAAAAATGTGACTATTCTGACTCAAATTCCCAACACATGCATGAAAAGGACACAAGATAGGTCAAAAGGAAGCAGGGATTTATTAGTGCTCAAAAGTCAGAAAGAGTGTGTGTGTGTGTGTGTGTGTGTGTGTGTGTGCGTGTGCGTGTGTGTCTGTGCGTGCGTGTGTGTCTGTGCGTGCGTGTGTGTGTGTGTGTGTGTGTGTGTGTGTGTGTTTTGTATGTGTTAGTCCTTATAAGGATTTAGTACAATATGTTATTTGAACATGTGGCTGCTGCCTACAATTCATGTAACACATGCCTAAATAAGACACATGATACACACACAAAATGTGTTTATTCATTTTGGTGCTGTTGATGGGATTAATGTTACGGCTGCTGAGAAAGTGACCAGGTTTGTGAGGGAAAAAAACAGGTATTTTAGCAGTACACAAATGTGTGTGGTGCAAAATATCTATTTGTGTGTGTGTGTGTGTGTTCATTTAAAGATACAATATACAGTGTTTTCTGAAAATATGCTACTGTTGTGTCTGAAAGTGATATAATTGGAGGAAAAAGACAAAATATGGAAAAAAGAAAGCAGGTTCCTCTGTGCATTTATGCTAGTGTGTGCACAAATGTGTGTATTATGCGTATGTGTTTGCAGACATAATTCTTTGCTATTTTATGGCTTTTCACTTCTTCAGAGGGGTCAATGTGATCACCTGTGTTTACGCAATGTGACAGAGAGGTGATATCACTGAGTGGGGGGGGGGGAGGGGTCAGACATGATATCACAGTCTCACCACATCCACAGGTCTGCTCCAACTGAAAAAAAAAAAAATGTCACCACAGAACCACAGCAACCCTTATCACTGCAGCAACCGACACCTGAGACAGAACCCCGGGGTCACATTTACGCCTGACTCATCGTCACTCGAGCTGAGGGACCTTTTTTTCCCTTCTCTTGGCTGTTGTGTTTAAGTTCTATATCCGATTCATTTCAGCTCTGTTTGGCTCTTTCATATTATAATGGCGTCCTTTCAGGCGGGTCTATGTCCAGTTTGTTTTGCTGTCAGGGGCTCAGATGGATGGAGGGGGGACGTAGGTTCATGTGGAGGTGAGGTTAAAGAAAGCGGAGTGGTTGGACGGCCTCCTGAAGCCTACACCCTTCGAGTTGTCTTCTGAGTCACATGGCTGCTGTCTAACTGGCGGAGCTGATTGAGTATTTGGTGTGAAAGAAAGCTAATGTGCTCTTAAATAGGAGATAGGTTAATATAAGAGTGTGTATGTGTTTGTGTTTGTGTGTGTGTGTGTTTGACAGGAGGGGGAAAAGAGTGTGAAACAGAGCAAAGCAGCTGTGTGGAACAGCATGGATCGTTACACAGTGACACACATGAAAGCATTAAGTATATTCAGGAGCCTTCGTTGAATATACATGGAGCCGATTGCAGCTTTGTATGTTGTGTGTGTACGTCTGTGTGTGTGTGTGTGTGTGTGTGTGTGTGTGTGTGTGTGTGTGTGAGTATCCCCTCCCATGCTCTTGGCCAAGCCGAGAGAAGTTAAAAAAAACAAGGGATAGAGCATGAGAGAGAGAGAGAGAGAGAGAGAGAGAGAGAGAGTGGGGTAAAAAAACAAAACAAAACAAAGATCCGTCATCAGTCATTCATGGCTAATCAGTCTCGTGGGACGTGCACACCACATACACATACATACATGCATCCACACATGCACGCTGCTCTGAGGTCCTAATCCCACTGGGACTGTTGAGTCTCAGTGTGTGCCTGTCTAAATTTTATATCCTGGCTGATTAGAAACAAACTCGCCTTTTTCTTTGCATATGTTTCTTTACTAGCACCTCCTGCCTTTTCCCTTTTTCTCTCGTCATCTCTTATTCTTCTCTTCGTCTTTGATTGCTGCTAAAGTGCCTCTTCTCCGTCTCTGTACTTTTGTCTTTTGTCTCTTTAATAACTGCCTACTGTCTTTCCCACTCGTTTTGATGTGTGGTTTTGTAATGTTTGGAAGCATGTGTGCATGCATAATATGGAGATGTGTTTCGTGTGTGTGTGTGTGTGTGTGTGTGTGTGTGTGTGTGTGTGTGTGTGTGTGTGTGTGTGTGTGTGTGTGTGTGTGTACGTCTTGCTTCATTAGAACGCCAGTATTGTCCTTTTCTGTGTTTTATTGGCTCTCACATCGTTTCCTTTTTTCTCGTCTGTCTTAAATCAAATCGGCTTTAGTTTCATGGATGTTAATGTTATTGCAAAAGCTAAATTATTAAGATTAAACTAAATGATAATTATCCTAAAGATGAAAAGATAAATCAGCTCAAATCTCTGTAACAGCGCTCTCCTCTGGATATAGACCATGGCATGCAGATTCTTATTAAGCACTAAAGAAAGTTGTAGCACTACGCTGGCACCAAATATCATCATTATCTGGGTGGTGCTTGCTTTGTTAGGACTTTCGCTGTGATTGGTGCATCTATTTTTGAATTGAAGGTTGTAGTTTACAGTGCAAATGCAGTAGCTCATTAGGATGACATTAATAGGGATCTTTTTACATCACAAAATAGATCTTTTCTAATTTAATTTGTCATATGAAAGATTACATTCATCACACAGCCTGTTTGTCGGAATGGCAAATGTTGTGCACAGTCTGTCCAAGATCTTTATTGTTTTTCTGAGCCGTAATCTGACTATAAATTGTTTGTTTTTTTTTAGTAAAAAGTGCTTTCACACTAGCAAAAAACTCCTCAGAATATTCCTGACATTTTTGAGGTGAACGCAAATGGACACATTTTTGTTCTCTCTTTGACTGTACGCACCATTCACATGATCGGTGTGATCTCCATGCCCGTAATGAAACTGCTTCATTGTCTTTTCTGTTTCACTGTCATTGTCATACTTTAGACTCTGTTGCTTCGTATCATTCTTTTGAGGAGTCCTAAAGTGAAAACGGCTGTGGTGTAGAATTAGTTTGACTGGATTCCTTTTTTAAATTCACAGTTAATCTTCTCTAGAAGGTAGAACTCAAATAAACCAAAAGACATACACAAAAGGCACTATTATGTGGTTTATTGTACATTTCAGGAATTAGCTCAAGCAGAAATATAACAAATCTACTGGTTCCAGCTTCTTAACTGTGAAAATGTGCTCCTTTTTTGTCATTGTCAAAAGAATATCTTTGCAGTGTCAGTTGGAAAAAGCATTAAGACAAATTTGATTGGCATCTTTTCTCTTATTGGTTGCCATTTCATTTAAAATCCTTAACTGAAAAATTGAGACAAAAATAATACATAGATTTAAAAATGAAACAATTGCTTGTTGCTGCCCTAAGATCCATATTCCTTCCCTCCATGAGCCCATTCTGTAGTTGGTTTATTTTCCTTTTCTCCCCCTTCTCCCTCCTCTTTATTTCCTCTCTGTGGATCTCTCCAATAATCTTTTATTCCTGTGTAAATATTACAGCAATGAGGGAATATAAAGAATGGAAAAGCCATGCTGAAATAAGGTCACACTGGGTTATTCTCACCTGCTCTCTCTCTCTCTCTCACTATATATGTCTCTCACTCGCTCACTTTGCGCTTTCTCTTTCTCTCCCTCTCTCCTCCTCCGCTCATTCGCTCTCTCTCGTGTTCGCTGTCTGCTGATCCTGCTCTTCTCTAATGTTCAGTCTCTTCCTCCTCACACACACACATTGGCACACGCTGGCTGACTGACGCCCACACACGCACACACATTTACACACACTGACACCTGCATGTCGAGCCGTTGAGGGTCTAATTTAAGTAAAGTGCTTCTCTAGGAACCACAACCCCTCAGCTCACGATGATGGAGGGTGATATGCAGCAGCGTTTTTGAACAGACACACAAACTCACAGTTACATAGACGCACACACACATCTTGCTCCAGTTATGAGATGTGACTGCGCGGTGTGGGATTGAGGGGAGCGCTGTCGATGGCTTGTACGCAGCATTCTGTAGTTAAATGTGGGGAAATGAACTTTTCCTTGGAGCTCATGGGGTTGCAGGTGGGATTCAGTGTCTTGCTCAAGGGCTCTTTTGCAGGCTGACATGGCTGAAGTTGTTCTCTTTGCAGTCACCACCCTGCTGCTTTGCTTCTGCTGCGTAGGTGTGTTTGTTTCCACTGGAGTTTGAGCTAACTTTAGCTTTAGCTGCAGCACTGCTCCACATCTGAGGCTGCAATATGAAACCTAAATGGAAAAAAAAAAAACATGCAGTGTTTTTGGTTTTAGTATCTCTAGCCCTTGATAAAAGTAACCTAAAGACACACCAAAATACTATTACTACCGGGTTGATCAAACATTTATTCATACAATCTCACAAACGGGTTATTTTGAAAACAAAGCTACATTTGTAGCCTGGGATGGCTTCCACTTACCATGTTTTATACTTTGGTAAAAGCAGATTGTTCTGCCACTCTCTGTACCAATTAGACTGTGCCATAAACTGTATCACATGTTTAACATGGATGTCATTTTAATGACGTCACCCATTGGTCTTTGAAGCAGTTATATAGCCCATCGATGTTGGTCGCCATAGTGGAACGGTCAACCTAGTAATAGACAAGGAGGTGGACCTGCTTGTCAATCAGATCAGCCAAGCCCCCAATTATGCACAACTCTTAACCTTAATATAATCAAAACACATCGATAATAGCCAGCCAGCCTCAAGTGGACATTTGAGATACTGCACTTCCGCATTGGCTTCAGTTCTTAACACTGGAGGTTGCTGCTTGGATTTGCTTAAAGGGCATCAGCTGACATATCAAGCAACAGATTTTTAATGTGAAATATATGTTATCCAACCCACAACTATGGGGTACCTTAACCAGTTTGTTTACAGACTTGAGATACGCCCTTCATTGACTACAATAGAACTATAGGCAGTGAGCTAAGAGTTGCCAAGTGCTTCGTAGAGACAAGAGGATCTTAATTCTCTACAGCAAGGTTCTAGTTTCGGCGAGCTGTTTTCCCTTCATGTCAGCCTAAATCCATTGTAAATATAAAACTACTGATTTTAGAGCTGTAGATGATGTGGGATGAATTTACAAACTGTGAAATCTTTGCTAAAAACTGCAGTCACAGTGTAGTAATCACTATAACACGCTTAAACTCTCTGATTTATGAAGTGTTGAACGACAGATAACATAGTTCCATTCTACTTTTAACCCTTTTATACTTCAGTCGCTGTAAGGGCTGTTTACAGTTTGTTTTGTTTGTACTAAAAAAATCCCCTGATTAAAAATATGTTCTGGTACAAGTTCCTATATTAGTTGGTAAAACTGAATTCTTAGATCCTTTTTTTTAAAAATGTCCAAAGCAACTAGATGAAAAAATTCAATAAAATTAAAAGTTCATTTATTATAAATGAAACTTATGGAAACCACTCTCATCTCATACAGTCTTATGTTGGTAATTAATATAATACGTCAGTACTTTGGCCCATTATTGAAGCTCTGAATCGCAAAGTCTGCACTAATGGTAAACAATTGCTGTCATGGTTTAATCATCAACATATTCAGGAAGCGATGTTTATAAGTAACATATCATTTTGCACTACGGAGCACTTGTTTAATAGGGACTGTGTGCTAATGTAGTCTTAGATTGTAATATGTTACCCAGAAGAAGTCCATTTTGATAAGTGATAATCAAGATTCATAAAGATACACATGTTTACCTGTTTTATGTATTTATGATTACCATCAGCCACACATCCCTACACACACGCGCGCACACACACACACACACACACACACACACACACAAAGC